>VXBQ01004466.1:453080-465860 GCA_013400175.1 Phainopepla nitens
GGACAGCATTAGTGCCCGGTCAGCCTGGAACAGCGGCAGAGGACAGAGTTCTCAGTATTTATGTCCATCTGTACGGTTCTGAGCTCTGGGGATCACCAGCTCAACAGCTCTTGCCGCTGTTACCTCCCAGTCGTTTGGTCACTAAGCCAGGGAGTGCTGCAATTTCGGCTGCTGCAGCAAAGTCCAAGAGCAAATAAAGGGGTCAGTGCCACGGGCAATGCTCTGCCAGCTGTAAGAAAATCATCCATCTGGTGCTCTAGACAAGGTTTTGTGCTCTGTGGGTGTCCTTGGAACACTGTGTGTGAAAGGCCTGGCTTTGTTGCTCAGCAGGATGGGCAGAGCAGGTCCGAGCCTGTACCCGGAGCAAGGGGGAAGCAGAAGCAACATCCAAACTGAAGCCATTCCCATGTACAACTGTACAGCTATACTGTAACTATATCTGCATATCACTTCTGGATTTCATGTTGCTAATTCTAAATGCCTTACTATTTATTTATTCATTCATTTATCATATAAAGGTACCTTATCCAAGGGGGAGATGGTGACGTAATTTAGGCATGCAATGCATTTTTCCTAAACCCTCAGAAAATTAATGGAAACAAATGTCTGTCATTCCAATGCATTCTTTCATCAATAGCAAATGCTTACCTTGTGACATTTGGCAGTTTGAACTTTAAGTAGAGAACGGGAATTCCTATAAATTGCTCTGCCAGGTAAAGCAGTTGATAATTCTTTTCAAGATTTAGTGGGATACACTCAGTAACAGACTGAAAATGGTAGAGAAAAAAAACTGTTAATGCATTGTGATAGCTTACGAAGAAACTCCTGTTATTGCCTGCTAGCCTTTTTTATTTTTAAAGCAATGGCTTACCCATCTGGGGTTTGTTTTGGTTTGGTTTTTTTTTGTTTGGTTTTTTTTTTGTTTAACTTGAATACCTCCGTACAAATGAAATGGTGTGGTTTTGCCTTTGCTTGAAACATCCATTATTTACACTGCTGGAGGTTGACACACAGTTCTGGTGGATTGAAACTAGTATTTAAATATTTAGTTTTTGAATTAAGAATTCCAATCTCCCATCAGGCACTTTTCTTTCCCTAGGGATATATGAGACCCACCTCCTAGGGAACTACCAAGTGTTATTAAAGTTCTGCAGGATCTACACCTGCTCAGGTGCTAGAAGGGAACAGACCAGAGCTGCATCATGGGAAGACTGTGTTAAAGAGAAATTAAATAATCCAGTGCTTATGGACAAGTAGGAGTCTCAAAGTCTCTTTGATCAGATTTGAATCTCTCAAAACATTCTGTGACTGTCTTCTACTCTGACTCCGCTACTCCTGATGCAGCAGTTCCATTAAATGTACAGGTGTTCTTCTTGAATTTTATGGCTATTTCATTTTATGGCTGCTGGTGTCACTAGTCTTTAGATTGAATATATTTTCAGCTGACTGAACTTTTTTTTTCCCCCCAGTTAAAAGGCACGAAACTAACTTCCAGATAGAGAATTAATAGCTTTTGAACAACAGTACTGAAAATAAGAGCATCTTCCAGCCTCATTACATCTCACCCTTTCAAGGATGAGCAAAATGAAATAGAAAGACTGCCAAGTGTTGTTCACTAAATTTCAGAAAGTACAAACAAGATCTAATACACAGATGCTGGAACTCGTGTCAGATCTTGTTCCTGCAGTTTAAGCCAAATTTTGTTATACTCTGTTAGAAGTGTTTTATTATTGTTAGGCGTGTTTTATTGTTGGCATTTCTCTGAGCTCACTTCGCACAACGTCTCAGGTGCCTGAACTTTTCAAAGTATACAGAGAATCACTTACAAAAAATCCTTGGACTTCAGTCCTTGAATCCTGATTCTCTGGAGTTTCAAACTTTCTGCTCCTAGGAAGTGTAAATTTTCAAACTGATCAAGAGCAGCAGATTTTGGCTGCAAAATGTTCTCCAATTGGCAAGTATTACTGAGTGCTTTTCCTTAAGCTATGGCAGATCAGAACTGTGGAAAACAATCCAGGGATTTTTTTTTTCAATCCAAACAGAATAATTCCAAAATAGTGAGCGAAAACTTTTGTACAGCCTAAGGAAAACTTGGGAACATATGGGCAGAAGGAACATTCTGTCTCTAAGTAGGCTGATCAGGAATTATTTGTTTGATAGGAGAAAGCTGAGGCTTATTTTGGAAGCAGCAGGGAATAAAGATGCCTGGCTAAAGCAAGCTGCTTTTGACAGGACTCCTGTAAATGAGCATGCATGAACTGAATGGCATCCAAATCCCTGCTGCTTTGTGAGCCAAACCATGGATCAGAATCCCCAGCATTTTCTCAGGAATTTTTAATCAGTTCTCAATTAGCTTCCTATTTTCCTTAATCTAAGCTATCCTCTCATCAAGGAATATCCAACTTGGATTTTCCACATGGAATTTTACATAGCATGTTTTTTACCTCACAATTCTTCATGTCCTTAGAGAGTTTGAACCCTTTCTTGCCATCACAGTAGCAGCTGTAACTTCCTGGTGAGTTCACACAGAGTTGAGCACAAATATTTTCAGCACATTCATCAATATCTAGGGGAAATTGAAGCACATAGAAAGATTTTTTTTTTTTTTCATGGCACGGACTGAAAACTAACACAAATTAACGGAATAATGGACAAGAGAGGTTCTCTGGAATAACATGAATCCAAAAGGTGATTTAGTAATCTGACAGAGGCCTAGAGTCCAGAGCTGGAGACAATTTGGTCTGATTTCTGAGGCATAAGGCAGCTGAATAGTGAGAGACCTCATAAATTGATACCTCAGATGGCACAAATGCCATTCTGGGTCAGGTCTCTTCCTTCCCTTGTAAGACACGATGAGAACTCAGATTATTAAAAGTATATATGGCAAATATGTGAAGAAAGGATGTGCTTTATTAATATAAAGTCCAAATAATCTCAGGGCAAAATGCCTCTTAAAATAACATACAGTCATCTCAAAATGCCTAAGGTTCACACAGCATCTACTTGTGGAGAAGAAAAGTCTGATTTGAGCTGTGATTTAAGCTAGATCAATTAAAAGAAATTTATTTTGTATTTAGTAGGTTGTGTAGGTCCTAAATTACTTACAAAATAAGTAATTTAGAAACAAAAGGCTGTATAAATGATGAACGTAAATTTTACATTTCTAATACAGAAACAAAATCCCTCCTTGTCAAGAGACTCCAATGAGAGTGATTTGGGCTTCAGACTAAAGAAATTGCAACACTTATTCTGAAACAAATAGCCCTTCTAGTGCGAAGAAAAAATTTGGTACTAAGGCATGCATTTAAATCTGGGGGTTTTTAAGACTAAAATACTAAAATACTTTTTTTTTTTTTTCTGCTGCTTGAAGCAAGAGAGGTAAGGAAAAAGATAACAAAACCTGTTCTGTTCTTCAGCCTAATAGTATCTGTCATCATAGACATAGCTGTGCATAAATGTATGTAAATTCAATTTTCCTAATAAGCATAATTGAGTTTAGCCACCTACAAACAATACAACAATGAAAAGCTCATGTCATTTAGTATTTCTGTAAGGCTACATTCCTGTCAGGCTGCACAATCCTGTCCTTAGACAGGATTTGGTGACTCATTTAATGTGGTTACAACAAAGTCTAAAAGCTTAACAGCATAATCCTCCTGCTAGGGGAGGTAAGACTTTCCCTGTTGGAATGTCGTCATCTTGCCACCTCCTGAATCCATGTTCCAGTAGAAACACAATGCTTAGGTGGGTTGCATCAAACTGAATTTATCTGAAGGAAACCCTGAGAGGAGTGAGAATTAGTTACTGTGAAGTTTTTCTCACTCTGGTGCATGCAGGAACAGAAAACTCTCAGTAGTGTTTTAATCTTGTAGTAACAAAGAACTGACACCTGGATATGTAATCACTGCCACCGTGCAGAGCTTTGTCACAAGAGACCTGCAGTAAGAGCCAGGAAGCAAAAGATTTGTGGCCACCAAGAAGCTGCTTTTGTGTCCTTCTGAGCAGTAATATAAGGCAGCTTTTAAAATAAAAACCAGTCACTGATAGATTTTTCTTTGACAATGTAGAAGATTCGTCTTCATTGTAAAACTCTAAGAGCTTTCATATCTGTTTACAACTGAAATTTAATTTCTGATGTGCAGTAAATAGAAACTTTAACAAGCAGAGAGAAATAAAACATATTCTAAGACAAATATGCAAATACTTTCTACACTGGAGAAATTATGGTCTTTGTATGAGGGGCTTCTTGCTACTTCATTGCTAGCTATCAAAACTTTTCAACTTTGCTATAATTGTTACAGAACTTTGGAAATTTTTAGTTCCAGATTTTTATTTCAGGGAAGATTCTTTTGGAGCAGCTCCTTTTTTCACAGTTCCTTCTCTGGATATTTAGGAATAGTTTTATTTGACATCTGAGGTGTTTATAAAAAAACCTTTTAAAAAATCTTTAGAGAACTGCCGTGTTGTCAGGTAATACTGTTAATACTGTCTGACAACCTAATGAACAATAAATTTAAGGAAGAATATGAAGATTAAGAAATACACCAGTAGATGAGGAGCTGAGTTTGGTATAGCAAGTGGATTAAAAAATAAAAAAGGAAGATGAAAGGTATGAAAAAGGGGGAGCTGGGAGGCAAAGACCCACCTTCACAGTTCTTGGTAGTTGAATTATATGTGTATCCTTCTGGACATTCACACTCATATCTCCCCTGGGTGTTTTTGCAGATGGCTGTCCCACAGATGTTTGGATGTAGTACACATTCATTTATATCTAGAAACACAAACAAGGGGGTAGCAGGGAAAGGGATGCACGTCTGGGAAGGCAGAGAGGGAAACAGGCTGCAGATTTCCCATAAACTGAACCAGACTGCACAGTAAAATTCCATCTTAGAAAAAGATATCCAGAAAGACAGGAGATAATCCAATCAGAGGTTCTTCCATGCTACAATCAATTCATGTCAGTTTTCTTTTAATTGGCTATGCTGAGAGGTGTTCAAGTCCCTCACTGTCTCTCTATCCCTCAAAATATTTTAGTGTCTATCTTCTGTCTTGTCTCCCATTTGTCAATGTCATTTTCCCAATGCAGATGTGACAACAGGATTCAGGGTATAGTATCAATCTTATTAAATGTCTTTGAGACAGAAAAATACCAGATCCTTGGTACTTCACTCCCACTCATGAAGGCAGGGATCATTCTGGTTTTCTCTGTGGTTTTGTAGCAGCTGTGGAAATGGTGCTGCACAGGAGATTCTGCCACTGGCTTGCATGGCGTCCTGGAACTGCATTAAGTCAAAGCTGCCCTGAATTCAGACTATTTTCTACAGTTTTAAGTGTATTCCAGATTCCTGGTTGTTTAACTTTGTAGTTGCATGTAATAAAATACTTGAATGCAGTTTATCAAATGATTAAACTAATACTCAAGGCACTAAGGTATATTAGTTTATTTTTAACTTTGATTACTTTTCTAGCAGATTTTCCACTATTTTTCCAAGAATTACAGAGGTTCTATCTAATTCATCTGCTTGCCCCTTTTCATAAACCCACAGTCTTCTGTCATTCTGGCCTGCCTTGGGACGTTATTAATTCACAAAAATATTTAGACTAAAGAAAGTGACAGTGGAAGATGGCCATCAAGTTTAGTCTCTAAAATGATCTGACATTACCCAAAACTGTTGTCATGATTTGGTAATAAAATGTGACATTAAAATGGAATGAAGTTGTAATTTTTTCTAACTATGCAGTAAGAACTGCTAATTATGTCGATATACAGTGTTTATTTGGAAGGGAATGAAAGTATGTAGGTCGTGGCCAACAGCAGACACAAGCATGGACAGAAAAAATTACGCTGGGTGAATCAAAGAGAAATCTTTCTCTCCTTTAAGAGAGTTTTTGGATTCATTACTAGTTTCCTCTGCAGTGAATTTCAAACTGCAGAAAGAGCAGCAGCATGGCTAATCAGGAGTGATTTAGCCTAAATCAGTGTTTACCAGACAGAATTTCCATGGTAACTGTATCAGCTATTCACATCACTTTATATTCTTGTTTCAGTGTTCTTAAAGGATATGTGGAACTGGTGAGAGACCAAAAGGAGCTTTATGGAGCTCCAGTAATGAAGTAGAATCTCATCTACAGAGTCTCATCTATCTCATCTCATTCCCTCTTTCTTTCCTCGCTTCCTGATCTGGTTCATTATTTGGCTGCCCAAAATCCTGCAGTGTGTGTAAGGAATGAGCAGCCAAATTAAAGCAGGGCTGGCTCTTTCAGAGGCGATGCAAGAGCTTTTATGGAACTGTTGTATCAAACCCTTTCCTCCCTCTGGTCAGCAGGCACTGTGGTGGCATGGGAAGAGGCTCCCCTGAAGTGTCCCCACCTCCACAATCCCGTTTGTTGGAATGCATGAAGTAGCCATCTTCACACAGGCAACGGAAGCTCCCAGGGAAGTTGGAGCAGCGTTGGCTGCAACCTCCATTGAAGTCTTCACATTCATTTATATCTATAAAGAAAAGGGAATAAAACTCTCTGCTGAGAGGAAGGCATCGATTGACCAGCTGCAAATACCATTTAATAGTAGAAATGTAATTGGGCTGCTGAGAACCAACATCACATGAAATTGAAGACTGTACCTTCCTCACAGTTCTCTCCTCTCCATCCTGCTTTACAGACACAGGTGTACCTGGCTTGTCCATCTATGCAATCCTTATATCCATCTTTATGGCATGGCAGGGGGCTGCACTGGTTTGAAATTTCTGTGGGATAAGAAACACGGAAAATCCTTGTTACTTGGGGTTATTTCTCCTCAAGAATCACTTTAGTCTTTCTTCTTATCTTCCTACAGGTACCTGTCATGAAATAGGAAAGGTCAGCAATCTTAGACCTCATTCTGTCAGCAATCCCCACAACAATCTTACTACTCATTCCATCAGCAAGAATTTTTAAGTGAATGAGAACATACAAAGCCACCAGTACTTTATCGGGCAGAAAACAACTAGAAGACAAATTACTTGCTAAGCTAATCCCTGCAAGATGTGACCAGAGTTGACATTATTACATTTGGAAGATGTATTTCAGTTTTTAAAGAACAGCGCTCTGCCCCCATCATACTACCACAAATTTCACTAGAAAGATTAAAGTTTCAAGAATTCAAGATTAGAGAGTTGAGTTTCTCTGTTCAAGAGTGGTCAGAAAGAGAAACTGGTAATTTATAGCATTATTACAAACATGGAAAACATGTTCAGCCATGTGCAGTGCAACTATTAAGGATTTTTTTGCCTTCCATTGCTTTCAATGATAAAAGCAGCGTCAGATGATTAAGGATAAGTATTCTTATTCAAACTAACTGGAAACTAACTTCCTAAAAGGAAGTTTTTTTCATATAACCAGGCTGTAGGGGGTTTAGAGAATTGGTTTTGGTTGGGGTTTTTTTTGTGGTTTGGTGTTTTGTTGGGTATTTTTTGTTTGTTTTTAAAATTTTGAAATTTTCAGCTGGTAATGTAACTATGCTCCAAAGAGTGGCAGAAATGACAATTAACAAGAGAATCTCTTACTCTACCTGACAGAACATGACTTGGTAGAGGCAAAGGGTTTTGCATAAGTGTTAAAGATGTGGTAGAGTACAGAGGACACATGGGGGAATATTGCTGGGTTGGTGCAGGACACTTCTGTTTGCAGAAGAACTCTGCCTTCCATGTTTGAATCAACTGTGTAACTCTTAAAAGCAGTCACTTGAACTGCTTTCTCCGGAAATGGTCTCTCTCACCTCAAGTTTTTTTGGTCAGTTTCTGGTTCTGATTATTGAGTTTCTCTAGCTAAATGGTTCTCTCTGTCTGTGTCCCTGTGAAGTGCTCTTTAGCCAGTGTGTGTTCCAACATCAGCACTTACCCTTGACACAAGCCCTCAGGTCAGCTGGAGAGTCTGGAGTGACTGCAGCCACCCTGAACACCCCTGCTCGATGGGAGGCAAGGCAGCCTGCAAATGCAAAGCCACACACTCAGCTCAGGGTCCAAACAGCTCATTTACAGTGAAATTACACCACTTGCTGCATGGTATCTTCCAAGAGCCTGTTCTCACAGCCTGAATTGCAAAACTGGTCTGGGCACGTTAAGGACAGCTGATCACAGCCCAACCTTCAGAGTGCCTCTGTGAGGATCTCAGCACACAGGACAAGCTCTGCATTATAATCTGCATGGAAATCATCCCAGTGCCAGGGGCAGAAAAACTAAACCACTATTACCCAAATTAAAGCATCACTGAATCACACACTACAGTTGTTTAGGGTTTTTTTTGGGTTTTTTTTTGGTACTTACTTAAATATTTGGGATAAAAATATTCCTGCAGAAAGAAAAGAAAAATAAAGGCTATGAAAAATTTCAGGTAGATAAAATTACAGCAAAATACATCACTGAATATATTTTAAAGTATATTGGTCTTATAACTACAAAAGAAGAAAAAAGTTACTTTGAGTCACAGAATACAGGCCTGGTTTTCTATATGACTGTTGTTTGGGCTAAAGTAGAAGATTATTTAATACACACAAGGCTCGGTGGAGAGACTAAAATACTGCACTGACTTGGACTTGCAAAATGAAGACAATGCAAATGAACTGGGTGTCAAAATTACTTTGAAAATTGTCTCTTTAAATGGGAGGATCCTGCCCAATGTTGCTATTGGGAGCCCTGAATTCCATGTGCTTCTGTCTTTCCCCCTGCAAAGAACTACTGTCTATGTCATAGATACTCACAAAATACTTACAGTTTCAGGATTATTTTCAAAGATTTCCCTGGCTTCTTCCCTGTTGCATAATTCTTCAATGCATTCTCTTTCTAGGTTTCCCTTCTTACTTTCTTCCATGAAAGAGTTTGCTCGGCGTCTCCTCAGCAGGAACTGAGAGGCACGTTGCTGGGGTAAAACTTGGGAGAAACAAAGCAACTCTGTTATTATTTATCTCTTTTTGCAACAGCAGAAAAACACTGTAAACACTGAGCAAATATGAGAATTTAACAGCAAATTCTGAATTAAATGCTTTGTCAGGAGTTGATGTTTGCTATCCTTTTGAAAAACGCGAGCAAGAAATTCTAGAATTCTGTACGTGGGAGCTGTTTCTGGTCAAAAAATCCTTAATGTGCGCTGTTAATCCCTAACACCATCCATGCCTGAAGCATAATTTACCTGTCATACTCAGGACAAGATTTATTTTTTTAGATTATGGTCATTACAAAGTGAGAGATGTAACCAACAAGTAGATAAAAAAGCTGATTATATTACCGGTTTCAGTGATCTGCAAGTAAATATTCTGACCGTAATTAATTTATGTGAGATCAAAATTATGTCTTACAAAGTCAGGCTACCTGTTATATGCAATTAACATAAATGTCATTTTATTTTTCAGAACAATGAAGAACAAGACAAAGGTGAGAATGCTATCCTGGGAATATCAAGGCAGACAATCTATAAATTCACATTTTACAAGGTAAAACAATCCTAGCCAGCTTTTATGTTTCAGATCTAGCAGGAGTCATTACTTAATTTTCATGTATCTGGTTATTGTCCTTTAAGTGACTTTTAACAAGTGGCAAACATTGAGAAATGACAGTAAAAATTATATATCTGCTTCAATGCTCTTTGCAGAGCACACAATACTCCAGAAACAGCCTCTAAATTAGACTGCCTGGTTTAATTTTTGGATATAGCTTGTGATCAAGAGAAAAATGGATAAGCACAGCTGGAAGAAGTCCAGCTGATGGGGTTAAAGAGTGCAGATGGCAGATGTTAACTGGAGAGCACCACACTTCTTCACCTGCCCTCCTTTCTTCCTCAGCCTCTGCACGAGTTGCCCTTTCAGAGCTGCCCAGCTGTGTGAGGGCTGTGACACCGGCAGTGCAGTTCAGGTGTGGCAGCCACACATGTTCATCCCAGCTCCACAGAAAAGAGCACACAGAGTCCATCCAGCACTGCCTGTGACAGTTCCTCAAACCCAGAGCACCTTTGTGAGCCACAACAGTGGTCAAGTGCCAGACAAGAGCTCACAGTTTCTCTGCACTAACAGGAAAGAAAAAAAATAAAAGAATCTGACTAGAAAGAGCAGCTGATGAGGCCCAGACCTTGAAAGGAGACAGATTTAACATTTAACTAAAACCACACCATCCTAAACACATGAGATGTCTCTATCAAGTGACAGGAACATTCTGCAACATTGGGTAATGACCTGAAGAAACTTTTGTGTTACAGCCTCCTGAGTGAATTTGACCTGGGCTGAGCTTGTAACTACAAACTAATCTATTTGCTTTCATTCTGGTAAAACTAATCATCCTGGTAAGGCTGTAAATAAGATTTCCTGAGCATAAGGTGGATGTAGCACAGCTCACTTCCAAGGTTTTACAGCACACCTCTATCTCAGAGAGCAACAAGCAAGTTGCTTAGAAATAAATGTCAATTAATCAGACTAAACGCTTTACTTCTCACTAGTAAGAAAGATGCAGAAAGATCATCTGTCCTGAGGCAAAAAGAGTGACAACAAAAGTAGGAAAATTGTGTATTATAGCTGCTGGGTTTATTTCCATGGGAGGTTTCTACCTCCACAAAGATGCTGACATAGCTGTGGTGCACGGGCTCTGTGGTGTAGATGAGGCCTAATTCACAGCTGACTTTAAACCATCCCGTTTTGACCTTTAGCTACATCACTGCCATTTTCACACAGTCTTACAGTAAATAAAAGACAAGAAATTTTCAGTTGTGTACAAACAGATATAACACTTTCTACTTCATGCCTTCAATACAGTGGGGCAATAGGAACAAGGCTTTTCCCCTACATCAGAGCAGTTTTTCCTTCTCCCAAGTTTTCCTGTAACTTCGGACTTTAAATAAAACGTTTAACTCAGAGCAAATTCTGTGTTGTTCTAGTGCAAATATTTCAATCCCCATGCACAGAATTAGCAGTGTGTTTATTCATCTGTGTTTTAATTACAAAGATTATGGTAGGACCTTTATTAAAAACAAAAAAAATCCTGACTGCTGCTGCCAGTCTGATTACAGGAAACTCCAGCCCCTTTCTGACCCTGCCAAACCAGGTTAACCCTTAATGCACTTGGGGTGCTTCATGTGGTGACCACTGAAGCCTTGTGCAATTCCAGAGGTAGTGTACAGTGTGTAGTGAATGCTTATCAATGCCACTAAAAAAGGAAGAAAAAAAGTTGTGGGAAAGGATGAGGTTCAGTGGTTTCTTACAGCTATTCTGTTGTGCAGATGCAACCACAAACCAACTTAAAGTTGGCCACTTAAACATAACTTAGAGCTGCCTACCCAAGAGCCCAGCCAAGGAAAGCAGCTGAATAAAACTGAATAAAAAGTGATGCCACTCTAGGAAGTGGCACAATCTTGTCTGCACAGGTCTCTAACTCCAGTGACAACAGCATCCTGAAAAGCTCATCAGTGACGTTATGCAGCCAACAGAATAAAGTCAGACATTAACATTTACTGCACCTTCTCCAAAATGTATCCCTCACCTGATGTTTGATCAAATCCACCTGCACTGAGGCTTGCAGAGGCAACTTGATGATTACTGAATGGTATGAGCTGCATTATCAAGCTGTTTTCTCTTCTTCCCCCTCTCCCCCCCTGCCATTCCAGGAATCCCTGGCACTGTTCAGAGTCATGGACAGGAAACTGGACGATGTGGACAACTGAAATTTTGGACGAGCAGGACAGCTGATTTCCTGCTGCTACAAGAAACGACAAGGTACGCAGTGGAGAAGATAAATGGAACCGAAAAAGTGATGGAAACAGGAGAAGAGATCATTACGAAATATTTATTAGAAGGTTTCTTTTTAGGACCTGTTAAAAATGTTATAAAATGAACTTTCATCTTTTGGTACTGCTCCCTTTCTAAGCTAGAAACCCCAGCACCCCGCAGAATAGTAAACATTCAGTTTCTGTTCTGCCAGTTTAATCATTAGTAAAACAGGTCAGAAACAGGCTTACTTTAAGCTGCAATTCTGCTTGTTTCAGCTACACTGTCTTCTTTCACTATTAAGCTCAAAGACTTTTGTATCAAAGACAGAATACTTTATTTTTTTTTATCTGTATGTGAGAGCAAGTAGCTCTTACCTAGGCTGAGAGGTCTGAACTAAGGGAAAATCCTTTGGTTTTGATCAGAAATCTAGAGACAGAACAAATTAAAGGTTCATTTCAGCTATTAACCTGGGGCAAAGGGTATGCTTGTGTTTCCACAGGCTCGGGACCGAAGTGGATTTCAGCAAAACACGTGAAGTGCTGTCAGGTCCAGAAACAAGCAGGCGATTCCAGGAACAAAGAAGCGAGCACGCAGACATCAACTGCAATCTTGACACGAGTCCTTGAATTGATGTCACAGACATCAATCATCTTTTCTCCCACGTGCAAAAACTGTGGACTTCGGGTTTCGTGCAAGGGTGTGGGAAATTGTCAACGCCATAGATTTTCGTTAGTAAGAGTGTGGTGCGGGTCGTGTTAAGGTCTGAACTTACAAAGAGGGTCAGTGCCGCTTGCCCGAACTGCACAATGAAGCCACTCTTTTGAGCAGACCGAGATCTCCCTCCCGAGGGTTGTTCTTGCAAGGGAACCACGCTCCCTGTGCAGGCAGTTCCCGTGGGCGGCTGAGCCGCGCTGCGGCCGCGAACAGCTCCAGAGCCGCGCATAGCCCCGGTCCCGGCTCGGCTGCCCCGGTCCCGGCTCGGCTGTCCCGGTCCCGGCTCGGCTGCCCCGCAGGAGCCGCCGCCGAGCCCTCCGGGACTGTCGGCACCGAGGGCC
>VXBQ01004466.1:466482-501859 GCA_013400175.1 Phainopepla nitens
CTGGTCCCCGCCGCCGTGGCGGGGCCGGGCCGGGCCGCTGAGCGCTCCGGGCCGCGCGCCGCCGTGGAGCTGCGGAGCCAGCGGTGAGCGGGGCGGGGAAGGGCCCGGGGTTGGCGGCGGGGGCTCGGCAGCCCGAGGGCTGACTCTTCCCTTCTCTAAAATCCTGCCTCAGAGAGGGGATTTTATAGAAAGCGTTGGGCTGATAAACTAAAAAAGCGCTGCCGCGGTGGGAGAGACGAGCGGGTGGCACAGGCGTGAGGCGAGCCCCGGGTTTTAGAGCTGCTGCTCCCTCGGGAACGGGAACGGGAACGGGAAAGGGAGGCTGGGACGCTGTCAGCTCAGGTGCTCTCCTGGACTGCTGGGCTTGTGGTAACATCTCTTTACAGAAAATATGACGGTCCTAAAGCTGTTCCGCACAAAGATTTGAGTGCTTCGGGCTTTCAGGACGTCGCAGTTGTTGCACCTTATTTAGCTCTCAGCTACAGTTTTGGCACAGAAGATGGTGCTCACAGATTTTTGCTGAATATGCCTGCTTTGCTGCTCAGCCGCTCGGTTTGCTGTTCAAAATATAACGCAGTAAAGTGCCCTTATAACTGACACTCAGGCAAGGAACATCACAGCAGAAAGTTAAATAACTAAGCTGTATGAGCGCTGTCAGCTCTAAATGATTTGTTTAGCTGTGTTTCCAAGAACATGATAGCTTGATGTGACTGAAATAAATTCTATATTGTAAAAGCCTCTGCTGAAGTTGGTGTACTAAGTGTACTCTCCTAAATGGTGTGCAGGCTTCACTGCTAAGTTTGACAGGTTTCTGGGCTTGTTGTCTTCTTTTTTTTTTTTTTTACCTCAACAAGCTTGCAGATGTAATATCTGAAACAGGTTTGGGATGTTGTTGGTGCAGCCTATAAAATACCTGTCACATGTTCCACACATATTTCAGGGACCAAGTCTCTCCAAACTGACATAGCAGAAAGGGATTTGCCTCCCTACTGGAATATTTTCAGCAATGTTGGACGTCCTTTCCTCCTAGACTGGCTTGTTTCTGAAAATTTGTATCTAGTTTGTGAATTCCTGCCCACTCCATTTTATGGTTTCGCATTTAAACAAGATTCTTGTGCTAAGGCAGAGTTGCTCTCTGCTTTTCACTCTTGGATAAGTTCTCTTCCCCTCATGAATCCCATCTGAACGCTGTGGGCCATATACAGGCTCAAGAGCAATTTTGTGACAGTTTGCAAAGATATTCTGTCTAAAATAGGATGGGAATTGTTCTGTGGGAATGCTCAGGCACTGAAAATGTAACACTGAAAATGTTACAGTTTTGTCATTTGACAAAATGACAATGGTGCATTTTGTTCACTGAGCTGTTACATTTTGCTTTCTAGAAATTTGTGTAGCTCTGTTCTCAAAGTGAGCTTTGTTCAGACTTGCTCGTGGGTTGAGGGACCACAGCCCACTGCATGTGGGCTTTTTTTTTTTTTATTATTTGTGTTCTTCAGAGCTTAATTTCATTACTTGTAACAGCTGTAATCATCCTGCTCTTTTTGGGAACTTCTACTCTTCATATACTCAGCTCTCCCATGGAGAAGCTATTCTCAAGTTCTCTTGGATAATAGAATATAAATGTTTAAAGAGTGTCTGTTGTCTCTGCTTTGGATGAAAGCTGACCTATTTCTGACACTGAATGACAGCAGATCCATGCAAAGGCATCCTTAACAATGAGCTTCATAAGAGCAGGAGGAGTTCAGTTCCTACCTCTGTAAATTATCTAAGCCATCACTGTTTATTAGGATTGTTATAGTCTTTAATTATTCACTTTCTGTCATCATTTAAAATTACCTTAGTTTGAGGTTAGTTATAATTTAAAATATGTAGGGAATTTTGAGATACATGCTTTAAGAGACCCGCTGTGGTAATTCTCAAAAAGAGGAATATTCTGTTTCTTTCTGCTTGAAGAGTGGAAAGCAGGGTTGTGGAATGATGGAAGTACTTGGTAGTTGTATTTAATTTGGTGACAATTACTAGATATCACTGCCAGTTCCTCAAGATACTCACTAGAGAGCCACAGTTTCCTTGCTGAGGGACCTTTTTGTGCAAAAGAAATTGACAGTTAAATGAACACACTTAGCAGCTAGGGATGTTCTTTGTTTGCTTTTAATGCCCTATCCTGGTATGTTCTTGTAAGTCTTACTCATGCTTGAAATTGGTCCTGGTTCTCTGTCAGCCAGCAGGGCTCTGGGACCTGGTGGTGAGACGAGCACTGAAATTTTGCAGCTGGATGTGTCTTGCTCCTCTGACTGGCAAGTGTCCTTCTGTGCTGTGGCCTGGCACTGTGATTTGGGATAAGCAGTGTGTGGTGGCTGCCCAGATCTGTAACAGGGGAGTGGGAAAGGGGAAGATAATGAGGCTGAACAGAACACACTGAACAGTCAGCCTGCTGCCTTCCTTGTACAGAATGCCTATTTTTTTTCTTTTTTTCCCTTTTTTTTCTTTCTAGGAGTGACAAGACAAGACCTTGGCTCTGAAGTCTCTCTGCCAGGCTCCTTGAGTTACCCTGGCCTGCCCACATCGTTCCTGTAGCTTTGGTGGCTCTGGATGGCTGGTGAAGAGGGATGTTCAATCTAATGGCCAATTGCTGCAGCTGGTTAAAACGGTGGCGGGAACCTGTCAGGTAAACATGGGAAAGTATTTTACATTTCTCACCTTCCCAAACTGTGTTTCACCTGTGTTTAATTCATTGTTGCATATTTGGTCATGGCCAGCCTGTCACCCACCAGCACCCCGAGCTCTTTCTCCCCAGGGCTCTTCTCCATGTGCTGGTCATGTGCTGATAGCTTGAACCAGGTGCAGCACCTTGCCCTTGGTCTCACTGAACCTCCTGCTGCTCCCATCCACTGCCTGACCTTGTGCAGTTCCCTCTGGGTGGCTTCCCATCCCTCAGGTGTGTCAGCCTCACCACTCACCTGCAGACTGGCTGAGGATGCCCTCTGCACCTTTTCTGGCTCGTGAATGAAGATAGTCAATGACACTGGTCCCAGTATGGACCTGAGGGGGCACTGCTGGTCACCCATGTCCCCTGGGGCTCTGAGCTGGCATTGCTTCCCTCTGGCTGTGACTGTCCAGGCAGTTCTCACCCACCTACCCGTCCACCCACTGAGCCCATCCCTCCAGTTTAGACAGAAGTCCAGATAAATGATATCTGGAATCCTTCCTTTGTCCACTGCTCTTCATCACAGAAAGCCTCTGAGCTGCTCAGGGTAAAGTTGGTTTGGTTTTGGCCTTAGTCCTCTGCATATTTGAGATTCTTAAGTATAGTTTGTTTAATTTTTGGGTTCTTTTCTCAGAGGTTTCTTGCTCTTCTGAAAGAACTTGTATAAATTATACTTCACATTTGATACTATTACAGTTTTAAGTCAGCAAATAACAATGTTTCTTAGAATTCCTTCACTTAAGGGGGCATAAAATTGAACAAATTGATTTGACTACTGAGCCTTTGCAAATAGGAGGAAAAACTGAGGTATACACGCATAAATATGGTTTTCCTGTAGCTTTTAAAATCCTATCCTGGTAAAAATATTAACCTGTATACCAGTCTCCTAATAAATTGTGCATTCCTAGCACTGCTGGTTGGCACATTTACAGTCTAGAAACAAAGGCATGGTAAGTCCCACATATTTCCAGCATCTGATGTTGTCTGCACAAGTGTTCTACACTGTGTGGTGGTGTTCAGACATATTGATGGAGACAGAAGTAAATTTCTAATACAGGAAAAACTTTGAGGCACAGAGAGATGGTAAAAATACAGGGGAATGGAACTGCAGTTACAGAAATTGTTAAAGGGACCATGACCACACCAAATAAAATTTACAGTACTGTGAAATTAAATTGCAGCAGGCACGTACCAGTTGAAAGCAGAATCGGTGTCTCATGTGCAACTTGGACCATGATATGAGGCTTTCCATTTCCTTCCTTGTTCTGTCTAATCAGATGATTAGACATATTAAACACCAAGACACACAATAGTAACAATGCCTTGGTATTTTGGTACCTCTTCTCTGTGTTATTTGGTGGTAAGTTTGTTGTGCGTGTGTTTAAAGAACAGAATAAATGATGTGTAGCTAGAGGGGAAAAAAGTTCAATATCTTTCTCTTTTTTTTCTCCTTATGGAGGAAGGTGACACTAATAATGGTGGGTCTTGATAATGCTGGGAAAACTGCCACAGTCCGAGGAATTCAGGGAGGTAAGTGATTAATTTATCATCCAAATGGCACACTGAGAGTATCATTCCTAATTTTCAGTCATTTAAGTAAATCTGGAAATATTGCTTCATCTCTTAATGGATCTCTCCCTCCCATACTGTTGAAAGAAAATGGTGGTTATACCATCCAAATGTCACATATATCACATCTTGATACAAGCATTACAATGGACAGTACGATCAATGGACTTGATTTTTTTTTCTCCTTTTTGTCTTGTATGCATGTGCTGAAGATGCTTTCAGGTGACCATTCCAGTCATGTGCATACAGCAGGAAACTTTATATAAAAATCAGTGTTGCAAGTACAGATAAGCAGAAAAACTTTAAAGGAAGGAAATTGGTGTGTATAGCAATTAAGGATGGTTCTAGCGTTACATATTTTTTATCATTATTTATAATCAGGAAATGATGATAAATAAAATTGCCACTAAGAGACCACTTGATTTTGGAGAGTACTTTGCCCTGGCACATGCAAGAGGGACATCATTTGAGATAAAACTTGTGCTTACAAAAATTCTGTATTTTTTTTTTTCCTCCACTTGTGGGATTGTCTTTCTAAATAACTTCCATCTTGTGCAAGAACAAGAGTTTACTTAGTAGTGTTTTGGCAGACTTGGAGACTCCACCTCGAGTTTGTTTACTTGTGTTATGTAAGTTCACAGACTTGCTAAAGCACAAATAAAATCATGAGTACTCTCTCCTGTTCCTCCATCTTTGCCTTGAAAACAGGAGTGTTTTGTTATTTAGCCTTCCATTCTACTTGAAAATCGCCTTTATTATCTTTACCATCTGAACATGACAGTTATTTCTAAAAGTCCTATTTTTCAGGGGAAAAAAATGAGATAAAGATGTGTATTTCTGAAGGGAAACACAAGGAAAAGATTGTTCTTATTTCTTTGAGTGTTCCCCAGGGCTTAAATATCCTGAATGCCCATCTTGGCTGTCTTAAAGGTAGGACCAGAAGGCTGGTGGGGATTCAGTTTTTGCATTGCTCTTCAGAGCAGTGTTTTCAGCCAGGCCTTCATTTATTTCCTCTCAACAAGCTGAATTTCACATGTTTCTCTTGTGCTACCCAGCTGCATAAATCAGAGATCCAATTGTCTCAGCCCTGCAGGCACAGCTTAGTGGTGTGAGGCGAGTCCAGGCTTTCTTTGCCCTCAGGAAAGGGAGACAGCAAGCAGAAGTATTCAATAGAAAGCTATAATTTTTTAGCATATTGCATGACAAATTAGAAAAAAAACAGCAGATAAAAATAAGCAAACAAACAAAGGCTAAAACCTGACCTTAAATAACGGGAACCAAATTATTTAGATCTCAGAAGGACATGGTTTCAGTCATTTCATCTCAGCCCTTGGTTTGAACATCTGAAGCTGTTTTGGCAACCATGAAGGATAAAAAAATAAATTTGGCAGAGCACAAGGGTCCCCAGGTCATAGTGCATTAACTTACTTTGCTTATTTACCTTCTCCAAGTTGGGTTATTCCCTTGGAAATGAGAGTGGAGGAGACAACACAGTACAGTAACCACCACTGCAATGGAACTGGGGTGTGAAATATTAAAATCTGCCTTTTTAGAGAGCCCTCTCTTTTCTCCCCCTTCCCACTTCCCCAGTGCTCCTATCTAAATTAATGTAAAGTAACCAGTTGAGAGACTAGTTAATTTAAAATTCCCTGAGGAGAGGGAAAATCTTCATGTAAGCAAAAATGTGCTCAGCAATATTTAACAGGGAGGTTTCACTCTGTGTTTTTAAAATGCAAATTTTGCTACACAAATCCCACTATGAAATCCTCTTTAAACTGAAGGCTTTCTTCTTTGACAGAGTCTCCTGAAGATGTGGCTCCAACAGTTGGGTTTTCCAAAATTCATCTTAAACAGGGACGCTTTGAAGTCACCATCTTCGATTTAGGAGGTGGAAAACGAATTCGGAATATCTGGAGGAACTATTATGCTGAGTCCTATGGTGTCATATTTGTGGTGGATTCCAGTGACATTGAAAGAATGGAAGAAACAAAACAAGCCATGACAGAAGTTTTAAAAAGCCCTAAGATATCAGGAAAACCTGTGTTGGTGTAAGTAATGTAATAAGTGTTCTCCTAATAATCTCAAGTTGGGTTAATTTAGACCTAAACAACTATTTCTGTTGTAACTAATACTTCTGTAACTTTAGCACTAACCAATATTACAATTGGTTTTATGGTTTTACATTTTATTTAATCCTCAGGGATATTTATTTCTCTCCTCTCTCATTAACCATGGGAAAATAACAAGGTGGGATTTTCTAACACTTTAAAATTCTAATATTACTTGAAATGCTAGGTTAGAAGGCTTGACAGATTTGGTGTGGCAATTAATTAAATGCTAAATGGTTGATTATATTCAGCAGTAGTGTGATCTCGCAGCAATCAAGTTGTTCACTTAACACATGGTGCTACTGACACATGATCAGCAAAATCTCTTTAAAGGAGGCTTCCTTTAATTGTGTTGGGCATGTGCTTTTTCTGTGTTTTAGTAGGGTTTGTAAAAATATTGGAAAGAATAGATTTTATTAAATTCCACACCAAAAATACTTGATAACAAATACTCCTTTGAAGTTAAAAAATGAACTCTGAAAGTTTAAAATGGTTTGTCAAGTCAATATCTTTATATCTGGTGAGCACAAGACCTTCATAATGCATAAATTGCACAACATTCCTGTGCTATCATGAAGAATCTGTACAGGTAAGAGGAGGAAATATTTCTTATTTTTAAGAAGTAGTGATGCTCTGCTGGTTTGAAGCTGAACCTGGTCAATTGTGTGGATGAAGTGGAGGCTAGTTCAACAAAGTAATGGTGTATATGTTGAAAAGAGATTAGATTTTACCTTTCATTGCTGTGAATGTTACTGGCACAGGAAAGGCAATAAAGCCAACTTAGTTTAACTCAAATGTGTTTTGAAAATGCAGCTGTGACAGTGGAAAACTGTGCTGTGTTTTATAATTAAATACAGCTTTATGGGGGGTTTTGGGTTGTATTTTGGCCCTTCCTTGGATTTTTACACTGCTTCTTGATCCCTCTCAGTAGCTAATCAGAAGGCAGAGTATATTTATCAGTTGCTCTAATGATGACTAAACCAAGTTTGTTGATGTTATTACTTTTTATTAGATTAAACTTCAAGCCTTTGATCAGAATTTGCTTTTGCAGTGTCCCAGTTCAGTGGAGGCATCCAGTAGTTCTTTGTTTTATACCTGTCTCTGGAGTTAAGAATTCTCTCCTGTACTGTCAGGTTTCCAAGTTTATGCTGAAAGTTAGCCTTTTAAAATATTATATGAATTTTAATGTTCAGATTTTGTTTAAGGTTTTTTTTATTTTGTTGTTTTTTTTTAATAATGAGATACTTGCTACCCATGTAGCAATAAGTTTCCTAATACCTTGCTGCATTTTTTAATTAGTGCATTTTAATCTGTGCAGAATAGGCTGAATTGCACAATGTGGATATAAAACTGGTGCTAAATACTTTGTCTTACAGAAATATGAGAGATCTGATGTTCAGTGTGATATTTTCTACGAATTTGATTGCTGCTCTCCCATGTTATTTATTGCTGCCAATTGAGGTATCACAGAATGATTTTAAGACAATTTTCCTCAAGTGTTGATAGTATTGTCTTTTACTATCTCTTGTTATAAATTACTTAGAGATGTTAAACTTGTCATTTGGGATTTTTTACTGTTCAGTGTTAGCACCTAATTTATGTTTATGGGTAAATTCTTCTGGCAGCATCCTCAAGACTTATGCAAGTTTAAATTTTCTTCATTTAGGATTATTTTTGTCCTTTCTTTTATCAGAAAGAGGCACACAGACATGCAGGCTAATGCTGGTTTTGTTTGGGAGTAGTTGTGTTTCTTTGCAGTTTGTTTTGGTTTTGGGCTTTCTTTTTTAAGTTGACAGGGAGCATGTGCAAGAGGAAATGCAAGTCCATGTGCTGTGACTGATATTTTATACCAAGGAGATTTTTGTGCAGGTATTTTGTTAGAGAAAGCTAGTTTCTGCCTGTTATTTTGGTGATAAGGGATTATAGCTATTCATGTTTCACTTTTCTTCATAGCACTTGCAGCTGGGCTTTAATTTGTTTGGTTTTCTGCATATTTATGTAACTACTGAAAACACTGGAAAGTTACTTTAGTGATTACTGCAAAATTTCTGCTGCTAATAATTTTGAATGCTTAATATGAAATTCAGTGTAAACTGTAGTTCATACTGTTATTTCACATTATTTATTTTTAGTTAATAGCACCCCCTATCAAGGAAGAGGTTTCCAGAAGTCTTCCTCACTTCCCAGTTCTCCTTCAGTGTGTTTTATCTGTTTCTAACCAATTTACATCTGGAAATGACTTATTCAGGCAGCTGTTTTCTTAAGTATTAAAACTTGAATTTTGCAAACTTGAATTTTATTCCACGATTGAAAGTACAGCTCTTGTTTAGTGGCTAATTTCTACTCTGCTCTTGGAACTTAAAGGTGTTTTTAATATATGCACTTAAGGGGAGAGTATTTAATGAAATAGTTTCAATGGTGTCCTCATCTAAGTTTATTTTTTGTTGCTACTGTGTAAATAATATTTTTCACGTCAAGGTTCAGACCTTTGATTGTATTTTGATAGCAGTTAATTCCAGTTGCACTTTTAATCCAGGATGGAAGGAATCCAACTATTTCTAAATATCACAATGTGAACATGACTTTGATAGTAGATGAATTTTTTTTTTCCCCACTACACGCAACTAAAAACATCCAGTTCACTTAGTGTCTTGCTCAACTGAGGTGCAGTTTGTTCTGCCTTTTCTGACTATCCAAATAAAGTGATACTGATTGTGTCTTTGCACGGCACAAAGCAGTTCAGAAATACATTTCTGGTTTGCTGTTTGCTTTTAGTGCGGAATTTTTTTTTTTTAATTTCTTTTTGGAAATAACTCTGTTGTTTCAGTTACATTGCTGTTGTCTGTTAAATTGCATGGAGAGCTATTTCTCACTCAGTTCCAAAAGGAGTTGGTTAAGAGAGCTTCCTTCCAACCTAAATCATTCTCTGGTTCTAGATTATGGGGGAGGAGTAGTAGGGGTATAAGGATGGAGTTTTTTTTTTATTCCATTTTTTCATTAATTTTTGTGCTAGCAAAAGTGAGACTGCAAATATGACTGTGTTTGGGTAGGATAGGCAGCATTAAGAATGTGCCTTGTGAGTGTGTAATTAAGGATCATATTCCCTTGTCCTGGTAGGGCTCTGCCTGTGGAGATGAATAATAGAAATATCTCTGTGCTAGTTTATGAAAAGTTCATGAACTTTTCCTAGAGAAGTAATATTGAAAAATTCCTGCTAAGTTTTCTGACTTCTTGTTTGGTTTAGGCATCCCATTCTGGATTGTTACTAATGGGGTCTGCTTCATGTGTGGATTTGTTTTGTAGAATTTCAGATTCCTGGGGGAAAAAGCATTTAGAATTTGAGCAAGTAAATATAAATGCTGAAAAAACACAAGGCAATTAAAAATACGTATTATTATTTTGTGGGAAGTAAATAAAACATTTTTATGAATCCTTTCTTTGACATTAATAGTATTTTCAATGCTTCCCAACAGTACAGGGAGTTTGTTGCCACACTGTTTTAGTTTGAAGAACCAAACTAAACTTTAGAACTTCTCAGCTTTGAAGACATTTAGAAGAACCAAAAAGTGTCACTTTTGTCCTTTGATCCTTTCCTGTAGTTCATGTGTTTCTGTGAAGACCATACAGTTCTTTACTCTGGTTTGAAAAACAGATGCAGTTTTTCCTGAGAGCTCCGCTGAAGGGAAAATGGGAAGAAAAGTGTAGCAGTTGAGGGTTGCCAAGAGTGCTTCCCAAGGTCTGTTTGGTGTGGAGGAACCCTTGGTATTTCAAGAAGTTCATTTCTTGTGTCATCTGCAGCACAGACAACACCAGCAGCAAATGGCTTTGCAAGGGTTTCTCCTTTTATACCTGACTGCAAGCCCAAACTTTTCTTTAGATACTTGAGTATATTCTTGAGTATTGTTCATGCAGATTTCTATGTTGTTGATCATCTCCCCTTGCTCCTCCACCAGAACTGAGATCTGGATAAAGAGCTCTTTCACGTCTTTGATCTGGTTCTCCAGAGTGACCAGTTCTTTGTGTCTCTGCTCAATCTCCGACAGCTGAGCTTTAGTAATCCTGGCTTCAGTGAGTAGATTCTCATTGAAAACCTCCCATTTTCCTTGCTGGAGCATGTCGTTGACCTCCTCCTCAGACACCTCTTTTCCAGCTACCTCGAGCTGGCGGAGGATGAAGGTCCTGCAGCTGTCCTGCTTGGCGGCGATGGCCCGGCCGTAGGCGAGCACGGCGTGGCGGTAGCGGTGGCCCAGGAAGGCGTGCTGGGCCGCCAGGATCCTGGCCGCGGCCCGGCCCCGCCCCTGCTCGCTCTCCGCCCTCCTCGCCGCCTTGGACAGCTCCTCCAAACACCTGCGCACGTGTTCCGCTTGCGCCTTGATCTCCCTCGCCAGGTTAGACTCCTTCTTGAGAACGCTGAATCGCCTCATCGAGGACACCAGACTTTTTTGTTGTTGGCTGAATTTATTCACTTCTTCCACCAGATTATTAATTTCGTTCTGAAGCTTCTGAATTTCATGGAAGTGCCTTTCAGTGATGGGCTCTTTTTCATAAATAATGGCCTGCTGTTCAAACTCTTCCTGCTCCTCTTCTTGTACAGTTGCACCATTGTTTTCCCCGGCTATCTGTAGTTCCTTAGCCCTCAGTTTAAGCTCTTGCAGACGATCTCTCATAGTTTTTGTGGTCAAGATTCTTTCCTGTTTTTTGTTCTTTTGGGTTTTTTTTCCCCTCTCTTGCAACACAGGAAGTTTAATTCCAATATCTTTTTTGTTTGGTTTATTTCGTTGCACTGTAATCAAAATGTTACAACAATCAACGTTAGTGGTTGTATGTATATATGAAAAGTAGTTTTGGAGATTAGAGCTACTTCCCTCTGCACCAAAGTAAAAGTAGCAATGAGTTGGAAGTGAGGAGTATTCTGAACAAATTGTGATTTGTAGCCCAAGGCTATTTTTGTGGTATATTTGTAATGCAGCACGCAGAAATTAGACCACAGAGGTGTGGAGAGGACTTTTATTTTGGGGAGGAAGAGAGAAGTAACTCCAATTATTTTATCGTTACTTTTTACTTGATGAAAAATAATCAACCTATCAATCTTTTTGGAAACAGAAGTGAGTGTAGCTGTGCCATTTTTAGATTTTCAGTAGGAAATACTTCAGTTTTTGAGATTATGAGACAGACTTCATAACGGATCAGCATTCTGGCGTGAAGTTAGATTATTAACTTGGCCACACTCAAAAACTTTTCTCCATTTTCCTTGCCTTTCCTTGCCTGGGGAGTTAGATAGCAACAGAAGCAGTTAGCTACCACAAAACAGAACAACAGGCCCCTCATCATTTAAGATCTGTAATAATTTAGCATGAAAATAAAGTAATTTTTTATGTTTGAGTTTTTATGGAGTTGAATCCATATCACTAATGTTGCAACATGAAGATTCTCTAAGCCTTTTCTGAATTACTGTTATCTGCTCTTACAATGTTATTTACATTCTTCATAAAATTGATGCAAAAATGTGCATTATGAACCACAGTGGGCTACACTTCAGTACTACTCCTTATTTAACAGAAAGCAGACATAGCTTTGTTTTGTTCCCTAGCTGTTGTACAAGCTTTACTGGAGAGATAACGTAAGAGCAAGATATTTTGTAAAACACACCCAATGGAAACTAAGTTCAACTATTTTTAATCATAGAGAAGAAGGTATTTTTCTCGAACTCTACATAAATTATTTCCTTGGACTGTGATCAGGAATGGAAAATTTCAGTAAGAAGTAATATGTTCAGGACTAGAAGATGATGGGAATTTTTACTTAGGGTTTTCTGGTTCAATCAGATGTGTGCCTTTTAAAGGGCTGTTGAGGCATAAAGGTTAAACAGCACAGTAGTGTCTTTTGGCTGTTTCAGAGCTTTTAGGGCTGTTCTCTGAAACAGTAGCATTAAATAGGTGCAACTCTTATTAAACCCAGATTCTGCAGATTTTATTTTTTTCTTAGCAGGCAAATGTGGAATTTCTTAACAGTATCCCAAAGATGCATTTTTAGAAACAGGAAAGGGTCTATCCAGTGACTTGTCAATATGCAAATGATTTTCTTGTATTTGAACAGTTCCTGATGATACTGCTGTAGTGTCTCTGCTCTCCTATGCATATTTATAGTCTCTAAATAGATTTTTGTATCAGTTATGGAGTTGAGCAGTGTGGACACATCTTCACAGACTTAAATCTGGCTTTCTGCAGACTTAAATCTAGCTGAAAAACAAAACTTGAAATGCTTCAGAAGTCAGTCATGAGAAAGAATGCTGATATTCTACCCTAGTGTGAATTTTCCTTACTGGGTTTTTTTTTTTTTTTTTCTTAATGCCTAAATATTTTAATTTAGTGTTTGTCAGTTCACATTCAGACAATCTCAAAAGCCTGGCAATCATTACAAGTTACAGTAACGTGCTGAGACTTGTGATCAGACAGGTTTGCAAGTTATTTATTGGAGAATGTTATTCTGGGGTGGGGAAGATGCAAAATGTATCAATTTCATGACAGTAATGACTCTCCATTGCTGAACTTTTCAGTGGATGTCCCCATGTCAGAAGTCAGGCAGTTTCTCCCAGGTAATATTCTTCAGGAATGTTCCAGAGCTGCTTGGCATCACCAGCAGGGCAAGTTCAGCCTGGGGCATGTGAAAGGGCCCAGGGCTGCTAAACAGGGCTTCAGAGAAGTGACCTGGAAATCTGTTCTAGTCCAACCTCACACACCTGCTGACCCATGTTAATTTATCAGGGCTGGGCAAACCTGGGATTAAAAGCAAGTTCTAAGGGTACCATTAATGTTTGTGCTGTGAGGTGACAAGAATTTCTTGTATCTAAGAGAATTGGTGCATTGCTCTTGAAATAGCTGTGTTCCTTGGGGCTGGACAGAGGAACCTCACAGAAATGCAACACAAATCTGCAGTTATTGTTAAATATCAAAGGAGTGAGCAGAAAACACTGTAGGGGTGTTTTTTTTTGGTTTTTGGGTTTTTTTTCCTTGTTACAAGATCAGTCTCACAGATTGGAATGTAAGCAATTGAATCTTAGTTTCATATCTTCTCTGCTGTCGGGCTTGCCTTCAAAGCCTGCCACTGAACAGACGTGCCAATAATTGTGCTTGATTATACTGGCAATTGGAACACATGCTGGTTTCAAAGAAATGAGGATGTATACGTGACAGAGATAACCTTGGAAATTGTTGCCTTGGCTTCTTGAGTGTTCCACAACAAACTGTTCATTTACTGAGTCCTTGTTTGTCCTAAGTGTTTGTATATAGGGGCACATCCTGTTTTTCTTTCGATTGAGATGAAAGCACCTCACTTTCCTTGAAGTTTTTGTTAGTAAAGGGAGAATATCCCTATTCTTTAGAGAGGAGTAAATGGGATGTGTGGACTGAAAGCACTCCAGTGACTTAGTGTGGCCCCTACATTCACTGTCCATTGCAGTTATTATCATGCAAACCCATTGGTGATTAAGTTTTTTCTTCATGAAACATCTTTACATATAACTATCTATAAATATATAACTATCTATAGTTATATATAGTTGGCAGGTTCAGAAATGCAATTTTCACATTCTTGTCAAATATATTTTAAGGGTATTGCAAGAGTCTTTGTCTTCTGATAGCCTGGCTCCTCAGGAACAGGGTTATATGAATCTCTCCATGTAAATGGATGCCATATGTGACGGGAGAAGTCTTGATAAAGACAGTCACCTCAGCACACTGACTAGAGGAATAATAGATTCTGGTAGCTGGACCACCATTAGAATCTATCATGATGGCAAAGTATATCCAGAAATCAAAGATATTGACAGAAATGAAATTTTTTATATTATCTTCTCCATTAAAAAAAAAAAAAAAGAAAAGGTGATGGAAAGGTCCACTTGCTTAATTGCAAAGCAACCATATATGATGTTCTTCCATCTGTCTGACAAATTTATCAGTAGACCCAGGAAACGTGGAGCCTACATCCAAAAATGAGATTGGGACTACATTAAGTTAAAAGACATAATTGGATATATGAAGTAGGAAAGCTAATCATATGGAACTCTTGTTTCTGGTTGTAATTGGGTTCAATGGCTTCTTACTTGGATTTGTTGGATTGTTTTATTTCTTCCTCAGTTCCCAAATTACCCAAGCCTCCTGTTTATTTTAATTTCTGCTTTTGTTCACTATTTCTTGGTTATTTAGCACTTTGATTAAAGTGACAGCAAAGGCTCTGTTTCTATTTGATCTTTGATACAATTTGCCAACTTACCTTGGTTTTAACATCCTGCGCTCTCTTCCAGAGAAGAGGACTTGCAGGCAATCAAGGAACAGAATCGTCTCTTTAAGAGCTCTTTGAGATGTGTGATCTGTGTTCTGGCTGGTGCTGCCTTCTTTACCTCTGCTGAAACTGCTGGTTTTTTATTTGTTAGTGGATTGGTTTTTTGTTTGTTTGCTTATTTTTTTGTTTGGGTTTTTTTTGTGATTTTTTTTTTTTTGCTTGGGTTTTTTGTGGGTTGCTTTGGTTTATTGTGGGGTTTTTTTGGTGTTTTGTTTTTGTTTGTTTGGTTTTTTGTTTGTTTTGCAGGGGTTTTGTTTGTTTGTTTGTTTTTTAATGATTGCACCAAAAATAAGGGTAGGTTTGTTCTCCTGACCCTTAGCTATGAGTCAGTTAAGGGCACTGGGTAGACGATGTTTTCAGGCAACAAGTCCCAAAGGAATTTCATGCTACATGTAATCCTAAGCATTTTTCTTTGTATTATTATTTTTTATTCATTTCCAAGCTGCAGTGAAATTACACTACAGCTCTGTCATGTGGTGCCAAGTAACCCATCTAACATTTTTCTGAGTACAATGGCACCAAGTAAATCTCGGAGTCATACTCTGGAGCTTGATTACTACTTAAGTGTCTTAAGTTAGCATCAAAAAATTAGTGAGAGACATATACTATTTAAATGGATCTAGTTTAAAATCCTTATAAGTAGTCTTTGGAGAAACCTGGTGTTTTGAGTTGAAATTCAGTTTGTGCTCTCTCATGTTCTCACAAGGAAAGAAGGAGCTTGTTAAGCAGTGTTTTGGAATCCTGCCCTGTTACTCAAAGATGTATCTGAAGTAACTAAAGTAGGATATCTTACTCTAAGTTACATTTGTTTTCTCCTTTGTTTAAAAAGGTTCATTTAACTTAAATACCTTGTAAACAAATGTGCTTAAACTAAGGATTATGAGACACAAGGTGGTTGGATGAACATATCCTCTTAAGCACCTCTGTCCAAAGATAAGTCCTTGGAAAAACATAAACTTAAAAATAGTAGTTTCAAGTTCAAGTTTCTGTTTGTGGGAAGTGTGGGAGTGGTTCAACAAGAAAATACCCAAAGGCAGAGAGCTTGACCTGCCTAAAAATATGCCACAGATGAGATGATAGTGCAAAATCAGTAACAGTTTCAGCAAAGGGGATGATCACAGCTTCTCTCTGGGCAGCTTGTGCCAGAGCCTCACCACCCTCACAGTAAAGAATTTCTTCCTAACATGTGATCTAAATCTCTCCTCTTGCATTTAAAACCCTTCAGCCTTGTCCTATCACCGTGTAAAAACTACCACAAGACTTGCCAGGGGAACCAAAATTACCAGTATCTACAAGAATATAAATGCTGCATTTGAAGCAAGGTAGCTTGGGAATTCTCTAATTAGTGTGGAATGGATTGTGGGAGGTGGAGAAATGTGGATGTTGAGTAAAACCAAGAAATTCAAATGTAGTAAAGCAGACCTGAGTCTTCAAAGAATTCCTAAGGTGGGGAAGAATTAGGCCAAAGTTGCTGGAAAAGCGTAGCCAAATGATGCTGCTCTGGAGTGAGTTTTCCAAGAGTCATGGCGAGGGGGAAAACAGACTTAAAATACTTGAAACTGTTCTTGAGCCTTTGACCACAGATCTGTAATACAGTCATGTCGTAGGACATGTAGATGTCTTGCATTGGTGTTTCGTTATTTTTGAAGTGCTTGGTTCAAAAATACTTACAGTGAATCAGCTGCAACTCTGAGCTTGTTCCTTGGAGTTTTGAAATCTTTGTTATGTTTGTGTGGCTGCAGATAGAGACTTGAAGAAAAGCATCTACCAGCATTTCTGTTTCTGCAGACATTGCTGCTGATACTTTGAGTAATAGGAGGTGAGGAGTTCATGCTTTAGCACTGACATAAATCCCAACGAGGGTGAAGGACACTGCACCTCACTAACAAAACAATGATCTCACTCTGCAAGCTGCTTAGTCTGCAGCTAATTCTCTGTAATTGGTAAGAATTTCATATTTTGATGGTGATTTTTTCCCCCCTTTTCACCAGAGATTCAATGTCAGTAGTGCTCTTTTAAGAGTCCTCACAAACACAGAGGTCACAGAAACTGAGAAAGAAACTTGATCTTCTCTGCCCGAAGATCACATCATTAGGGTCCAAAAATTGATATATTTTAAAGCAGTATTTGAAAATCAACTAGGAGCAAGAGAAAGGGCTGCAGCAGGATAGAGTACAGGTGGAGTTGTTTCCATTTAATAGGCTATGTAGTTTGATCTCATATTTAACCGCTTTGTATTGCTCGAAGTGGTGTGAGAGATTTGTCTTCCTGACTGTAGAGCTGCAGACTCAGAATTTGTGCCATGCACCATCTCACCTGCTTTACATTCCCATTTCATCTCTGGCAGACCACAGAGCTGCCTATTACTGCCTTGGAACTCATCTGTAATAAATGTAAGGCAGTCTTTTTTAAAAAAAATATACAGGCAATTTGACTATACTTAGTTTGTTTAGGGTTTCATATATCAAGGTGAAATAGAGTATAAGAAAGCAATGGGGTTTTTCTTCCATCTTGTCAAAAAATATATTATTGTATTATTTACTGCCATTTGTTTTGAAATTACACATCTGGAAGCTGAACATAACTTGCTTTAGGTGAGCTCAGACATCGTTGGCTGCAGTCTATTTGACCAAGAGGTGGGATTGAACTGATAGCAGAGCAGAGTGTGTCAAGAAACATTTTCAGTAAATAGGAATATGATTCAGACCTGTGGTGAGAATGAGGCCACTTAACAAAATGAAACCAGCTGTAATTGCTGGTGTTCTTGTGACCAGTTCAAAAGCAAACAGGAGACTGAAGTTGCCTAGAGAGATTGTAAACAGGAGGAGTTAGATTCTTAGTTCTAACTGTTCTCTTTATTTAAATGTGACCTGGAGGAACTGTCTAGGGAAAATGTTGACTTCTAGAAATGTCTCCTACAGCTCCCTGAAGTTGCATGAAAGCAGGCCAATAATATTGTAGCATTTTATTCACCTTTTTTTTTATTATTATTATAGTTTACCATAATATTCAAAGTATTGTTTTGCATGAGAGTTGAAGGTTTAAATTGAAATAAGTCCCTTTATTCGATAAAGAGCCACGTGTCAACCATCAGAACTTAATCATAGGTTTGTCCTTGCTGTCAACAACCCAGAAGGGGCAGGGGCTTGAAATGCTAAAGAAGAATGTGCTTGAAGGTCTGTTAACACTTCCATTTGGAAGGCAATCTGCAAAAAATCACTTGATAGAGCAGGCTCAGAACTTCATCAAGAATGCCTTTAGTGGGCCACTTGAAACTGTTGGTCCATTCTCCTATTTGTTTTTTGAAAGTATGAAGAATTCTGTTTTCCACAGCTTCCTCAAAAAGCTCGTGAACTGCCAATAATTGAAGAAGAAGGAACAAGCAAAACAAGCAGACAAGTCACTTATTTTTGCCTGTATGTGGGTCAGGAGTTTGACTTTCATGGATGTAGACATAAGCAAAGCATAGAGGCAAAGTTTTTCAGGCTGCACCTGCTGAGGCCTCATTTCTCTGGAATAAAACATCCTTCTGATGGCTGTCCACAGGATTGCCCAAGAAAAAGGTTAATGGATGAGAGATAAAAATTCCAAAGGCAAGAAGGGTAGAGCAGTGTTTTTAAATAGAAGATTCAATGTAGAGTGAAGAATATGGCATTGTTCTTTCCCCTGGTTTAGACTGCTGTTAATTTCAAAGGTTCTATCTTTGTTTTCCCAGCTAATTCCATCCCTCTAAGCTGTGGCTTCATGACATAGCCTTCAAGACTAATTCTTGATCTTAGGTAAACCATTCTCATAAAGATTCATTTTCATGCTTTCAATCATGAGGATTGTTCTGATGCTGTAATATTTTGACCTCAGGGATGCTTTGCTCTTGATTAATTTTGATGGACACTGTGCAGATCTGACCCAAAGTTCTGGGGTTGTGATCACTGATTCTGAGTAACTATAACCCCAAAAGTAGCATATCTGAGACATTTTTATAGATTTTTTTATAGCAAAGTAAACTTTTAATACTGGTTTGGTTTCTGTTGGGTTTTTTTCCCCTTTTTGCTCAGTAATTGGGATTTTATAGACACCTCAAGGAACTTCTGTAGCATTCAGACTTTGTTTTTCTCTGGCAGAAGTGGCTTCTAAGAGAAATATTGTCACTGAGCTGTAGATGTCAGCTGTGCCAATGCACACATAACACTCCCTTTCCACATTGTTCCCCATGACTCTTAAAGTTCAAAAGCTTTCCAATTGCTTCAAAAAATCCTACTTGATGTAAAAGCAGTAGGTGCCTACTTTCTCTTAATTTCTTGCATGAGGTACGTTTGTTACGCTAAGACAATTCAAATATACTTTATATGAAACTGAAATAAGCCAAGCATGATTTTATAGATGAAAGCTTCTTACTCAGCAAACTTAATATGATAAACTAACAGCCACTCTGGTGTGCTTTCAAGTATGTTTTGATATATACCTCCCACAGGTTTTTAAACGTGAAAAATTGCTATATATGAAGTTCAACTGACTTGGAAAATTTAAATCAAAGTCTGTCTTTTCAGATAGCTGATGTGTTCCCTAAAGAAGGGGTTTTTTTGCATAAAACTTGCCTCAAACCCTGGTGTTCCTGTGCAAGAGCAGCAGAACTGTGAGTCCATATTCACCCACAGAAATATCTAACTCTCTGCAAGGCAGACATACATTATTTTTATGTCTTGACACTTAGGCACATTTCCATTCTAAACCCCACTACAAAGCCTTTTTCCGATATTTGCAAATTTAGAAACATTAAGTAAGAAGAGTATTTACCTCTGAATCCTGCGCTGGTGGCTTTTACTCTTTACACAGGAACTCCTGAGGTTAAGCTTCAGTATAATCCCAAAAACATTTTGCCAGAATATTCCCTGAGTAACTTGTCTTGAGTAACATTCCATGAAGTATTTCCTTCATTCTTCCCGCTTGTAATTCTTATATCGTTGTCCAAGTGCGGTCATCCTCAGGAGTGGCAGAGTGAGAGAGAAACTGCCTTCTGCAGCTGCAGGAGACGGGCAAATTGATTACTTGGTGCCTGGGGAATCTGGTTGTGCCTGTTTGAGAGCCAGCCCTGCTGGGAGGCGGATCCCTCCGCAGTGCCCAGGAGCAGGAAGTGCCTTGGAGCAGCTCCCCTTAGCAGCTGCAAGTGGAGCAGTGCCTGCCTTGGAAGCACAAGTGTAAGTGCAGCCTTTGCTTTCTTCTGCACCCAAGCACGGAGGTAAAAGAAATTATTGAGGGTAGATGGATCTGTTCATGGTGGGGAAAAAAAAAGCCCCTGCAGAGTAATGCATTTTACTGCAATATCTTAAAAATCCTTCAACTCCGTTTAGAAGTTTGACCCAAAGTCTGAAGAGGGCCGGGGTGTCCAGCGGTAGACGGACCTGAGCAAACCCACTTCAGTTCCTGGGGAGATGAGGCAGAGGCAGCTGTTTGCATATGCTGCTTTTCCAGGTACAGCACCTCAGCCATATTTTTGGAATGCAGTCAGTATTGCTGCAGAGAAAGTGGAAGCTAATTGACCAGAAAGACAAATACGACACCTTTCAAGGTGTTGGAGGTTAAAAATCAGCAGCTACTAGGAGCTGTGGGATGTTAGTGTCAAAATACCACTGAGCTGTGCAGCTCACCAGCATTTCATTCTGCTTCAGCTGGGCTTTGTAGGCTGTGCAGAGCAAGAACAGTGGAAATAGTGCAGTTATTTAATCTTCAGGTGAGAGAGGAATAGGCTGTGGCAACAAACACTGCTCAGAAATATTTCCTTCAATTAGATCTAGATGAATTGACAGCACTGCTGAGGAATGCTTTTTGAGGCTAAGAGGTGGCACAGTAGGATTTTCAGAATGTAACAAAGTAAGTTACTTGGTGGAGAAAAAAAAGCAGCGGTAATTGTTTCCAGTCTTTTAATTACTTTCTTGCATTGCATCTCAGTTTTTCCCTGGTTTAGCTTTGGTTTCTTAGCTAAATACTGAGAGGACAAGTCTGGTTCTAGCTGGCTGGTGAAAAGAAGTGGTGCCATTATGAACATATCGAAAATATCACAGGTTCTGTACCTGCACTGAGCAGCAGTTTGGGAATCTCTGCACTGAATCATACAAAGCACTATAGAAGTTCTCTCTTTAAGAAGTGGGAACTCAGTATCAAGGAAGGGCAGGGAGAAGAACTTTATGCTCTTTCCAGCTCTGCAGGCCAAGCAGCAAAGTTTTGATTATCAGTAGGACAAAGGGTTTTATCCCCAGGATGACGATAAATAAGTGAATGGTCTGAATGGTTTGGACCACAAATAGTTAAGAATGGTGAAGGTTGAGAGAGACGGGATATTTGAGAAGCTGCTTTTCTGTGGTCTCCTTCATAAACAAATTCTTCTTGAAAAGGAAGATGAAAGATTAGATAATGAATTGTAGCTCATGAGGGTAATGGTGACAAAGAATGTGGGGTTTGGGGCTGTAGATGCAACTTTTAAGAATTGAAGTTTTCATACTGGGATTCTGGAGAATAGGGACGAATAAGGTCATAGATCAAACTGAAGTGCTGACAAGTTCTGGTTACTATAGAGTGAATTCTTACCACTGTTCCTTCCCTCAAGAAATTAGCATAATTCAAAAGTATAAGCTTTGGCCTAAGTTCCCTAAAAGCCATTTGAGTTCATGATAATGACTTGAGGTTTCAGGAGGAGGACTATGATGTCTAGTTCCAAAACCTGCCGCCACTGAGCCCATAGAAGCCAAATATTAGTCTTCTTATCCAGAAGATTGAGTCAGAGGTCTCATTGAAATGTTGCTAAACTTCAGAGGAGCATTATGTTAGTGGAATTCCTTTATCAGAGAGAAGCAAGTACAAATTTCATATTTTCTAATGCTGTGCAGCACTTAGCTTGGATTATTAAAGTTGTAGAAAGTGTGAAATAGGGCTGGATTGTATTTTTATACTCCTAAATGAATGTCTGTCTTCTAGAGTCCTGTTTCCTACCATAGATAAGTGACAAGACAATGACCTTCATCTTATGGAATCCTTATTTTGTGAGCTATGTGGGGTTTTTTTTTTTTTTTGCTTTCCTCTATTTAATAAAGTATGGTTTTTAGAGCCATTTATGCAAGTTCCTCCCTCTAAGTTTTACTCAGAGCAAGTTCAAAACACTGTTTGAACTTCAGAGAGAAATGCTTTTACACAAGGAAGTGCTCACGGTTTGGAAAGCTGCAAAACTGTGAACTTTCATCCAGAGGCTCCAACAGATTGTCCTGTGGTTCTGTAGATGTAAAGCAGGGTGGTCTTCTATGTCCATTTTCTCAACTGTATATGTGATTGCTTTCTCTAGAAGTAATGTTGTTACTAAGCACCTTAGTGATTATCTAACATTAGTATCTGATGAAAATGGTGCATAGACTACCATGCTTATTAAGGAAAAGAAATAATTAAAGCTGAAACAAGGAATTTTATCTTTTCTTTCTCAGTCTTCCCCTTCTTCCTAGTTTTGTCACAAACTCGGCTTTTGGAGATATGAAAGTCTCTCTTGTGGAAGGATGCTGAGTGTTTCTTTTGATCTTCCCTCCAGGCTGGCCAATAAGCAGGACAGAGAAGGAGCTCTGTCAGAAGCAGATGTAATTGAGTCCTTGTCTCTGGAAAGGCTGGTTAATGAACACAAATGTCTCTGTCAAATTGTAAGTAGATTTTAAGATGCTGTGTTTTTTCATATCTGTGTAAAGCTTCCATTAAGGTAGGAAATTGTGCTACATGGCATAAAGCTGAAATTCAGATGTAGTATTCACTGTCCTGTTAAGAGAAAACCTAGCAGGAAGTCATTGTAGGGGGAGCCAGAATCAAAAATCTTTATGAAAGCTACTTAATATTGGTCAATATTTAAGATAATATATCGAATTAGTAGTCCCTGAAGTTTTTCTTTAAGCCTTTGTTTTTAATCTACCAGTGTCTTAGGTAGGGCTTTACTTCCACAATATTTTTCTGATGACAGTAAAAAGTATTTTGAAAAATAATTAGGGTTATGCTGTTCTTAACCCAAATAAGAAGGCAGTTTTGCAAAACCATTTCAGCTTTGGATTTTAGAATTTAAAAAGAATTTTGATTCATTAGGGAAATATGCAAAATTTGTAGAGCACTATATTTTCTCTACTAGCTGAGTTAGAGCAGGGGATAGCTCTGTTTATTATGTCATGATTAGCTGAGTGCTTTCCTTCAGTTAGTGTACTTTGCACATATAGCAATTATAAAAATAAAATTCACATGCTCATCTGTGGTTTTTTCCAAGAAACTTCTGTGCCAAAAATATTTTCTTGAAAAATATTCATTAAAAAAAGACCTGAAAGATACTAGTGTGTTCCAGTACATCTGAATTGCTTAATTTCTGACGTGTGCCAGGAAAATGCTGTTCTTGTTCTTTACTTATATTTTGTGTGTAATTAGGAAAGACACCAGATCACATACTTTAAAGACTGTTTCATACTCTAATGGACACCTTCTTTATCAGGCTTTTTAAAGATAAACATGGTCCCAAATTCCTTCAGTAGGATGACTCCCAGGGTCAGTTTAAACAGAGGCACTGTGAAACAAAATAGAAGTTTCTCCTTATTCTTTTAGTTAGCTTTTCCGCTGGATCTTTAAATTTCCCCACAAAGTATTAAAGCAAATGGAAGGAGTAATTTGTCTTGCTGTTGGACTGTGTCAGTGAGAGTGACCTTCCTCTTCTTCTTATTTAATATATCTTAATATTCCACATTTTTAAATTTTCATATTTTGTAACCAAACTGCAGCAACAATAATCTTGGTGCAAACTGAGAACAACATTGCCCCAGTGCTGGCCAGTTTTTGATCTTTAGTTTTCTCAAAGAAACAAGTTGTATACATCTTCTGTGCATCTCCTTCCTGAGTAGGTTCCATAGTGAAAAGGAACTCATATTTCAACCTTAATTTAAACATAACTGGTTAGATTTTTTTTTTCTGTTGTAAACTGTACATTCCATATCTGACTGCGGTGCCCTTTAAATGATTGTCAGATGGAGAGAGCACTGAGAGTTTTTCAGATGTTGGCATTGGAGAGTTTTGATCTCTTTCAGTCTTCATAAACACAAATCCTGAACACAGTCAGTGTGAAATATCATCCCTTCATGTCATACACAGAGCTGGATCTATTCAATTGGTATTCAGAGAATGTTTTAAAAGACACATACAGTGCTCCAAAACATTCTGGAAAACAGTTCCTGGGAGATCTTGAGAGAACATCTTTTCCATGTTCCAAGCTTGAATCAAGCTCTGTCTCTTTTGTCCCAATTAAAGCCTATTTTACTCATCTTCCTGACATGAGGAATTAAGAAGAAATCGTTCTTTTCCTATTTGCAGTTTCACCTTATGTTTTTGAAGGCTATTATCCTATCTTCCTGAAGTGTTTTAATCTCGAGAGAAGCACTCCTGGTCCTTCAGTGTTTTCATAACAATTTTCTCAATGAGGTTTGCATTTCTCTTTCAAAAGATTTGCCTTGTTCATGTTTCTCTCACTTGCTGCTGAGAGTGTAATGACAGAAAGTTTCACTCCAACTGAGGTGCAGTGCCTGTTCTGATGTAAAAAATAGAATTGGTTTGACAGCTTTTCTGACAAATTCACAGGAGATTTTATTTATCCCCGAGGTGCTTATGAACACGTTGATATTTTTTTTCTTGAACTGAAGCAAGGCTGCTTCTCTTTCATCTCAGATTTTTCCATTTTGATTGATAAATCTAGCATGGGCTGTTTATAACCCGTACGTCTCAGTGTTTCACAAGCTTCACAGCAAACAGTAATTGTTCAGCTAATTTCTTGTTCCCAGTCAAGGAATGTGGTCTTGAACCACAAATATTTTCTCCCCTCCTTCTCTGTATATTTACAGGAACCTTGCTCAGCGATCATGGGATGTGGGAAAAAAATTGATAAATCAATAAAAAAGGGGTTATTTTGGCTTCTCCATATCATAGCAAAAGATTTTGATGCCTTACATGAGCGCGTCCAGAGAGACATCACAGAGCAAAGAGCACTTGAGGAGCAGAAGAAGCTGGAACGAGCTGAGCGAGTCAGGAGGATACGAGAGCAGAGGTATTTTGCCTGTGATTCCTTCTCCATCCCTTCCTCCCTTCTCTGAGATATTTGGGTCATTCCTGTGCATAGATCTTATGGGAACCAGGCTATCCAGGATTTAAAGCTTACAAGCCAAGAGTCTTCCTGGAAGCTTTTGCCTCTTCATCCCCTTTGTTTGATTTGCTGCATGCTGGAAATGTACTGTGAATGAGAATTGCAAGGTAGTTGTGAAATAAATTTGGCCTTACTAATATAACTTCACAGAAGGCTGACCTAAAAAATAATTCCTATGATTTAATCTGAAGTTACCTTCTAAAATAAAGTGTTAAGTTAGCCTCTCTAACCCATGTGTGAATATGAAAGACTAGATATGAAAATTTATTCAACACTATGCTTAATAAACTTCTGGATATCCAACAGGTGAGGCATGAAGGAGCTAAGAATGATGCAGTGAGGGGAAGCAGGAAAAGTGATTTATTACTCCCCTTCAAAGCCCTTTCTGTCTTTAGCAGCCTGCTTGTGGTGCCTGTGAAGAGCTGATGTGAATCATTTTACTGGGACATTGTTAAAATATTTGCTGAGCACCCCTGTCCTCTGCTCTGCCTTATATAGGCAGAGAATTTTGAGTCTCAGTTACTGTGAGAAGCAGTTAGGAAGTGTCTTGGACTATATTCTGGCAGTTTTGGTTTAAATAAGCAAGTAAATTACAAAAGTACATTTTAAACAGCTGGAATTTGACATGGTCTTCATACATATTTCACAAATTTCTAATAAATTGGTTTGCTCCTAATCTGCCACGTCTCTGCACACAAAACCTTCTGCCCATGTTGGCTTGTGTTGGGTTTATGCCACACTGAGAGGTGTGGTGGGGAGGGCTGACATTGTTCTCTATAAAATGTATGTCTTCTTCATAATTCTTTATTCATTCTCCCTCTTTCCCCTTCCCTTGCCCCAAAAAACCATCCCCAAAACCAAACACCAAAAACACTGAAACAACACAAACCAAACAACAATGCCAAAGGGAAAAAGAAGAAGGAAATGCACCTGAGGAGGAAGACCCTGAGCCTGGGAAATGTGGAAACCCCTTCCAGCCTATATCTGCTGTAATTTCTGAGGTAGGAGAATATGTGGGAATCTGGATCTGCTTAGAACTGCCACTAACAAATGTCTGTGGCAGTGAGGAAAATGGTCATTTGAAAGAGTTGTTCCAAGTCTGTCTGCACAGCACTTTTAAAATTTGTATTATAATCTTGGCAGCCTTATTTTCTGTGCATCGAATCAATGATTTTGTGGTAAGAAAACCCCTATTATTGATTGGGGAACAAAAGTTTTGTAGACATAGTAAAATGAATGTAAACACATGACTGAAAACATTTCCTAATTAAACTCCTGGGATTCAGAAGTGGAAAATATTCAAGGTCTACTAGTTTCTTCTGAAGTGTTTTAGGGATGTGATGAATTATATCAAATCTTCCAGACGTATTCAGTTATTTGTGAGCATAACCTCTTTTCAGTTAAAAATAGACTCTTGAGAATTTTTATTAATTTTGAAATGTGCAAATCACATTCATATATTAAAGTTTCCTTAACCTACATTTGTGAGTTAATATTTTTTATTCAGTTGCCTGGAGATAGGACAATCTAAAGAAACACGTAAACTTTTCCAGCAAGTAATTCAAACATTTGCTTTTCTCCAAGACAAAAGCACCCATATCCACAGAACATGTCGAGGCACAATAATTCATTCAGCAATAACATCAAAAGCAAGAAAGTAAAGGTGCAGCTGTGAATATTGCAGAGATGGTGATTTAGTGACACAGAATTGTGAAGCAGCTGTCATTGAGGTTGTATGCCACAATAGGTATTTATCCAAACTGGGATAGCATTTTCTGGAGACTTAAGCTCTGTGCATCTGGTCTTTTTTTAACTAACACATTAAAAAAAAAAAGTAATTGAGGAGAAAGAAAGTAGAAGGTTGTTTTGGTGGGTTTTTTTAATAAAACAAGAAAATGGGCAATAAATCTAAAGATCCTTTTGTTTTATAATTCCCCCTCCCTTCCTATGGATAGGATATTGGAAATTTAATTTCTTTATCTATTTGAAAATAAATTCTATACTAAATGTAGGATATTTGGGGAATATTCTCATTTTTTAATAACCTTCCGGACTTAGTAGCATTAGAAGTCATTTTAAAAAAAAATCTTGTCCTTTTTGTTAGAATGAAAGACAGCTGGAAAAGGAAAAGAAGAGGCAAAAGTTGGAGACTGAAAAGGCTACGATTGTCTTGAAATCCCCAGCAGAGCAGGACCAGTTATCCAGTAGCAGTAGCCAAAACACAAATGACAGCAGGCTGGAAAGGTGCAACTCTACAACTGCCCAGCTTTTGCAGCATGCAGAAGAGAGTGACCAGCAAGCCTCAGAATGCCTTGACTCAGGTAAAACTGCTGCCTTTTAAGTCATTTAATATGATTTTTCACATGCTTCTTCCTTCTGTCCATGGTATTTGTCGTATACCACATACCAATGTCATCTACTGGAAACACAAAAGTGCAACAATAGGTTATATAAGTTGAATTTCTTCATGGAAATGTAGCATATATTGCATCTATTTTATGCCTATAGTTTATTTTCTATAGCAAAATGTTGTGTGACTTACATTTCCCATAATCTTATGTCTAAGTTTGGACTGAAAACTCTGACGTATCTCCCCAAAAATTGTATTAGAATCTGATGTAGGATATTACCTGAATATAACTGTAGGGTATGTAATGTTTTATTTCTGTTGGATGTAGATAACAGTAAGAAAAAAAGTAAAAAACCAAAATTGAAAAGGGGCCACAGAGTAGAGCCTGTTAATGCAGAGGACTCTCTTCCCAAGAATCCTACACCACCAGCAGCTCTTCCACCAGGTGAGTGTAAAAACAATAATTGATGTCTCAATTTGTGGTTGGTAATCCTTTAAAAGTCTCACTTGTGAATGATGAAACTGCACTGGTCTTTGTAGGAGAGGATCTGTTAAACCTTCCTCTCTAGAAAACCTTTGAGGCAGTTTCCCACTTCATAATACCAACTTCCAACAGTATTGGTTTTGCCAATTCCATGGGGGAAAACAGCATTTTCCCCAAAAAAAAAAAAAAGAGCCACAAACTTGATTACTCACTGACGTGATTAAAAATATCAATATTTTTAAGTTAAATCAGTTTATTTTTGAAGTATTTCATCGTTCTTCACCATGGATGCAATGTTGTGCATAGCTGGGGCATTTCTAAATGCTTTGATTTCTCCCAAGGAGATGTGGCTCAGAATAATTCTGTACATCTCAGAATAATCCAGTGCAGTCATGGAATGCTCTGACAGTTTTTGTTTTCCTTTAGTTGGATGGGGAACTCCCAAACTTAATAGACTTGGAAAACTTGAGCCTCTTGGTGAAGCACATCATCCTGGTAATTGAAAGTATTTGGGGTTTTGTACCTTTTTAAACCATTCTCCATTCACTTCTACATTCACTTCATTCTTTGTCTGTTTTTCATTTCTAAATTCCAGTTTTCATTGACCAAAAGCTTTCCCTTTTGCTTAGTAGAAAGCATCTTTTTGATTATTTTCAAGTCTGATTTTTTATTAGGAAAAACAATGAGTTCTCTCCAATTCCCTCAAAGTTTAAAGCAGCATGGGATATCAGAAATTGTTAATGATCTGATGTTATTTGCACCTAAAAATTATAAAGTGACACATTGCAAAGAATAATGGGGCCAGTTACTTGAAAAGTCCACATCCATACTGCATTTAAAATGAAAATTTTTAACTGGAAATATCAAGGTGCAGTAGGCAGTCTTGATTTCTTGCATCAATAAAGACTATTTTGTATTTTTGGGAGATTGTGGAAGACTGTTTTTATATGTTGATACCACATTTTTTCCTGAGTTTGAGATGATAGCTTCTTCATTTTTCTTACATTTTTATTTTTCAAATTCTGAAAAGTGAATTTGGAGACATCTGGAACAAAAGAACAAGGAGATTTTCTGCCAGAGAACCAAAAGATGCCTGAAGGGGAATTTCTAAACCCAAAGTACTTATTTCTCACAGGAATGAAATTGATGTGCTTAAAATGTGATTTGTAATCTTAATCCTAAACTCATCTTGCTCTTTTTTTTTAAAGGCAAATAGAGAGAAGGTGAAAAGGAAGAAAAGCCAGATGAAGAGGTAGGGAGGGGAAGAAGAGGAACTCAGTTTTTATCTGTGCCTCAATTTTTATCTGTGCATTCTGTAGGAAGAGCATGGGGGGGACAAAGAGGAAAAAACCTGCTTAAGCTAGGTGTTAATTTGTAAAATAAGTAAAATTATTAGTTTTGGAAGTTAACAGTGGCAGAAATGTTGGTAGGAAAATTATCTCTTCACCAGAGGTGTAAGAGCAGAATTACTCAGAATTTCCAGCTGAATCCGAGTCATTGCCTACTCTCTGGGAGATTTATTCTTTTTTTCAGGAATTTTGAACCACTCACAAGATCCACACTTGCAAATCCTAGCAAGAAAACAGCTATTAGGAAAGCACTAATAATAATAACTTTCATTTGTAAATGAAAAAAGTTCTTGGCATACATAGCCCAGCACTGTCAAACCTTTAGTTAGGTCCTGATTTCCAAAAACATCATTTCTTTCTTTCTTTCTTTTGCTTAAAGCAGCTGTGGGGTTTTAACTCTATCAGTTTGAGATCCATTGAATCAAAGAATTATTTAGATTGGAAGGGAGCCTTAGGATGATTGAGTTCCTCTGTTAACCCAGCACTACCAAGTCCATCTTGCACTGATTTAATTTCCCATCTGGCCTTGCCCATTTTCTCTCATACAGCAGTGTTTTTCAATGAATTCTTACATATTTTGCATACTGAGAACCTGTTCCTGACTGGACACTCAGAGTTTCCCTAAGACCAGTGGAACCTACCTTGGATTCGTTTTTTCCAGTAATCCCTAAACTGCATCTTTCTGAAAATCAACTTATTTTTGGTTGTCCTTTCAGCAGAGAAACAAATCAGTGTTGATTTGTTTTCCTTCCCCCAGCTCTGCCCAAAATTCAAAGGTGGGTTAAAAGTTTTTTCAGACATTTAAACTTTGTAATTACACACTTATGTTCACCAAAGACTGCCATTTTTCCAGTCATGCTAATAATTTTGGCACAGCACGAGGGGATGAGCACCTGTTTATTGTCAGTGGAGGATGCATGCAAGAATGTTAAACCTCTTTCATCATAGGAGAGAAAATTCTCTGCCAGTCCTGAAGTGCAATGTTTTATTCACTCAAAAAATGAGTGAATAAAACCATCCACTGGACAGATTTTCATTGACCTAGGAATCATTTGCTGCAGTTTTCTAGCTGCTGTAATTAATGCTATTGAAATCAAAATATTTACAACAATAATATAAAAGTGTTCTCGTTTTGCTGACTAAATGTAAGGGTAATTAAAACCTTGACCCTGCAGACGGGTCCACGAATTCCTAAAGTGGTCTAGTCCAGAGAGTTTGCTTTTGTTAATCTTAGCTCAGGAATGCAATTTTAACAGAAGTTATTGCATCTCTAGAACAAGTGTGATATATTCTTCTTGGAAAATGATGATTTATGAAAGCTGAATTTTGTGTTGGCAGGCCATCAAGGCTTTGTTGGGGAAGAGGTGGTCTGTATAAACAAAATTGAGATTTGAATGCTTCAAAAAGCTGCTTTTATTTTTTCTTGATTTCTGCCTCTTTCCTCTTACCATCTTCCATATTATTTTGCTTGTCAAGTGCTTTGCATGTTCCAGTCTGCATGGGTTTTTTATTTTATATCCAGTAGAAATGTTTAAGAATGCGTGTTACTCTCTTCTGATGTACTTATTAACTTTGTCTTGTACAATTTTGCCACTTTAAATTCCTTTATTGATGAAAGGAAATGTGCAGTTTTATCCAAAAATTCTGAAATAGTTCTTTTGGAAAGTTATTTTAGCTTGCAAGATAAATGCCGTGCATAAATGGTCGTAAAATTTTGGATGCTGCACGGTATTACTGTCATTTAAAACTACATTGCAGTGCAGCCTTGACTACAGCAACATAGGAATTTCAGTGCTTGGTTTTTTCAGTTGTTATTTGTACACTTTGGATTTTTCCTTTCCTATTTTTAGTGATGTTTACAGATCCCCTTTGGGCTCCATCTTGCAAATGCTGATGCATGTGTAACAAAATGTATGTAAACCCTCGTTAGGCCAGGCCATCTCTAGACATTAATTAGCACTAGGTTTGAAAGTTTTCTTGAAGGAATTACCTCTAAACTCATAGAATACCTGCCTTTGATTAAGGAAGCAAGAATTTAGTAACCATTTTTTGAGGCAGGAAGGTGGTGGGGTGGCAGATTGACGTGGTTTTCTGCTCTGGAATTTCTTCCACAGATTTCTATGGAAAGCCTCTGCCCCCGCTGACTCTACGCCAAAGACCCAACAGTGATACCCACGATGTCATTGCTTAACTGGAGCACAGAGAGAATTTTAAAAAACATCATTTAAAAATCCTATCTTTTTTTTTTTTAAACCCTTGAAGGAAAATTTTTTAAATGACATTTTATCAGCATGTGAGAACTAAAAATGGAGTTCATCCTGTTGTACTTAAGTGGTCAGACTTTATAATTTACTTTTCACATCACCAGCTCTTCTTCAGGATTTATTTGGTTTACTTGTGAAAAGACATGGCTGTAAACCTGAAGAAAAACACCTTCAAGATCCCATAATACTGGATTGTACATTCCCACTGAGACGTTTCTCCAGGTGCTCTGCAGGTATTGGTATCTCCAGGTGTTGGTATTTTTTCAGGGAATAAATGATTCTAAAGCATTTTGTAAGATTCCTGTATGATAGGCTGAATATAGAAAGGTTAAACAAATACTGAATATATTTTTCTACCTTTTTATAAAATGAATTGAAAGTTTGAGTGGAGCTGTGTAACTACAACCAATAAAATGATACCTAGGGAGCATTAGAAAGCTTGATAGTCAAGTGCATAAAAATAAAGTGTGTTTGACTCTTATCTTTCTCTTACAGTACCAATACCTTTTCTTAGGTATTACATTATATATTTCATATTTCAGTTCAGGCAATCTGACGCAGAGGGTAAGATTAAAAAAATTTAAAGTAAATACATTTTATACAAAATAATGCTATTTGAACTGTCTAAGTTTTCTTATCCGTTGTTTTCTTTGTTTTGTTAACTGAGTTTGACATAGGTAATAAATTCTGTGGAAAAAAATAGAGCTGAATACTGTATTGTCTGCTATAACAACCGAGAAAATTGCGCATAGTGGGAAATTTGCACTAATTAAATCATCACTTTTAATGGGAAACTGAATCAACCAGTATGCAGATGACCTCCCACCGTTTTTAATCTCAATAACACTAAAATACCATCTTGCACACCAAAGAAACCCCAGGTTTTTAAGGATTTCTGTAACACTTCCTTATAATGTGTTGAAAATCCACATACAAGTGATACCTCAGCAACAAGGGTTACAGTTTGTTATATTCCTTGTTTCAAGGTTTTTAGTGTTATGTTGGAGTCAACCAGTGGTGTATTTGTAAAGGTTCATTGTTCTGCCACTTAATGACAGACAGGATGAAGCCCCCATTCAGGGGTTTTTGGAGAAGCAGGATTTGACCATTTTATATTCTGCTCTCTCGTCAGTACCGTGGTTTTACCAGAGGAGATTAGATTTTGTTTTTGTGTGGAAACAACACTGTGTGTTCCGCATTCAGCACTTTGCTCTTGGAAGTCTCTGCCATGTGCCCCTTGCAGCAAGGATTTGCACAAACATCTGCCATATTCAAATGAAATTATGAAGATTTTTAAAGAGTCAGGTGGAATCAGTCTTAAGGATACTTAAGTTTGGAATAGGTGGAGAGGTTTATTCTTCTATGTTTGCTGGTTTAAAGAAAGGGGGAAACAATTTCTATGTGACTACCAGCATGAGAATACTTTTGTTGTATTCTAATATTGTAACATTATTCAGCTGAATTACTCTCAGGATTTGGTCATTTTCCCTTCAGATAACACAATACTAAGTGGAGGGTAGATTGCACAAAAACTTGTATGTGCAATCTCAACTTTACTAACACTAGGTCTGTTACTACTTGAGTTTTTGGCTTAAAGGCTCTACTTTTGCAGACTTACTTTTCTACAGCTTCAATTTCTAGAAATGTATTACCCTTTTGTTTTCCCTCTTTCTTAAAATAAAGTCATGGAAGTCCTTATTAAAAATAAAGCTAAATAGTGCTGTGGTAACAAAATTTGAGAAACTAAAATGTTGATGCTTATATATGAACCGTGTTTTCTATGTGTTGTGTGTGGACACATGTATCATTTTTGCTTTTTGCTTTTAAAATAAATTTTACCAGTACGTGACCAAAGCAGTCAAAAATGTTTTATAAGTTTTTGTTTTATTAATACGCTTTGTAATTATTTACTATGGTGGGGTTTTTTTTCAGTAATTTATACTGCTATGACTTTTTATTTGCTCAAGATGACATTTATAGAATAAAACTAATGCAAAGCATCAACATGTTTCCTGTGTTACCATAAATTTACAATTTCTGGAAGTAAATCTAGACATAAATATTGAAGGGCTGCAAGTCTGACATTTCTAAAATGTATGAAAGAGAGACCTTATAGACAGAATCTTTGCATATTTTTGCAGGAGAAATGTGATCAAATTTAGAATATACTGATAGATTGGCAATAAGTAGAGTGTATATGTATGCCTATAAAGGACTTTGATAGTGTACTTAATGTTTGAGAGATAGAAATTGTGCAGCTAAAAAATTGAGTAAATTGAGAGCATAAATTAGATGTTGTCAGACTTTTTGTCATCCACAGTATCACTTTTGAAATGTATCGGTGCATGCAGCTGAGAGTGTTTGTATCTAAATACAGGATTGGTAAGAAGACAGAAATTCACTCTCTAAGCAGAACATTTTGCATTACCTATGTATAATGTCTTATTAGACAAAATATTTTAAAGGTAAGTTAAAAGTATCTTCTGAGAAGGAATAGTAATGTTCCTGAACTGAATTAATGTAAGAGACTCAGTGCTTCAAAAGAAGTTGTGCAGGTTGTCTTCCCTTTTAGTTACATCCTAGAATCCACAGAAAGACGTTACTCATAGATTTAAAGGTTTTTAAATCAAAATTATTAAAACCAGGCATATTTGGTATCCATTAGGTATCTGGTGAGAGATTGGAAAGGATTGATGGACCGTAACAAGCTAAACAACATAATTTTTTTCCCCCTTTAAATAAGATTTAAGCAGTATTTTTTTTTTCAGTAATATATTCCAGTATTTTAGTGGAAAATTTAGTACTCTAACTTCAGGATGCTACCCAATAATCTGGCCATCATATTAGCTTCTGGAGTCCTGAGATTCATTCAATTTGAAATACTGTACTATTTTGAATAGAACATACCCATACCCACCATACAAACCCACTCAATAGATGCATTTGTAAATGGAATAAGTAATGGAGCCTGTTGTAAATGTAATTTGAGCTAAGTTTATGTGCAGTAGCACAGAAGAGAGATACAAAGTGCATTATTGCTGTTTGCAGTTTGGTGGTGGTGGTGCTGATGGAGCCCTTTCTTTGCTTTGGTGCAAATCTTCTTTCAGACACAGTAACAATGATGGCACCATCTCTCTCTCTCTGTCTGTCTGTCTGTCTGTCATATAGTGGAATATAGCCATAGGTTTAGGGCAAGGTGGCTCATTCAGCAGACCTTTTTGTTTTATTGGTAGGGTAAAATTCAGTTCTTGTGTATATTTGCTGGTATGGTCCTGGCTTTGGCAGAATTACAACCACAGAGAACTACTTTTTGTGCCAGGTTTGTTCTGTGCCTGTCAGTAAAACAACTTATCAAAAAGCTGTTCAGGTTTCTTTCACATTTGATGTGTAAGAGGTCTCTGTTTTGCCTGCAGGACCTTTGTCACAACTCTGATAGAAGCATTTTAAGTAAGCTTTCAAGCGTGATGCTAATCTGCATGAGGTGAGCAAAACCACTTAGTTTTCATTAGCTGGTGCCTGAAACTCAAATATTTATGCATATGATAGCACTCCTGCCTTTACCTTTGCACCCCTTTCCAGTCTGGATTTCAGAGGCTGGGTTCAGCCTGCAGAAGCTTTAATTAAAACTACTCTTAAACAAGTTTGGTGCTTCGACAGGGCTTGCTCTTAGCTAGAGCTGGCAAGTGGGCAGGAAAGGGAGGGTATGTGGGGATTTGTTTTGTTTTGCTAGGACACGGTGCTTGCAGCAGGAGATGGCCAGCAGAGCAGGATGCCCTTCCTCGGAGGAGCAGTTCGCAGGTCTCAAGTTCTGTACAGCTGAAGGAGTCAAGATGACAGGAGCCTCAGATTTTTGTGCTGCTAAACCAATGACAGCTGAACTGGGGATACGGTGAGCCTCCTGATTCCTGTCCCTGCAGAGTGTTTTATCTGAAATAGTGAGAGATTTCTGTGAATAATTCTCAAGCCTCCAGCAGTTTTTCCAGCAGCAGGTTACACTGGAGCTGATCTCCGGTGTGG
>VXBQ01004467.1:0-20672 GCA_013400175.1 Phainopepla nitens
GGTGGAACGCGCGGCCCCGCTGAACGTGCCGCGGGGCCTGCGGGAGCAGCATGGCCGCCAGCCTGTGGATGGGGGACGTGAGTGTCCGGCCGGGCCCGCGCGGCTTTGTGAGGGGGCGGGGGCCTGCGGGGGAAGCGGCCGGGCCCGGGGGGCGCGGGAGGCACTGACCGGCTGATACCGTCACTGACCGGCACCCGCACAATGACTGACACCCTCCCGCCGACCGACCGACACCCTCACACTGACGGACACGCTCACACCGACTGACTGACACTCTCACGTCAGTTGATGCCCTCACTCTGGCACCCTCACGCTGACTGTCTGACACCATTCCAGCAACTGACAGCCTCACTGACTGACTGACACTCTGACACCCACACAACAACCGACAGACTGACATCCTGACAGTTCTGACACCCGCACTCTGACACCTGGCGCCAGCTGAGCCTCTCCCTGACTGACTGACCCCCTCACACTGCTGACACCCCCACACTGACACAGCCTCGCAGCCTCTACACATTCAGACACACCTGAACTCCTTCAGTGACACTCACCTCATACACTCCTGTGCATGCTGACATGCTCACACAGGCTGACACACACACTCAGACATAAACCCCAGCCTGACAGGCACGTTTGTGAGCAGTTACACATACACACAAACTTCAGAGTGACCCTCGTTTCCTGCCTGCAGCCAGGTCACAGCCACACTTACACTTGTGTCCCTGGTGGGCAGACACATGCATGGGCACCAAGAAGTCTAACACTTCCATGCTCTTAAGAGGCACTTTTACACACTCCCATATTCACAGCGTGTATACTTGCATGCTTCGAGGATTTATCTGCTGGTTTACCTGCTCAGCTGCTAAAGGCACTTATATGCTTATATTCTGCAAGGCATTTATGCACACTTATGGCTGTGCTGCTAATTCTGCTCACACTTGTAGGCACCCATATCTGTATGCACCTCTCCAAGATTGTCCCTCACAACCTGCCCCCTACGTGCCTACCCATGGGTGCACTTACACCCTCCTAGGATTTTGACTTTGCTACATGCACACACATTCACAAGCACTTACACACCCTGCTATGTCCCTCATTCCTGTGTGTGTTCCTGGCAGGAAGAGCACCTGTGTGAAGCACACTCACAGGTGCTTCTTCACCCAAGGGTGTCTTGGTGCCCACTCACGTGCACACTGCGGGCACACTGACAGTGACACACAGTCCCCAAGTGTCCCTTGTGTGCCCTTCACACACCCTCACTCTTGTGCCCCTGTGCCCTTCACACTCACTGCTGAGCACACACTTTCACACACGTGTGTACTCATCCCTGCATGCTGTAGTGCTCTACCACCAGGCACACTGCCTGTGTGTGTGTGTGCTGCTCGTGTGCTGGTGCCTGCATTGCTGCCACTGTGGTACAGTGTGACACACACATGCGGGCCCACTGCTGCGAGCAGTGTCTTTGCTGTCTGTCACACATTTGTACACACCTCTGTGCACTCCACTATGCATGTACACACATGTCACAACTTCCCTGCCACCTGTTTCTTGGACGCACATCTTCTTTCAGCCCCTTTGTTGCAGCTCACACCAGCACAGTCCTGCTTGCATACAGTGTTCCTCATCTCTCATGCCTGTGTGTACACACAGCCCAACACATCCCTGAGAATCCCACTGGGTTCTTCTCTCCCACACACACACTCAGCACACCCAATTTGCCACGGTATCAGTGAGTGCTTTACTGCCTCTGCTCATGCACGGAGACTCTGTGGAGTCTATGTTCCATTTTTCTCAAACAGAGGGTTATCTGCACCTTTCTACCATAAAGCCCATCTTTTTCATCCCTGCTCTTGCAAGCAAACTATGGCTCTTTGAGCCACATGGACATATCCAAACAACTGGTTGTCTTTACAAATCCAGCCTTCCTGTACACACACCCCCCCAGGATCGCCCTGCATGGCACATCTGTGCAGAGTGATGCTGCCTCTGCTCCTGGGACAAGTCAGTTCTGCTTCACACTCACCTCCACAGGGCATCTGCTGCCTTTTACATGTGCAAGTGGAGTCTGATCACCTGCTTTCACATACTGTACATTCTGTCACACACACAAGTGGTGGAGCCACCTGGTACCTGACAGACACACAAATACTTGAGGGCTGTAGGTTACCATGAGCCACCTGTCTTACACTGGTAGATACATGGAACGTGGAATATATATATTTTGTACATATATTTTTCAGCTTCATGTTACCTGCCACACACACTGCTTGCTGTTTTAAGTTTGGTTAGCTCCCTCCTCCAGTTTCTATTATACACAGAGGTGCCCTGTTCACTCAAGCCCTTCATAGTATATTTGATCCAGCACCATTTCCTGCTTGCCAGTCCCTTACACCAGGCAGACAGGGGCTCTCCAGCACGTTCACATGCCCTCCCACCCACACAGTGCCACCCTCCCCTGTGACATGAACACAGTCAGTGCTCCCATGGGCAGGACAAAGTGTAGAGCTGCTGCAGGATGCAATTCCAGGGCTTCCCCCGCGTGCTGCCCTGGTATCTCCAGGGTTGTGCGAGGCAGACAGAGCTCTGCACACCCCTACTGCAGCTCCACAGGGCAGTGCCACCTGCCACAGCTGGCCTTGTGCCACACCCGTGTGCCCACAGCGCTGGCCCGGCCTGCGCTTGCGCCTGGAGAAGGAGCCTGCCACCTTCCCCCCTGCTCCCTGTAGGGAATGCTCAGTTTGTTGCTGTATGTTTCTGAGTGGCTTTTCTCCTTCTGTGAAGCTCCCTGTTCTCTGAAATTCATGCTGTCTCTTGGGTTCCACTTTGCAGACTGTTGAGCCTGGTTCATGCATGACTGCTGATTTTGAGTGGCATCGACCCTCTTAAATGAGTCTTCTTTTTGAAGTGTAAGGGTAAAATCCTTCTCAATAATGTTTTAACTGCTTAGAGGGACATTGGCACATACATTCTCTTTTTTGTATATGCCCTGATCTAACTTTTTTTTTTCTTTTTTTTTTTTGCTTTTATAGCTGGAGCCCTATATGGATGAAAACTTTGTTTCAAGAGCCTTTGCTACCATGGGAGAGCTTGTACTGAGTGTAAAAATCATTCGAAACAGGTTGACAGGGTAACTGTTTTGTTTGTTCTCTGAGTGCATTTGGACTGAAGTGTCCCTGTGGTCCTTCCATGTCAGAGTGAATTTTCTCTTTGAGTTTCTCACCATTGCTGCCACCAATATGGGAATGTTGATGAGAGCAATAGAGAGGGCACTGCTGGCTCTTCAGCCTCCCCTCAACAAACAAGGTTTGGCCCTCATCCTGCAGTGCTCCAGCACTCAGAGCAGTGTATATCTCATTCCATCCCTCTGGGTATAACACCTCCCCAGGCTTTGGTCAATAGTCTGTAGTGCAGCTGTGTGATGCTGACAGAGGTGGAAAGTCTGACTCGGAGCAATTAGAGAACCTTTAGCATTTATTTGAAATAAAGTGAGTGATTTATGCAGAATAAAATAGTTTTATTCTTATTCATTATTCTCTTAAGTGTTGTAATTTCAGTTTTCAGTAGTATAAATTTGGGCAGGTAAATTGATGGTCAATGAAAGTAGGAAGTAAACCATAAGCTAAACTGTTTTCTATGTGCTTATGTTGACCTGACTTATGGTAAGTAGGGGCTATCCCTTGAGATCCAGCTTCTCTTTGGTAGCTAATGTTTATACTTTAAAAAGAAACTGTTCTTTGTTTTGCAACTATAGCAAATTTCCTACCAGTAATCTAAAATACAACTTTCCTCCTCAAATGTGCTTTAAATTTATAACCTTTGTCTCTTCTGTTCTGTGTTGTATGTTCAGAATTCCAGCAGGCTATTGCTTTGTAGAATTTGCAGATCTAGCTACTGCAGAGAAATGTTTACACAAAATCAATGGAAAACCACTTCCTGGTGCTACACCGGTAAGTAAATGTGATCAACCAGTTGAGAACCAAAACTTGGAAGCGACAGATAGTGTAGAATGTGTATTTTTAATGATTACAGACAAATTCAATAGTTAGCAAACTGGGATTCTTCTTTGCTTTAGAATTGAAGTTATGACTATAAAACTGTTAATGTTTTTGCTCAGAAAATTGTTGAGAAAAACCACTGATTTCTTTGTGACTGTCTAGATAAAATCCAGGTGTAGAAGTGTTGTGGGGTGTGGGGTTTTTTTATATCTCAGCGTTTCTGCTGTTACCAAAGTTGGACTAATCAGAAACCTGCAAAGAACAAGGAAGAAATTAGACTGAGTATAGTGTATGTCTGCCACAATTCTTCCATCTCTCTTCTTTTGTATAATCATGGAGTCACAGAGTGGTTTGGGTTGGAAGACCCCTTAAAGCTTATCATTCTTCATCCCCTACCATGGGCAGGGACACCTTCCACTAGATGGACTAATTTGCTCCAAGCCCCATCCAACCAGGCTTTGAACACTTTCAGGGATGAGGCAACCTGAGAATTTGCCTCAGTGTGTTGTTACATGTGTACAGGATGAACTTGCAAGTTCAAACCATCTTTTGAGTAACATTGATTTACAAGAGAAACAAGACTTTTAATCTTACATTGTTCATGGCCCTTAGCAAACAGAAGTTACTCAAACCTCTTTACAGTGGAGAAAGAACCAGAGTATTGAATAATTGCAGTGCATAACTAATGTCTCCTCTACATAAAAGGCAGGTAATTAGGAAGAAGAGAAGGAATAGTCACAGAGGCTAATTTTGGGATGTTGACTCGAATATGTGGTAGATTAAAATGGGACAGCTGACACAGCTACAGCTGTCTGTTGTACCCACAGGAGTTGGCTGCAGTAGCTGGGGTGACTGATTCATAAAGCAGCTCTAGAATCACCTCAGTTATAGTGTTATATACAAGGTAAATGGATCCCTATTTCAGAGTAGTTAACACCTATTTCAGAGTAGGAAACCAGGAAGGTCAGATTGAACTATCTAGTCAACGTTCCTGAGAGGGTGATGTGCCCGTTAAAAGGAGTCGATGAGAGGCCTGGAAATATCTGTTTCACATGTTTGCTCATGATTAAGGCAAGCTGATCATCCTGGATGCCTTCTGTAGTCTCTGGAGACACAAAGAGAGCAGCTCTTGCAAGGAGTATGATAATAATAGAAGTTTGATTTTGGGAATACCTGTCTTTCTTCACAGTTTTGTTCAAAACCCAGTGCTGTGTGGAGGGATGATTTGCATAACACACGGAGAGAATTACAGATGTCAGGCAGAGATCTAAAGCAGCCCAATCAGTGCACCCAGCAGGCAACTGCCCAGCTCATCCTTTGCATTTAGAGACTTTTGTTTACAGAAAATTTGAGTGTGGCTCATGCTTTTATTTATTTTTAAATACTGAATCAGCCACAGGAATAACAGAGAGCCGTGGTGCTGGCGCTGTCTCTCTTTTCCAAGCATTGGTATTCCCAGCTCCTGTCTGAGTGGAAGTACTCTCAGGTGTCTCATTTATTTTAAACCCAGAATATTGCAGTGAAGAGCGAGATCCAAAAGAAAAGATCTAAGCGCTTCAAAGTGGAATCTAAATTTTGTGTTAGCTTGTAGCTGATCCACAGAAAGTTGTGTAGTACTGTGCTCCAGAGAATGCAAGCGTGCAAGGAACAGGATTATAGGCTATAGTTAAGTCTGTGCTCTATTTCCCAAGAATTGTTTACCTGTCTTTGAGGGAAGGAAATCCATCATACAAGGTCCAGGAACACACTGGGCTCTTCACTGTACTGAACAAGTACCCTGATCTCTAGAGCATTTCTGATTGTGATCTGAAATCCTGATTTCTGATCCTGAGATTAGCCCCTGATCTCTAAGAGCTGATCCAAAGATCTTGATCTCCTTAGATCTTAGATATAAGTTGGGTACCAGTTGCTGAAGTCTGGTAGGCTGGGGACAGAGAGTTCCAGATGTGCCAGAGGGCACAAATCTAGGCTGCTGGGAAACTTGTTTCAAACATAAATTCAGATACAAAATTTAAAGAGGCCTCCAGTGTCCAATGTAGTTCTTTCAGAACCCTTTAATTTTGGATCTTATTAAATGTCCAGAGCCAAGTATTTAGCCACACTTCCAGGCTCAGGTTGATTCCATTTTCCAATGTGGTAGATTTTAGTCTGCTAGTCTTTCTGTTAAAATCACAAAAGTCCAGTAGTGGTGCTGTCATTTCATTTTAAGACCTTAAAATTGGAAGAAATTTAACATTTGTTATTACTACCTCTGTTCAGGTTTTGATTTTCATTAATATATCTGTATTGATGCTAAATAAAAATATGCTTGTTACCTTAACTGGCTGACCTGAAGGCACTGAACATGTGTCAGCATTAAGAAAGTTGTATTAAATCAGCTGATTGTATTTTTCCCTAATTGCTTGAGTTCACATGACAACGATTGAATGTATGGACTCATTTTTGCCTTGTTTCAGGCGAAGCGATTTAAATTGAATTATGCAACATATGGAAAACAGCCTGATAACAGGTAAGTGCTCAACATTTAAATATTAAGTTTGCCTGCTTACTGTCTCTTTATTAATTGCCTTGCAAAAAGTATTCAAAATATGTAAACCCAAAGTTCATCACTGCCAGTCTTTAATAGAGGGAGGAGAAATAAGACTGCCAGTTTTGTGCTTTGCCCTGTGTGTGGCACAGCATCTTCTCAGTGCCCTTTAAGGTATTTAAACTTTATAGCATTAAAGTATCTAATTCATGTATTGTAGTTTAAGATCTATGTACTATAATTCAAGATCTTTGTATTGGAAATAGCTTATCTATAAATGAGATATTGTTTTCTTGCTGTTTTAGAAGTCAGAGATATCCTGTGAGTAATAAGCAGTGAAATTATCTTTAAATAAAGAGCAGTATTAAGTTTGTTGGTTGTGCTGCTTGAATTAACTTGAAAAAGCAGTGTCAATAATTTTCTTTTGATTTCTTTAGTCCAGAATATTCCCTTTTTGTGGGAGACCTGACTCCTGACGTGGATGATGGGATGTTATATGAATTTTTTGTTAAAGTTTATCCATCGTGTAGAGGGGGAAAAGTTGTTTTGGACCAGGCAGGAATATCCAAGTAAGTTGTCTTTTATTCACTTTTATTTTCACTTCACTTGTGGCAATAGGAAAGATAGAACACAGCAAGGGGGAAAAAAATTTATTTTGGCTTAGATTTTAGTAATCTTAATATATTGTTCTTGGCCATTTAGTCTGCAGTTTGCTTGTGTTTTGATAGTCACTATGGGTATTGTCACTCCACAGACAGTGTGAGGCCCTTTATGTGTTAGTGCACTTCTTAAAATGCTGTCTTAATGTCTCAAGTAATCCTGAAACACTCTCTTCCTGGACTCTCGGGTGGAATTGTGCTTTACAAACTTTAGGCTATTGTGTGTATATTCCTGTGAGGGCTGTACAGGCTTTTTTCAAACAGGGTAGGGCCCACAAAGCTGTGATTCACTGTCAGGTACTGAGTAGCTGCTTTGTTTGTCTTTCCTGAAAATGTCTTGCTAAAAACAGGTATCAAAAAGTTAGATTTCTTAATGTAATTAAAGCATTTTCTAAATAGCACAAAATTAAACTGTATTTTACTGAGGAAGGATCAGTTGGTGAGCATCCTTGTTTTCAAAGCAGAGCATGGCTTCAGTGAAGCACAATTTTCTGATATAATACCTGTGAGAATGTTAGGATAAGATATAGGCTGTGGCTGTAGGTCCCCCCACCTTCTCATACATGGTTTCTCAGTCTTAGGCTGGTTTAAAGGAATCTGTGGAGGTCTCTAGTCCAGCTTCTAACAGGACTGCAGCCAGAGCCAGATCATATCATCCATGAATTGTGTGGCCTGGAAAATCTCCCAGGATGCAGCTAATTCAATCTGTCTGGGCAGCCTGTTCCAGAGCTGCACTCCTCCCTAGTCATGAAGTTCTTCATGTGCAACCTGAACCTCCTGCAGAGCTCCTCAGTCTCTCTGGCTGTTGGGTCCTCATGCTGTCATTGCCACCTCACCTGGGACTGTCACTGCTGGGTTGGGCTCTGTGTGTCTTTTGCTCCTCCTCAGTGTAAACCCCACAGATCCTTTAGGCTGCACCTGCTTCAGTCTGTGTCTGTAGAACAGGTGTTGGTGCTGCAGGTTGGGTTTTGGGAACTGTGCATAGGTGCAGACCTCAAGGAAAGGGAATCTCTTGTAGCTTGGGAAGTGAGGAAGGAGCAGGGACTTAAGAGTCCTGTTCCTGGGAAAAGCAAAGCTGTCTCCCTGGCAGTGCCAGCATGTTGGTGCCAGGGGCTTTGTTGGGACTTGTGCAATTGCTGAAAGCTGAGGCAACTGCAGGTGTCAGTGTGATGTGAGAGAGGAGCTCAGGGCTTGTGGACATGCCCAGTGGAGCCCTGGCGCTTCCAGCCAGGGCTGGTGGATCAGAAAGGCCTCCTCCCAGCACCTCTTGTCCAGACAGGAGAGGAGCTTGGAGCATGGTGCTGTGGTGCTGTGCCTGCTTCTCTGCTTTCTGCTGAGGGTGCAGGTGCTGGGGCTTTTCCAAACTTCAAGGGCAGGACAGAAGGTCTGCAGGGAGGTCCTGCTCAGGAAGAAATTATTTCTTTCCCCACCAGGGGTTTAGCCATTGGTGTGGAAAAGCTAAATGTCTGGAAGAGTTGGAAGAATCACTGTCTCCCTTGTGGCACCCAGCATCTATTCCTGTACACTGCACCCATCTCTATCTGTCTCTATTTTGGAACTGCCAGTCTTCCCAGTTTCTCTTACACACTCCTGGTCCCATCTGAAAATGGCAGGAGTCTTTCAGAAGCTTAGAAACTCAGCTGGGCTTGTGTGTGAACACCTTAAACTGACTCACACTGGATTAATTTGCCACAGTCTTTTGGCAGAGGGCAAGTTAAATGAACCTGGGTCTGTGCAGAGTTTTGCTTGTGCTTAATAATCTAGTTTGTATGTAGATAACCCTAAGCTCTGCTCTGGTCTTTTTGTGAAGAGGATACATCCATACCTGTATATGTGTGTATATATATATATATATAAGATATTTGGACTTGTGTATGGAGCTTGCTGTGCAAGGTTTTTTTCTGCATTTTCTAGGGCATGAACTGCTCTGAAATAGCTGCCAGTGGGGACCTCCCATGAGTAGCACATTACTTGGTGTTTAGCAGTTTCCACAGAATAGATAATGCACTGTAAATTTACAGCCTTGCTTTACAGCTTGTTCTTTTCCCCAGGTAGACAAGCCCTTCCCTGCCAAACTTCTTCCTTGGCTTAGATGGATTCCTCTTACCGTCCCACACCTAAGTCTTTGATCTTTCTGCTGTGTGAGGCAGCCCATCCCATGATGGGATCCTGGCCCTGCCCTCTTGGATGCTGTTGCATTGCTTCTGACTCACTGCAGCATCAAAATCCCACGCAAAGGACCGTTGGGGTTGGAGGGAGTTGGAGTTTTTTGTCTGGCTGACGTGCAGCGCTGCTACACCACAGTGAAGGGTTGTAGGGTTGTTGTAGGTCCAGAGTCTCTGGATGTGCTGTCTCTCTGTTCCAGCTGTGCTCTCAGAGCAGGTTTTAGCTACTGGATGTTAAAAGCTCATTTTCAGGCCCACTGTTGGAAATGCTGTTGTTGGGAATGGCAGAAAGCCTATTTGAATATATTTCTGTTGAAAAGCAAACTTGATTGGAAAGCATGTCTCATTGACCCTGGGCAAAAGTAGTGTTTTCCTTCGCAGTGGGGCAGTTTTGGATAAAAGCAGGGTCTGTCTTATCAATCCTGTGCTGACTTGCAATTCTTGAGATTATCAGTACCCTCCCAGCAGAGATTTGGGACTTTACCATGTGTCAGTTCATGCATTTCAACGTGGCTTGTGTCAGCTCGCTTCCAGTTCCCCGGAATCCACTGGCACAAGAACTACTTTACATTGACAAGCCCTTGAAAGGGCCAGAGCTTGGATGTGTGGCTTCAAGCATTCTGGAAAAGCAACTAGAAGGCAGAATAATTTCATCGCTGCCAAAAGCAGGTTCAATGAACATTTTCGTTCACTGTGTTTCCCAATCCAATTCAAACTTCAATGTAACTCATTTTTATAACGTGGCATGGCTCTTTGGGGTTGCCTTATGTGATTTATTCTGTGTCTCTGCAGAGGTTACGGGTTCGTGAAATTCACAGATGAACTGGAACAGAAGAGAGCACTGACAGAGTGTCAGGGAGCTGTGGGGTTGGGCTCTAAACCTGTACGCTTGAGTGTGGCTATACCAAAAGCGTGAGTAGAGGAACTGCTGGACATTGATATGAAAAATCACATCTGCTTTTAAATGTCTTGTAGTGCTTTGGCTACGTGTCGTGGGTGTGTCCATCACAAAATGAAGGAATACCCATGAATATGGGGAGTATCAGAATGCCTGAGAGTTCAAAGAAATGATAACATTAGCTCAAGACTAAGCATTTTACACTGTTCTGAATTGTGTACATTATTAAATCCATACACATGCCCACACACTGTAGTTAAATATGATTGTTTCTAAAGTGAATGTTCCTTTGCATTAAATTGAAATAGTTTAAATCTGCTTAATGATCTCTGGATAGCAAAGCTCAACTACCTTACTAATTCTATTATGATGTCTACTACATATAAGAATTTGGGGCAGGGATTAACTTTTTTTTCTGTGTTTGTTCAGAACCTGATACAATGAGATCCTGATCTGACTTGGGGCTCGTAGCACTAGGGTAATATGAATCATAGTAATTGCTCCCTATTTGAATAATATTTAGATTTTCAGTCACCTCGTAAGTCTTGGGGGGGGAAAAAGGAAGAGAAAAGCAGAAAAAATGGGTGTATCATGGTGAGAAGATTGATGTTTCCTTCTTCCTACTTCTCACTAATTTCACCATTAGTAGAAATAGCTTTATGTGTGACATATTTTCATTTCCAAACAATATTTGTCATCTCATTATTTCAAATCTTGATACTTAGGTGGAATCCTAGTTCCTTGGGAATGCTGTCGCTTTATGGCAAGGAATAGGAATTTTACTCAGTTCTCAGAGTATTTAAGTTGATTTTTTGATTACTAGTAGTTCTTATTTCATGAACTTTTTCAAGTTTGTACACTGAAGACCACCCACTTCAGAAAGAAAGGGGACAAGTCCTTGCCTAGGACATGACAGTGGCAGAAGGGAGAGTTTTTTCCATTCTTACAAAAGAAAACTCGAGGTTTTTTGCAAGGCTTTAAATCTTTAACTCTTCATGTAAAGCAAGACTCAGTACCTTCTGTCAGAAAGCTGCAGATCACTTAACTTCATCCTCTTTATCTGAAGGAAAAAGGGACTCCAGTATCTGGATTGTGGTTCAGGATTGTTCTAGGGTGAAACTCATAGTCCTGAACTCCTCCCTTCCCAAAGCCAGGAAGTGATGCCCAATTAGCACATAAAAAATGAAACCAATGTTTATTAATGAAGAGGAATATGAATACAGAAAGAGTATTAAATTTAAACCACTTCTTTCTTCATGCAAATGTATGTAAATAAATAGTGAATATATTTTAAAGATTGAAATTTGCATGTTAGACTATAAGCCTTGTCTCTTTACCACATTGTATCTTAAGCTATTTCACTGCTTTTTTCATACTTTTTCTGCACTATTTTATTGCAACTTACTCCTGCTTTATTTTTTGAAGTAATCGTGTGAAACCAATGGAGTACAATCAGATGTACAACTATAATTACAACCAGTATTACCAGCAGTATCACAGCTACTACGCTCAGTGGGGGTACGACCAGAACACGGGCAGTTACAGCTACAGCTACCCCCAGTATGGCTACACACAGAGCACCATGCAGGTAGGGCAGCACAGAAACACCACAGAGCTTGAAAGGTGGGATGGGAGAAGCTCTGAGAAACACAGAATGTCCCGAGCTGGAAGGGACCCACAGGAGTAATTGAGTCCAGCTCCTGGCCCTGCCCAGGACACCCCAACAATCCCACCCTGTGCCTGAGAGCATTGTTCAAATGCTGCTGGAGCTGAGGCAGCCTTGGGGCCCTGACTGTTCCCTGAGGAGCCTGTTCAGTGCCCAAGCACCCCCTGGGGGAAGAATCTTTTCCTGATATCCAGCCTGACCCTCCCCTGACAGAGCTCCAGCTGTTTCCTCAGGTCTTGTCCCTGGTCATGGAGAGCAAAGTTCAGAGCTGTACCTCGGGAGGAGCTGCAGACCCTAATGACCTCTGCCCTCAACCTGCTCTGCTCCAGACTGAACATACCAAGAGATCTTAGTATAGACATCTTAATAATGAAGACTTAAATATAGCTACTATTTAGTGTTTAGCCCCTGCTGTGTCCTGTTGCCTCATGGAGAGTGTATTGCTGAGTGAAAAAAAGGTCTGGAGGACACAAAGGGTCTCTTAATACAGTTGTCTGTCTTAATACAGTTGTAGAAGAGTTCTCTTGGTACAGGCAGTGCTCAGAGTGCCTTTGGAATCCTTCATAAAGTTTGTAATAAAGGATAGAACACATCAGAACAGTCATCCCACTTCAACTCTGGAATTTCAAGAGCTGCCTCTGTTAGAGGTTTAGTGTAGGATCTTGCCTATGGAGTGTTGGGAATGGAACACAGACTTATGTGTGAAGGACTCTGTGTGATAACTCCAGTACAAAAGTCAGTCTCTGACAGTAGTAATCAACAAGTGATGCTTGCAAAAGGAAAGATAATTTTCCACTGTCCTAAGGGGTTTGTTTCTCCTTGCAGACATATGAAGAAGTTGGTGAGGATGCATTGGAAGGTATGTTTCTCAAATTCTATATTGAAGTTGTCTGTATGTTCTGCACTGCTTAGAGAAAGACTTTCTCAAATTGGCCCTAATTTCAATGTATAATATACCTTTATCTTTGAGTAAAGCTGAAAAAATTTGTGGGTCACTATCACCTAGAACAGTTGCATCCTGCTTTTAATGCTGCTGCTCCTAGTCTGAACCTGATGAGGACCGAAACTATTTTAACTTCCCCAGCAATGAGATTTTAATCTCCTGTAGTACTGAAATTTTTGTCCTTTTTTTACTAGAGTTTGGGGGCTTTTTTCTGATATACTACCAAGAAAAAAATATATATCCTGTTTTTCTATAAAATCTTGACATTTAGAGCCCAGAATACTTTTTGTGCTTTTAATTTAAAAGTAAAAGGGAATAATATTAGTCACCACACTGATAAAATATTTCAAGCATTTCAAGTCATTTCTTGAAATGGGTCACTAAACCAGATGAGGGTTTTAGATACCTGTTGAAGTAGCTTTCATTTATTGATGCAAGAATAAATGCCAGCTGTTCCAGATTTCTGTCTTGAGTGGGATATGCACTATGCAGTGTATCTTACTCTTCTCTTAAAAAAAAAAAAAAAAATTACATGGTAACAGAACTACAGGATCCACAGGTATGAGTGATGATGTGTGTGGAAGCTCTTAATTGCTCTTAAAAGCATTCCAGGAGAGCTTTCCTTTTGCTGAACCAAACATACCCAGACTAGACTTGGGATATCTCTGGATATCTCTTTTTCTGGTTGATTAAATGAAATATTCCTATATTTGTAGGAAACTGAATTAATGTATTGCCACATTGTATTGTATCATTCCTTTTCCTTGGGTCTCTTCCTGTAATGTGTTACAACATGATATAGCTAAAACCAAACACAGAATCCTGGAATGGTTTGGGTGGGAAGGAACTTCAAAAGCTATCTTGATCCACCTGCTGCCACGGGCAGGGACACCTTCCACTAGGCCAGGTTGCTCCAAGCCCTGTCCAGCCTGGCCTTGGACACTTCCAGAAATGGGGAAGTCACAGCTGGGCAACCTGTGCCAGGACCTCACCTCTCTCACAGGGAAGTCACATGTTTACAAACATTTTATTCCTGATGTGTTTTAGAGTCTTGACATTCATTCAGCTTTGTACTGAGTCATTCACTGATCTTTGTGATTGTGCTACTCTGATAACCTGAGCTTTGGGTTGCTGGTGATGTCAGGTGAGCTTTATACCCTACAGGGGTTTGGGGAGTCCATCACTGTGCCTTGGGAGCAGCAGGATTGGACCTGCTGGCTTGTTGTCCAGTTCCAAAATGCTTTCTGAACATTTCTTCCACATGTAAAATAGGGCTATTCTCACACATAATGCTGTGGTCCTGCTGGCACTCCCTTTGTTCCTAACTGTGACTCCAGCTTTGAGCTGCTGGAGGCTTTTTCAGACAAGCTCTGGTGACTGCTTGCAGCAGCACAGGATGCTCCCATCCCTCCATCCATCATCCCTCCATCCCTCCATCATCCATCCATCATCCATCCCTCCATCATCCATCCATCATCCATCCATCCATCATCCATCCATCATCCCTCCATCATCCCTCCATCATCCATCCATCCCTCCATCATCCATCCCTCCATCATCCATCCATCCATCNAACAATAAAGATAACAGCGGGAGATAACTTTGCAGGCTGCTGTTTTTACATCTTGGCAGGAACATAAATCAGCCCGAACAGTTTCCTTAAAGATGGGAGAAGCCCCAGGATGGGACTGGGAATGAATGTGGCAGGCAGTGAGTCCTCCTGAACTCCCTCTACACAGGCAGGAATCCATCCATCCACCATCCATCCATCCATCTATCCCTCCATCCATCATCCATCCATCCATCCACCATCCATCCATCCATCCATCCATCCATCCCTCCATCCATCCATCCATCATCCATCCATCCAACCCTCCATCCATCCATCCATCATCCATCATTTGTGACCTCACGGTGGAGGGAGCAGAAAGGAACAGGTGCCTCTGCCTCTGCTCCTGCCCTTTCCATCAAGGCAGTGTGGGTGGCTGCACTGGGCCGTGCACTGGGTGCAGGTGTGTGTTCCCTCCACTAGCTTTCCTGAGGGGCAATCACTGCTGTGAAAAGGGATGTGTTTGGATGGAGTTATTCCTTATCCCATTGCAGAGAGATTGAGTAGGGCTGATCTGGTCAGGTTTGTGATTGGGCAAGTGCTGGGAATGTTTGGTGACTCACAGAATCACAGAACACTTGGGGTTGGAAGGATGTCTGGAGATTATCCAGTCCAATTCTCTGCTAATGCAGGCTTATCTAGAGTATGGGACACAGGAACACATCCATGTGGGTCTTCAGAGAGGGAGACTGCACACCCTCCCTGGGCAGCTGTTCCAGTGCTCTGCCACCCTCCATGAAAAGAACTTCATGTTCATGTTGAGGTGGTCACTCCTTGTCCTGTCTGTGGGCACCCCTGAACAGTCTGGCCCTATCCTCTGACACCAACTCTGGAGATACTGAGACTCCCCACATGTTTGTTTTAATATACCAACTTGTTTACAGGGTGGGTTTTTTCTGAACACCTTGGATGTGTGACCTGTTTATCTGTCTTTCCTCCCATAGATCCCACGCCTCAATTAGATGTCCATGAAGCAAATAAGCAGTTTATGGAACAGAGTGAAGAGCTCTATGATGCCTTGATGGACTGTCATTGGCAGCCTTTGGACACTGTCTCATCAGAGATCCCAGCTGTGTTATAGCCTCGTTGCTGAGGCATTGTGGCTGTGAGACATCCTGCCAGTGTGCTCCGGACTGTGACGTTGCCCCTGGATCCTGCAGTAGTGAGGGGTGGCCCTTTCCCCACCCAGGTCTGGTACTCACAGTACAGGAGGACTGTGGCCTTTCCTGTAGAGAACAAGTATTGTAGGAGCATCACAGTAACCTTTATTCATGGTGAAAATTAGAACTGCGACAGTTTTATTCCTTTTGTCTTGAAATGAACTCTTAATACTTACTGGGAATTGTAATTTATAAACTTTCAACAAGATGGCACAGGGGAGAGACTTTACATCATCATACAATAAAAAAGTTGGTCTTTTAAGTAAAATTACCCTTTGCATTTTGGTTCCTGCCCATCTTTCTGTTTTGCTACCCATTCAACTGTCTTAAGTCATTTGACCCAACGCTCATGAATGTGTTCTTTCAAAAAAGATCATTGTTGGACACCACTGAAATGTCTCAAAGTCTTTCAGTGACTGGGTAAGGTTGCTGTTACTTGAGCATGGGATGAAAGCTTATGTTGTGCTTAACTTAAGCTGTGATCTTGAGGTTGCAAGTTTGATGTTCTTAAGCAATCAACCCAAAGAGCACTCTGGAGAGCAAAAACAGAAAGGAGTGTTATAAAGCTACAGATTGATGCCTTTTACCTGGTGATCTCTTGCATACCTGGCCTGCTTCTCCACCTATGTATGAGGAAACCATTCCCCATCAACCAGCAGTTTAAAACACTTTTTCCAGCAACCATATTTAAATGTTATTTTGTGTATCATGCCTTTACTTTTTTTATTGTGGACACACCTTGATTGTCTCATTGATATGCTGAGATTTTGTAGTGTCTTCCATTGTCCAGTCAGAGTGAAACTGAAGATTTTGCAGCAAAAACGGGTCAGAGCAATTGCATTAATATATTTGCAGCAAATGGTTGTTAACCTGGAAAGTGATTTTCTACTGGATGTTGTATAAGCTGGATGGACAAGCAATATATTTAAACTGATATGTTGCATTAGAAAGTGAAAATAATAGCACTTATATACATGTTATAAGCCCTTTTTCAGGCTTTTGTGCCTTAAACTCTTGGAGAAACAGAAACAGAGAAACTACCTGTAATAAATGTCTGTCCAAGGAATAATTTGGTAACTGAAATTGCTACTGCAGAGTGTTTTTTTTCCTCCCTACCCATGCTGATGCAGAGATTTGCCACAAAATTTAAATACTTTGATAAAGCTACTTCTGCTACACCTTTGTTTGTGTCCATAATTATGACCTATTTGTCAGTCTGTGGTCTTTTTTATCAACTGGAAGTGGGATGTGAAGGGAATGGTGATGTGACTGGAGTTAGGTTATTCCTAAGGAGTGGAGCTAGAGGACTGCTGCATTCTCATCTGCTGTGAATTTTCCTCATGCTGTGCCCCTGACTGTGCTGCTGTCTCACCTTCAGCTGCTCTGAATCTAAGAAAAGGAATGTTCCCTGTGCGTGCCAGGAGTTTCAGAAGCCGCAGAAGTGGAAGAGAGTAGAGCTTTATATCCTCTGATGTGGCCACTCAGCTCAGGACATCCCCCTTCTTGGGAAGTTCAGCAGAGTGGCATTGCAGAAATGATGTAAAGAAGGGCATTGAAAACACTTTCTGGATTGTTCTATTACTGTGCTGCCCTGTGTGCCTGCCCTTCTCCTATTTTGGAGTGCCTTTTCCTACCCCCATGAATTTTAGCTTTTGCAATGTGTCTATCCCAGTTTGCTCCAAGAGGTGAAGCCGCATTTTTTTATCAATATAAATTTATTCTGCTGTTTTCATCTGCCCAGAATTGCTGTGTGTGGAGTATTCCCTAGTGCCTGGATAAACTATCTCCACTAAAGTCTGTCTGTAGAGGAGAGAGGAGCAGGTTATCAGGGATCAGACAGCAACCCTGTAAGAAAATCCTTTTGCTCTCTGCTTTTGTTTTGTGGTGGAAAGAAAAATGGTAAATATTAATCCAACCCATCCTAACTCCTAATTCCTGGTAGAGCCAGGCATGTACAGACCCTTGTGAGGAATAATTTGGGAGTGCAGAGGCCAGCAGAAATGACCTGCTGACTCCTGCTTACTGGTGCTGCAGAGCTTAAAATAGCTCCAGCTTTCATTTCAGGAGAGAGGTTGATGCGAGGCTCCGGGCCTCATCCCCTGGAGGTTGTTTTTTTGGGGTTGTTTGGGAGACTCTCAGCCAAGGTTCTGTGGAGCTGGTAAATCTCTGCATTGTTTGGGGTTTTTTTTACTATCACCTACTTACCTTAATGTTCATTTTCAGTTCCCAGCCATTATTACAGTGTCTGAAGCACAGGAGAGACTTTTATATGGAGCTATTAAACAGCCACCTCCTGGGATTTGTAGGGTTAGTCTTTTGGAATCCCAGTTAAACAGAGTGTGGGATTTTGTTTCTCCTCGATGGCTACAGGAAAAGCCCAGATTAATTACCATTTAGTGTCACACAGGATGAAAGACAAGGGCTCCATGTAGGAAGGTAAATTTTGCTTTTATCTCTATGTGCTAAAGGCAAGAAGTCCAAGGCAGATGATATCACAGCTACTTGGGATTATGTAATTCCTGCAAATTGCATTCATACTGGCAACAGAGATCATGAAGCACTCTGCCTTTCAGCAGGCAGGATTTATAGTAATTCCAAAAACAACTCAGAACATTCCTTATTGTGTTCTTTAATGAAAATGCAATCCAATTTAGATGAAATTGTAGGGACTCTGATTCCTGTTTGAGTTACACAGACTAAGACTGTGCAGCAGAGCTGGAGAGATGTGGGTGTTTTCAGGCACAGAGTGGTGATTTGCAAAGGTTGAGCTCTGAGGCTGCTGGGTGGCCTCTTGCCATTAGCCTCTGTTTAATTAAAAGCTTGTCAATCGATGATCACATTGGGGTGGCCTGGGGGCAATCCTGCCCTGCTTCCAAAGGAATGAGGAGTCTGGAAGCATTTCTTTAGCAAATGTATGGATAAGAGGGCTGAAAAGGGGCTGACAGTGATTTTTTTTTTTTTTTTTTTCCCATGTGAGTCTGACTAGAGAAAATTCCTGTTACTTGGATCAGTTTCTGGAGATGGGTTCATATCCCACACACTGAAACATACACACAACATCCTTGAGAATTTAACTAAATCCCTTCTGAGGAACAGAGATGAATATTTGACTTTAGTCTTCCTATTTCTCATTAGTGGCTTGTTAATCTTCAGCTTTTGCTAAACAAGACCTGAGAGGAATTTTTACCTTCCAGTCTTGCTGTGTCCCAGTGATCTGGTAAAGCATTTACCATAAACCCATTTCTGGATTTAACTTGGGATTTGCTTAACCATGAAACTAATTCAGTGGCAGGATGGGGTATGAATCTGAAATGCAGTAGCATAAACTGATAGAGCTGCTTCAGGAAATGTCACTGACAAAGTTCACTTTCCCCTTTTTCCTGGTTAGAGCATTTCTTCTGAAAATATCTCCTTTTTTTCCTTCTGCAACAGTTATTCTAAGTCAAAATGTTTTTTCCAAGTGCAGTCAGTTTTTTAAGAAGGGGTTTGGGGTCCTGCTCAGCACACACTCATTTTTCCCAGACACATGGTGGGATTCTTGGGGTGTTCTGTGCAGGACTGTTGGACTTGATGATCCTTGTGTGTCCCTTCCAAATCAGGATGTCCCATGATTCTATAATTCAAAGATCATGCTGCCTCTGCTGTAAAATTTCCAGGGAAAAAGCAGTGGTGGATTACACAGCTGACAGAGATTGAGAGCTGACTATGGGCAGGACTTGCCTTGTCCCAGGGAGCCACAGGCACAACAATCCACCTGGATCACGAATGCACACCCGCTTTTCCTTACTGATGGTTTTCACATCCCTGGGCATTGTCTGCTCCCATTTGTCAGGTGTGGGGAGCTGCAGGCTCCTCCAGCACGTGCTCCCTCTCCTGCGCTGTGGAGGAGGCTGCTGAGAGATTCCCGGGAGGTTTCATCAGGGCTTCACTGACCACGGACATGCAGAGGGATTTTCTCTGCCCTTCTTGGATCTCCATCCGTCTTCTCATGGCAGGCTGAGGTCTGCTGGGCATCCAGTGCCTTTCATTGCTGCCCTTTGGGGATTCTCCCAGTTCAGCATTTGGAAGAGTCTCTTCCCAAGCAATGTTTGCCAAGGTTTGAATTTTTGGGGAAGGTTGATGTTTTTTTCCTACAGTAATCTCTCAGGTTCTACCCTGCCCTAGGATTTGACATGATTTCTAGGCTCACCTTGTACAAGTGGCTGTGTCAAGGAGACTCCAGGGATTGCCTCATGACTTGGCAGAGCAGCTGTGAGATCCATGGAGGAGGAGAACAGGAGCAGCTGCTCGTATCTTGTCCCTGACAGCTTTGGCAAGGGCTGTCTTGAGGAGGATTTGGCCACACAAAGTTTGGGGCTCGTTCCCAGACTTGGCCTTAAATGGTTGAGGGTTTATTTTGTTCCTGATCTGCCATGTTTGGAGGGAATTACCAGCTCAAAAGGCCATTATTGAACACTAGGAATTTTTTCATCTGTTCATTTACTCAGAACAGATTAAAACACGGCCACCCTTTTTGCCCTTTTTCCAGGGCTTGGGCAGGAAGCAGGCTCAGGCTTTGCCAGCTGATTTCCTATGCTGGCTGTGCCTTTAGGATCAGCAGGAGCAGCTGTTCCAGCATTCCCTTCCAGCCCATTGGCAGGTGTTCCCATTTTAAATCCTTTCCGCGGATTATGAGTCATAAGCCAGGAGTCTTGCAGAGGTATTATGTTGGCAAACAGACTTCTGTTTCCAAGAACCTTTCCTTCTATTCCCCGAGGGTGGAGTGTTCCCCCCGTTCCAAAAGGGAGGAAGGAGTAGGGGAAAGGCAGCTGCTGCCTTCAGCTTTTCAAAGAGCAACCCCTGGTGTGGACTTTGCACGGAGGAGGAGAAACTGTTCTTGTTCCACCCGGACTGGAGAGTCGTTCAGGTGGGGTGGGGGTGTGCCGCTGCTCCCAGTGCTAAAGGGGGTTGGGAGGGGGCTGAAAGCTCTTCTCACTACAGCCGCTGCCACGGGCAGGACCAGCTGTCACTAGAGCAGGCTGTTGGGGGGCTCCTTTGTCCTGTGGGA
>VXBQ01004467.1:20697-35951 GCA_013400175.1 Phainopepla nitens
GAAGGGGCAGGCAGGAACATGGCGGTGGGCAGCGCGACCTACAACTCCCAGAAGCCTCTGCGGGAGGGCCCGGCACCAGCAGCCAATCGAAGCCCGCGCTGCCGCGCTATAAAAGGCGGCCTCGGCTCCGCTTCCGCCTCTCTCGGCGATGGCGGCGAGCGGCGGGGGCTGTGCGGGGGCATCGCGGACCATCCGCCGCCATCCTTCGGCGCTCGGGCTCTCCCGCCGCTCGGCTCCACCGCATCGGCGTCCCGTGGGCATCGCGCCCAGCACTGGCGCTTCGGAGCGCCCCGAAGGCTGCGGAGGGCAGCGTGGCCCTGTCCCCGGTCTTCTCTCAGGCCGTGCCCGGCCCGGGTGAGTGAGGGATCTCGGAGGCTGAACTCGTCCCCTGTCGGGGACCGGCGGCCGCTGGCGGAAGAGCGCCCCGGACCCGCCCGGCCCTATCGAAGCTGCGTCTATCGATGCTGTGGTAGATGCAGTCAAAAAGGAGCCGAGAACAAAGGGATTTTCCTCGACGGTCGCCGCTCAGTTGGAGCCTTCGTAACTGTCCGGCAACATTTCGGGAAAGTACAGGGGCCCGCCTGGGCTAGCGGGGTTACTGATGCTGGAAGCAGACGGCTGCCGCAAATCCCTGCCCCGGGAGTCCGAATTGATGCGGGGGGGAGAAGGGCTGTATCCCGTCGTTCTGTAGTTTTGTTTTAACTTACTTCTCTTGTTATTTACTTAAAGCTCAAGACTCTCTTCTTCCTCAGCCGCATCCTGGCATAGAAGGTGATCCCGGGCTATGGGATGGCTGGTGACAGCCTCAGCGTTGGGCAGGTGAGATGGGTGATCCAGGTTCTGGAGTCCTCCGCTGGGCTGAGAAGTTGGTTGGTTTTGTGGCCTCCTGTGGGCCAGAGTAGGAATCAGCAGCGTTTCCTACCCCTCTGTTACCAGGCAGTGCCAGCATGTGCTGTTCCAAGGCTGCACCTCCCACAGGGCTTGTTCTTGGGGCTGGGCTCTGCAAGCTCCCTTTGTTCTGGCCCCATCCAGATCACGTATGGGTGAGATAGGGGCAGTCCTCTGGGGCTCGCTAGGGGCAGCACTGGGAATCAGCCCTGATCCAGAGCCAGTTGGTCGCTCTGTCACAGACTTTACCAGATAACTCCCTGTTTACCCGCATGTTTATCCAAGAGCTGTGGCTCCACACAGTGGCTGCAGGTCTCCAACAACATGCCAGAGCAATAGGAAGGTCTTTGATTGCTGGGCCTCTTCTGCCCATGACGGTCACTCACCCCTCCAATACATTTCTGGGAATTGGGCTCTTCCTTGCTCGTGGTTTCAGGGTGGAATGAGTCAAAGGTGTGTCCACAAGAGTCTGCAGCCCACTGCTGATATTGGGGGTACGTTGTGATGTCTTCCAGGGGTCCTGGGTGTTCCAGAGCTCACCCATCTGATGGATAAACCCAGGTGAGAAGGTAGTACCCTTGTTGGATCTCCACAGCTTATCCCTCCAAATCCCTTTCCCATCAGATCTGAGTACCGATCTTGTGGTCGAAAAAGGAGGAAGAGTAAAATTCATGCTGGTCTTGGGCTCTCTGCAGGTGCCTCCTGTGCTGAGAGGGGCCACTAGGAAGACAGGCTGCACCAGCCTCACTGTTGTGGGAGGGAAACTCTGGTCAGAAGTGATAAATGTTGGGCACAGGGGGCAGAGGTGCCATGAGGGTTAGAGGGCTGGGATTTGTTGGGAGTATCTGCATCACGGGTCTACAGTGACCCATCAGCTGCAGGCACTAAACTCTGGCTCTGTTTTTTCAGCAGTTACTCTGCAGAAGAGGGTGAGAACCTTGTGAGCCCTGTCCCAAGGGTTTCAGCTTGCTTCCCATGGGACCTGAGTTGTGGTGAAGCTGCAGTGTGGAGCATGTGAGTGTCCTCTGGGGAGCTCCTGGTGCTGGGATGGGCTGTGAGTTTAAACTAGATACTGGGAGGAAATTCTTGGCTGTGAGGGTGCAGAGGCCCTGGTTGCCCAAAGGAGCTGTGGCTGCCCCATCTTGAGGTGCCCAGGGTAGGCTGGATGGGGCTTAGGGCATCCTGGTCTGGTGGAAGGTGTCCCTGCCCATGGCAGTGTGTGTAACAGGGTGAGCTTTTAGGGTGCCTTCTATCCCCATTCTGGGATTGTGGGGTCTGGAGGACAGGGGACAGTTCAAGCTGACTGTGCCCGTGCTGGAAGTGGCCAGTTTTTCACCTGCACTGCAGGTGGGAATGATCAACCTAATTTCAGAGGCTTTTACTTGGCCAGAGTTGTGATCTGTGGGTGTGCAGGGTGTAAGATCCGTGGTGGTGCAGCCTGGTCCATGATGATTCCCAGGTCTGGAGACTGTTGGATGAGCCCTGCGGATATGGGGCTGAGGCCAGGCATGAGCCACGCAAAACCACGGGGCAGGAACATCCAGGAGTTCTGGAATGGATGGAATCTGACACAGCACTGAGCCAACTGCTTATCACTCAGCTGGATCCTTTTTTATCCCTTTTTTCAGATCCAGGCAGAGGGTGAGCCATCCCTGAGGGACTTGGTGCTGCAGTGCCAGACTGTTCTTTCCCAGCCCTCTCCTCCAGACTTCTGGGCTCCACTCACCTGCACTGGGGGATGATGGAACTGGTTTGGCTTCAGGTGTTGCTCCAGATGCTCCACATGGAAGAGCAGTCTGTTCCATGGAGTTTTCTCAGGAGGGGATCTGGATATCATGTGCTTTGGTTAGAGCAGGGAGTCAGAAATGCTGAGCTGGTGGGTTTGGTCCCTGTATGGGCTAGTCACTTGAGAGCTGGACTCAATGATCCCTGTGGGTTCCTTCCAACTTGGAATATTCTATATGTGTGATACAAGTTTGAATAAATGCAGTTACTTCAAATGCTTGTGGTGTCTCCTGTGCTTGAGTTGGTTGGGATGGGGTGAGGCTGGGCTGGCTCTGAGCCAGGGAGCCTGAGCATCCCCTTCCAGTGGAGCTCTCCAGTGCTCAGAGGTGAGTTCTGTGCTTGCTGCAGCACCTGCCAGTGGGGTGGTGCCCACAGCCCTCGGCGGGGTCCCGTTCATGCTGAAACACACCTGGGCCTTCATGGGGGTGCTGGAGCAGCTCCTGCAGCCTTGGGGTGTGTTCCAACACTCAGCTGCAGCCTTGGTGATTCTAGTTGCCTGTTTTCTCAGCGTGGAGAAAAATGGGCTGAGGGGAGCCACAGCCTTTGAGTTAGAGCCACTCTTCTGTCCCTGGATGGCTGGGCTGTGGCAAAGTCCCTGCACCTGAGGTAACCTGGCTGCCACGAGTAGTTTGTCCTGGAATATTGAGCTGGTGCCTCTGACCCCACTGGTCTCTTACCTGCAGCTCTCGAGAGCCCCTTCCCTTTAGAGCACCTCCCAGCTCTCCCAGGATCTTGGCTTCTGGGGGACCCCAGTGAGTCTGTGCACTCCTGGCTGGCTGTCCCTGCTGTCACCAAAGCCAGGCAGTGGAGACAGAGCTGGCCTGTGGCAACACTTAACATCCTGGCAGCAAACGAGGACTAAACGCCAGTATGTTGCAAGGAAGTGATTAGAGCTGAACCTGTGTTGCTGCTAAAGTTTGAAAAATGTTGGGCTGTTGCTAAGGTTTGTGTTTTGAAGTTTGGCGGTTGGGGAGCAGGCAAATGGAAAAAAAGTGTTAAAAACAGGGGAATCAAAAAGACAAGTAACTTAATTCAGAGATTTTTCCTAAGTGGTTAAAAGAACTATGCAGCAGCTCCAAACCTTTTTTTTGTATGTGCACCTGGGAAGAAGACATAACCCTCTTACCTTCCTCAGTGTTACTGGGAAGGATGAGTACGGAGCTGGCAGCTGCTCCCTCCCGGGGGACAGTTTGTTTGTCTGCCCGGGTGACTGCAGGGCCAGAGCCCTCCCTGTCCCCGGGTGGGGTGGGGACAAGGTGGAGACTATCCTGTCACTGCTGGCAGGGTGGGAGCGCGGTGGGTCAGAGTGACAGGTTCCTCCAGGACCCCGAGCCCCAGGGACACTTCCAGTTCCACGTCATGGCGCTGGGGGACGTGGCCGTGGGCAGGTCCTGGCTGCTGGGGTCCTGGTTAGAGGCAGCCCTGCTCCCACGGGCAGTGTCGAGTTCTACAGCCAGATATCCTGATGCTGCCCAGCGGCACGGCCCGGCTGCAGCTCCGGGACACGGCTGGCCAGGAGCGATTGGAGTGAGGTGGGTACATGGGCCCCAGCACCCCACTGAGTCATCCTCCTACCCTGGAGTGTTTGTAAATCCCCTGCCACCCGGAGGCTGTGGGGACAGACAGCCGTGGCTCACTGGGACAGTGATGCTTTAGGGGCCAGTGACATCTTGTGCTGAGCTTGCGGTGACACCGCAGCTGCTTCGGGAGGCAGCCGAGGGAGCAGGGCCAGGTCATTGCAGTGGGCTGGGGCTGGGTGGTTTCTTTGCTGATTGCATCAGGCTGGATCCAGGAGCACCTGGGTGTGTGAGAGAAGGGCACAAAGGGCTGAACAGCAAAGTGCTGTGGCTGGAGCTGGGTTCTCAGGCCCTCTCCATCCATGGGAACCTTTTGGGGACCCCAGGGTTGTTCCTGGTGCTGCCCTGTTTCTGTCCAGTGCTGCCCCATCCCCACTGCACCCGGGGCTGTTGGATGGATAATGGTACCACAGTCCCTGAAAACCCCACAGGTCTCCTCTGGAGTCCCCCAGTCTGGGGAGGGGGATGCTGAACAGAAAAGTGGGTGTAAATGGCCAAGACAGGTCTCCCTTTCCCACTCCTGAGGTCTAATCAGTCACCCAAAAATCTCCCAAGCTGGTGTGAGAACTTGCCAGTTTTCTGAAACCCTGCTGGGGTATGCCCAGATCCACCACCAGGTCCTTTTACTGGAGTGTGGTGGGGGTGCTGCTGGTGTTCAGCCTCACCAACCAGGCGTCTTTTGAGCACGTCCCTGAGTGGTATCGTGAGGCTGAGGGGGACCAGCCTCTGCCTTTGTCCTGGTGGGACACAAGTGTGACCTGGTGGCTGAGCGAGCCAGGTGTCAGCAGAGGAAGCGAGACACCTCACCGCCACCCTGGGCATGGCATTCACTGAGACCTCCACCTGCAGCAACCTCAGCATGGAGCTGGCCTTCGAAACACTGGCTGGGGGTATCCAGCAGGCACTGGGCTGGGGGATCCTTGCCCCACACCAGGGATGTGATGGCATCAGGCTCATCCCCAACCAGAGTCACCGCCAGCCCCCGGCAGGGAGGAAGACCCAGAAGCACTGCCAGTGCTGATGGGGATGGGGGGACATGGGACCCCAGCTGATGGGGATGCTTCTCTGTCCACCCAGCACCTGCAGCCCTTGGGTGACCATAGGCTTGGGTTTATTTCAAACCTTTATTTGGGGGCTCTGAAAAAATAATACTCTGCTATAGAAGTGTTTTTAATAAACCTAAAGCTTTTCCACACTAAATAAAGGCTGTGCCAAGCACTGCATCCCAGGCAGGGGTACAGCACTCAACCCATGGCATAGGGGATCCTCTGCTTTGGGGGGCATCGCTGGTGGGACAACAGCATCCCTTGTCTGGGACACTTTTCAGGGTGTCCTGTCCATGGGAAAGTGGGAGCAGGCACCCCTGAGTGCTTCCAATTGGATAGAGCCAAAATAAAGGGAACAAAGGAGCACCAAAGAGGCCATGCAGCACTGATGGTACTGGGAACGCCTCCTGGGTGGAGGAGCTCCCTGCCTGCCTGAACACGCTCCTGGTGCGGGGGTGGCAGGTCCTGGCAGCCGGCAGAGGCACCAATGGAGCCGCGGTGGCAGTACCAGTTCCGAGTGATCATGCTGGGGGACTCAACAGTGGGGAAATCCTCACTGCTGCGGCGCTACACTGAGGGTGTCTTCCTGGACGCTGTCAACCAGACGGTGGGAGTGGACTTCTACGTCCAATTCGTGGAGCTGGAACCAGGGCTGCGAGTGAAGCTGCAGTTCTGGGACACAGCCGGACAGGAGAGGTTCAGGTGGGTCCATGGGGTGGGGAGGGGTGGTGGAGATGGGTGTCCCCCTCCAGATTCGGGGTGGAGCGTTGTGATTCCAAGACCAGAGAGGTCCTTGATGTGGCTGTGTTCCCACTTGTCCCTTCGGGTGAGGAACCACCATGCCAAAGCCAAGGGAAAGGAGCCCTTGTAAACCCTTGCTCCAGCTCTAAAGGGGGTACAGTACTCCCCCAAGAACCCCCCTGCCACACTAGCTGCAGAGTGGCTGGGGAACAGCTGGGAGCCCACTGGGTGCTGGGCAAAACATCTTCCTCAACTCGGCTGCTAGGAGCCTTCACACCTCACTGTGGGGCTGTCTGCACCAGCCAGGCAGCTCCTGGGGACGGGAAAGCTTGGGAGATGTGGCTGCAGGGGATGGAAAAGTGGCAGATCTGGGTTTGCAGGAATGGGAGGGTTTCACTACACTTGCAGCAGAGATGGGAAAGTACTGGGGCATGGCAGCAGGGACAGAAGAGTTCCAGGATGGTGGCAGCAGGGATGCTGGAGCCCTGGGGACATGGCTGCAGACACAGGGGCACTCGAGGGCTGTGGCTGCAGGAGACAGATGAGCTTTGTTGGCTGAGCAGAGACAGAGCTGCCCCTGGAGCTCCTATTGACACAGCAAAAGGCTGGTTCTCATTCCTCTCACGGTGCTGTGAACACAAGGTGCTGCTTGCAGGAGCAGGTCCTAGCCTGCAGGCAGGGAACGCGCTGTCCAAGGTGGCCCAGGGACCCCCAGGGGCCACTCACCCCCCTGCTCTTGGCACCCCAGGTCCGTGACTCGCTCCTACTACCGCAACTCTGCCGGGGGGATGCTGCTCTTCGACCTCACCAACCGCACGTCCTTTGAAAGCATCCGGCAGTGGCACCGGGAGGTGACGGACACGATCCAGCCCTTCCGCATGGTCTTCCTGCTGGTGGGGCACAAGAGCGACCTGGCTGGGCAGCGCCAGGTGGGCCAGAGGGAGGCAGAGAAGTTGGCGGCCTCACTGGGTGTCCAGTACGTGGAGACCTCGGCCAAGGACGCTTCAAATGTGGTCCAGGCCTTCCAGATGCTGACGGTGGCCATTTACCGAGCGCTGCAGACCGGGCGGTTGGTGGCCACTGAGGCGTGGGACGGGGTCAAGAGCAGCGTCCCGCTGCCAGTGCTGCCCAAGGCCCAGGCACTGGAGAAGGAGGAGAAGCGGAAGAGATGCTCCTGCTAGAGCTGGGGACACTGGCAAGGCAGGGACGTGCTGAGCTCAGGAGGGGAAGTGGATATGGAGCAGCCAGACACAGGCAGGAGTGACATGGCTGCATGAAATACCTCTGGTCACCCTCTGCCTGCCTGTGTTTTCCTGGGAGAGGAAGCACGTTGGAAGGGACAAGTCCCCAGGTGGGACTTCACAGGCCTGCAGAGGTCAATATCACCCCTTCCCCTATTGTCTCTTGTACTGACTGATATCAGTCATAAAGCCCTAAATTCTTTAAGTCTTCCCAAATAGAAATTAAAAGTGACAAATTTATCATGGAACTCAGATGATGTATCTGCCACTCTAGCTGAGTACATGCCTAGCTGGGTCCACAGCAAAAATAACCACATACCATTCTGAAGAAATGCCCACTTTCCCTTTTAGATCAATCTTCATACAATATAAGTTACAAAAAGCCCTCTCTGCAAGGCTGCAGAAAGGAGCTCCTCGGGCTCCTCATCCCACAGTGACATGAGGAGAGGAGTGAGCCAGGGACAGCCCTGGAATCACTTCACTCACTCTGGTTTCCCCTGCAGGTACCGAGAGCCTCCAGAGAGCTGGACAGGGAGGATGAGCCCAGCTCTTCCTGGGGCTACAGGAGCCTCCCTGCCGTGCAGGGGTTTGCAGTGCTGTCAACTCCCTCACCCCCACAACAGCCCCCGCAGCTTCTCTGAGGTCTGAGCAGAGCAGCAGGAACAGGCAGGGGCACGTGGCCTTTTCAAGGTCCAGGCACATTGAGGGGACCTTGACTTCCTGCCCTGTCACAACATCCCCCTCCCAACAGTCCAAATATCCCAGCAGTGGAGAAGGGACTCACTCTGGGTTGGAGGACAGGAGGGAAGTGACCTGGCCACCCTGACTGGGAGCTGAGGGACTGGCCAAATCCTTGTGGTCTAGAAGGGTCTGAAGGGGAAACCTCTGGAAGAGCAGCTGAGGGCACTTGGTTCATTCACCCTGGAGGGAACAGGGGAGACTCACCAGCACCTGCATCTTCTCCCAAGGGACAGCCCTGATCTTTGCTCCCGGGGACCAGGGACAGGACCCAAGGAAACAGCTGAAGCTGTGTCAGGGGAGGGATAGACTGCATATTAGCAAACAGTTCTCCCCCCACAACGAGCTGGGCAATGAACAGGCTCCCCAGGGAACAGGCAGGGCCCTGAGGCTGCCACAGGTCCAGAGAGCACTGGATAATGCTCTCAGGCATGGGGTGGGATTGGTGGGGCATCCTGGGCAGGGCAGGAGCTGGACTCAATAATCCTTGGGGATCTTTTCCAGCTCAGAATATTCCACGCTTCTGCTCCCTGTAAACTCTTGGGAGATCTCCCACAGAACAGGACCACACACAAAGCCAAGGTGACAGGGCTCCTGCCCCTGCCATCCATGTGAAACACTGCTTGAAGAGCACAAGCCTGTGCCAGCAGCTTAGAATAATTTCTTTATTCATGTAAAACAAACGCAAGTATTTATATAAACACTGACATTACAAAGTACTGGAGCAGGTAGGGGCAGGGAGGAGCAAACAAAAACCTCTACAGATGCTTCTAATACTGTCCCACACACGATCAAATGCTCTGTCCCTTGGATAATCACTTGTACAATAAACCACTTTCAAGTCACAAAATAAGAGTCTCTGTTTGAGATATGTTGCACTCTGAGGAGGAACGAGGAACAGGGCGTAGAATGTTTTTGGCAGGTCTCCTCATCAAGTCAAGATATTGCTGCACCGTTAATAAAAAATAGATGCTTCTCTGTAAAGCATTAAAAAAATATCCCACAGGTGACATCGTGGAGGCTTCAGTGGAGAGGCAGGTATCTCAAACTGCACTGGTGGTGTCTCCAGCTCTGCCCAGGGGCTATTTCTTGGTAGTTTTGCGGATCAGTGCCATTCTCTGCAACAAGAGAGGGAAAACCATGAGAAGCTGAGTGGCTCAGAGCAGGTGACTGCACAACCACCCTCAGCAGGAACAAGGCATCCCAGGTGCTCCCAGGACGCTGCCTGACTTGCTTCCAGACAGGTCTTTCAGGTCTGTTTGAATCTTAATGGGGTCCCAGGCTGAAGCCAGAGCTGTGTTGCTCCACCTTGGCATCCTGGGGCAGTGGAATCAAAGCCCATCTCAAGGCCTCCCTCCCTGCCCAGTGGGAGCTGCAGCACCACCCAAGAACCCACTGCAGGGCAGTTCCTTCTAGACCCTGACCTTGGCTTGAAAAGCAATGGCCCAATGCAGTTTTAAAGCAAAATTAAGGGTGTTTTCAGTTCCTTTGCACAGAGATAGAGTTGCCAGGGGCAGCTGAGAAGTGCTTGTGTGCAGTTGGTTTTAACCCTCCCAAGCCCCTTAGCACCAAGAGCTGCTGCTTCTCTTTGGGCAAAGCCAACATAGCTGAGGAGACACAGCAACCTCAACCCTCTGTGCAAACAGGTCAGGAGGCTCTGGAAGTCATTTCCCATCTGAACCACTTGGAAGAGGCTACAAATTCACAGTGCCAGAAGGCCATGACCACCACCCCAATATCAGCCTTCCATGTGATTCCTGGTGCTGTGAGGGCTCCTTACCTGTTTGTGAGCTTCTGTAGTGCAGGCTTTTTTGTAGGGCCTGATTTCTTCAGAACCAAAGCCTGGGATCCACATGTTCCACTGGCGCTCTGGAATTCACAGAATGGTTTCAGTTGGAAGAGACGTTAAAGCTCATCCAGTTCCAACCCCTTGCCATGGGAAGGGATGCATTATCTACTCACAGGCTTCCACCCCAGCACTGCAGCTGTGCCCTGACTCCAGGAGGAGCTGAGAGCCAGGGGTAGAGGGGAAAAAACCAGATGAAAGTCACTCACCGAGGTGCAACTGGACATCTTTCACTTCCAGGGTGTTGGACTTGCGGTGCCGCGCGAGCTGGCAGGCGGCTGTCACCACGCTCTCAATGAAGTCATCGGCGATCTGTAGCAGCATCTGGGGTGGAACAAGGGCAACAACCAGTCTGGTCAGCACTGAGCAGCTGAAATTATGTGGGAAGATGAAAACAAGCCCTCAGAAGCTGGTATTTAGAATTACAGAATGTCTTGAATTGGGAGGGACCCACAGCGATCACCCAGACCAACTGCTGGCGCTGCCCAGGACACCCCAGCAACCCCCATCCTGGGCCTGAGAGCTGCCCAAATGCTCCTTCAGCCTGGCTGCCTGGGGAGCTGGTACTGCCTGGGGAGCCTGTTCAGTGCCCAGCCAGCATCTGGGGGAAGAAACTTTCCCTGATCTCCAGCGTGACCCTGCTCCAGCTGCCCCCTGGTTCCTGGCCCTGGTCACAGGGAGCAGAGGTCGGAGCTGCCTCTCGGGAGGAGCTGCAGCCCCCACTGAGCTCTGCCCTCAGTCTCCTCTGCTCCAGCTGAATACACCAAGTGCCCTTAGCCTCCTCTCCTGTGGTCCCTCGTGATCCTTCCCCATCTTCAGAGTCTCCTCTGGGTGTCCTCTAATAGCTTTAGATCTTTCTTCTATTGTGGTGTCCAAAATCCACTCAAAGGAGTGGATTTCATAGGTTTTTGCTGCAATTGCAATAGCTGTTTTTAAAGCCTTTTTGGGACTGGGATGCAGAAAAACAGGGATGACTGACAGTTGCATAGGAACACAAATGTTAAATGAACCAATGCTTCCTCCTTGGACAAAGGGCCACTGATCTGTGACAAATCCCAAATTTGTCACAGATTAACTCTTTCTGCAGTCCCTTCCACAGGCTGGAACCTACCTCTTCCACATCTTCATCCAGCTGCTCGTTCGGATCCACCTCACGCACCAGGTCCTGCAATTTCTTCTTGGTTAAAACCTGAGCATGGGGGAGGAGAGGAAAGATTTACTGCCATGCTCCAGCAACGGAGCTGCCCATGGAGCACAGCCACAACCACAGCCACCTCCTCCCCCATGCCCCCAGGGCTGAGTCACACTGTTGACACAATCTATCAGCTAAAGAATAGCAGAGATAAGAAGTATCAGGTGTTAAGGAGTAATTTTCAAGCTCCAGTGGTTACTCTGGACAGCAACTGGAGTGCAGCAGCCAGGATAAATGTTTCCAGCACTAAAATGCTGCTAGCAAGGAGTGGAAAGGCAAGACTACAAGTATTAAGATGCAGATGGCAAGTGCCATCAGCATATCAGTGACTAAAATTGTGCTCAGGGCATGAGAGAAGCATTTCCATGGCTCTAGCACTTATCAGCTTCAGTGCTTCACAGGGAAAACAGAGTTGTGGGAGTGCTGGGTTATTCCAGGGCAGTCAGACGTGGCAGGAGCAGAAACCACACCAGGCTGAACAACAGGATGCCAAGTCTTAACAGACATAGATGGAAGTTGTCAGCCTGGTCGGGCCAGCCAGACACAGATGGGAAATTCCTCCCCTTCCTCCCTCATTCACTGCTCTGGCTGTTTTGTGCTGGGGTCTAGCACCCTTCCTAAGGGTCCAGGTGCCAGCAAAGCCATCAGGGAGCAACGCTGGGGCATTCCCTGGGCAGCAGTTTGCTTTATGCACACCAAAGGCTCCGTGCCAGGTTGGGCTGGAAGGAACCTTAGAGCTCACCCCATTCCACCTGCTGCCATGGGCAGGACACCCTCCACTGCCCAGGCTGCTCCAAGCCCTGTCCAACCTGGCCTTGGGCACTCTCAGGGATGGGGCAGCCCCAGCTGCTCTGGGCAACCTTCACCTCACCACCTACTTCTCCCTATATTTCTCCCATCTAAACCCCATTTAAAAACGACTTCCCCTGTCACACCCCAATATACATTCTTCTAAGACTGGAAAAACCTACAGCATCCAAACTGCATCCAGCCAGGAAGCACCTGAGAGAGAGGAACTCTGTGAGGAAGTCTGGCTCACTCAGTAGCTGATACTTTAATAAACATTCTATCTCTGCTGGTGATTTAAAGAAGGCAAGCGAAGCCATGGGCAAGTCTGTGATGCTGGTGGTGCCCGAGCACCACGGCTGCTGTCCCAGAGGCAGGGATGGCCTTACCTGGCTGCTTTCAGGACTGAGTCGCCCTCCTGGGCCGGGCGCTCCCGGCAGCTTTGCCACAGAGGTGCTGTTGGCCATGGGGGCCTGGGGGGGGGTGCTGCCTGCTTCCGGCTTGATCGAGGAGAAGTTGGACAGGTTGATCAAGGTAGAAGGGCCAAACTGGTTCATAATCTGTTGGGCTTTAGCTTTTAGATCATAAAGCTTGGCTAGGTGCTGCTTCTTCTTGGGGTTGCGGGGATCCAAAACCAATCAGCTGGAAAGGGAGAGGAAAGCCACGGCTAGCAAACAGAGGGAACTGGGCAGGGTGAACAAGTCTTTGTCCAGAGAAAACTGCAGTGATTTGACAGGGCCTGCAGGAATCTCTGCTCACAGCATGAAGGAAGAAGTGATGCTCAGTAGCACAGAAAACTTCCTCTCGTGCATGGAAAATCAAGTTTTCCAGCAGCACAGGGGCTGCACACTGGAGACAGCAGCACTGACCCACTCACTCACTCACTCATCACCTGAGCTGAGCCACCCACAGAGCCCTCCTGAACCCATCTCCCACTAAGAACAGACCACTCAGAGAAGATTTAACTGTAGGACATGGCTCATCTCTGCTGCAGCAGCACGGAATCCCTCATGCCCACCACCCAGAGCCCTGGAGAGAAGTCAGGACCCAGTCTCCCGGGGTCTCCACAGGGTGGGGGGGAGGTCCTTGTTTTTGGCAGCATCATGCTCACAGCCCAGCCCAGTGACCCCTCCACGTGGGATTGACACATGGATCCATTTTGGGTTCTGAGAGCACAGTCTGGTGCTCAGAGGGGGAGGACCACGTGTGTGCCCACACCTGCCCCTTACTCCTCCCACACTGGGCAACTGACAGCCACAGAAATGGAGTGGGATTTATGGAGCTCCCAGTGGTGAACCACAAGTGGACTGGTTACAGCACCTCCAGGTGCTGAAGTCACTCAGGTTGCTGGTCATGGGGAGAACACTGACTGGCTCCTCCTCTGTTCCTGCTCTAAGCCCCAGGCTCAGTGAGGTTGTGCTCTGTGTTCACTGCTCTGTGACAGGAAATTCACCCAAAGCCTGCAGCTTGCACTACCACAGCCACCGTGGGCTGCAACGATGGGACTGTCACAGGGAGAGACTTTAACAAATGGTTTGATGGCAAAGCCTCTCGTGGTGGGGCCAGAGATGGCTGCGAAGCTGAGGCTGAACTCACAAGAAAAGAAGAGTTTGTCCAACCAGCTCCACACACAGTGTCTGCTCCCTGACCTACAAATAGGCAATTCCCTTCCTCAAAGCAAACCTGGTTAGTTTGGATTAATTAATACCAAAGCCCACACAAGAAAGCACATGGGCCAATTCAGAGGCTTTAGTGCTTCACTCAGGCACCTGCAGACACAGAGCCCTTGAGGGGAATTTATGTCCCTGACAACCTCCCACAGTACCCTCAGCAAGCTTCCAGCTCCATTTGAATTGAATTAGCAATGGAAAATCATCCCACCCACACCTAAACCCCTCAGCTGACACTTCTAGCTGAGGAGTCCAGCACAAGATCAAGAGGGACCTTTGGTCTTGGTTTTAGCTGGGATTGATCTCAGGCTCTTCAGCCCATGCCTCACTCCACAGATCCACAAAGCAGGAATTCCTACCCACTGTTCAGGCAAGGAAACGTTGAAATCCTTGGACACACAGCCCCAAAATCCCTGGGCAGAAGCACTTTGGCAGCATAAAGCCATTTTGTTTGTTTATTCCCAGATCTTACTGCACCCTTCACATGCCACCAAGATCCCTGAACACAAAACCTATGGGGGGAGCAGATTCACAGGTTAAATCCCACATGCCAGCCCTTTTACTGACAGCTACCTGAGTGTCCACATCTTTAACTGCATCACTAACTGCTCTGAGCCCAGTGAGTGGAGAAGCCAGAGCCCACACCCCTCCCAGAATGTCACCAGTCAGCATTATCCACTCTGGTGTCCTCCTCTCCCACATAACTCTCATTCCTACAGAAACACCAGACATTTTTTGTATCACCCATTCTATGTAAGACTGTTAGAGAAAAGAGTTTCACAAGTTGTCCTCACTAAAGTGCCACAGATTTCTTTGTCAGAAAAGATCACACAGTTGCTGCAGCAGAGGACAAGCATCCTGCAGGATTCTGAACAAAAATATGGCCAAACTCCATTTTTCTGCTAGGAAACAGAGTATCCTAGTATCTGCTGATGTGCAGGCAAACCCAGATCCTCACAGCAGCAGCTCCCTCCAGGGCAGGAGGAGGTTTGGGTGCTGTGATCAGCACCATGACTTGTTCAGCTCTGGGACAGCACAGACCCCCTGCCGTGACTAAAATCCATGTTAATGACAAACAGCACATTCCCTGGAGGGCTCGGGGGCTCCCACTGCCATCAAACACTGTGATTTTCACCAAATATCTAAATACAACCACAGAACCTCAGAATGGTTTAGGTGGGAGGAAACCTTAAGCTCATCTCGTTCCACCCCCTGCCGTGGGCAGGAACACCTTCCACTGTCCCAGGTGGCTCCAAGCCCCGTCAGATCTGGCCTCGGGCACTTCCAAGGATGAAGCAGCCACAGCTGCTCCGGGCAACCTGAGAATTCCTCCTCACAGGGAGGAATTTCTTCCCAGGCTCCCGGCTAACCCTGCCCTCCGGCAGTGGGAAGCCATTCTCCTTGTCCAGAGTCCCTCTTCAGCTCCCCTGAAACCCCTTTAGGCGCTGGAAGGGGCTCTAAGGGTCTCCCCGGAGCCTTCTCTTCTGCAGGAGGAACATCCCACCCTAACGCGCCCAGCAGCCGCACGGAGGCCGCCGGGACGGGAACGAACTGTCCTCGCAGTGCAGGACGTCCCGGCCAGGAGCCGCGGGGCAGAGCCAAGGTCACCGACCGCCACAGGGGCCGACTCGGATTGCAGCAGGCGGCGTGGAATCCTCAGGTGTCCTGCGCAGCCCCCAGAGCCCCCCGTACCTCCCCATGCCCCGCAGGCTCTGCGAAGCCGCGCCGCCACCGCCGCGCTCCC
>VXBQ01004467.1:35968-46637 GCA_013400175.1 Phainopepla nitens
CATCGCCGCCAATGGAGAGAGACCCCCTGCGCGCGCGCATCGCCGCCACTCAGGGGCGAGTCCCCTGCGCGCGCGTGCGCACCACGGCGCTCCCGCCAAAGGCGCTGCCCCTCCCCGCACCGCCTCAGGACAGAGGAGTGCCCAGCATGCCCCGCGCGATTTGCATAGCCCTTGCCGGCTAACAAGCGGGGAAAACGGCACTTTCTTGAGGAAAACCGGCAGAAGTGGCGGTAAGAAATGAGAGACTGAACGAAGAAGCGTAAAAGGATATACCGATATGGTGTTTGACGGCTGCCGCGTCCGTCGCCCTGACCCCTGGGTAGACTGGCGCTCTCCCCTTTCGGGCAGGAAGGCGGCGCAGCTTTAAAAAGGGCTTCTGCCGTGCGTGGCACGGGGGGGCCGCGCGCCACCCCCGCGGAATCGACATCAAGAGATTTCGGAAGCACAATTTTTGCGCGAGAGGGCGGCCGGTAACCGCCGGTTCCGGCACCCCGCGGGCTCGGTGAAGAGCAGAGCGGAGCGGAGCGGGCGGTCAGTGGCACCGGGCCCCGGGCGGTCAATGGCACCGGGCCCGGGCAGTCAGTGGCAGCGGGCCCCGGGCAGTCAGTGGCNGCCCCAGGCAGTCAGTGGCACCGGGCCCCGGGCGGGCAGTGGCAGCGGGCCCCGGACAGTCAGTGGCACCGGGCCCCGGGCGGTCAATGGCAGCGGGCCCCGGGCGGGCAGTGGCAGCGGGCCCCGGGGGCTCCGAGCCCGGCGGTCCTGCCGCGCAGGGCGCTGAGGGCGGGGCCGGCTGTGAGGCGGCGGGACGATGGCTGTGACTCTGGGCGGGCGGGTGGCCGCATCCCCAGTCAGCGGGCGGAGCGGGGCACTGCTCTCCACAGCTGTCTTTCCATATATAATACATATATTTACATAGGAGCACTTTAAAAAAGCCCCCTGCTCGCGCGGGGGAGGTCCTCCTTTACACACCCTTCCCCCTGCCCCATACCGTGCCGCCGTGCTCGCCTCCTCACAAGGCTTCCTGGTACACGTGTGTGAGGGGGCAGTGCCCCGGCCAGCCGCGGGACCCCTGGGCACAGGGAGCGCCGGTCCGCCCGACCCCAGCCGGCAGCTCCCCGGCGCGCAGGGCAGGGCTCTGGTACCGCGCTGGGGAGCAGCCGGCAGGCGCCGGGACGCTGCGGCACATCCCGGCAGGCTCCGGCTCGCTGAATGGCATGGCGTACTCGGGCTCTGCTGGCAGCGGCTCCGCGTACTCGTGGTGCTTTCCTGGCACATCATAGTGGCTCGGGACCAGCGGCAGAGTGTAGCCCTCTTCCAGGAGTGGCTTGAAGGTGGAGGGACCTGTCTGGCTGCTGGGGCTCACCTGCACCAGGTCTGGCTCAGCGTACTCTGAAAGAGGGAGGCTGCTGTGTTACGAGGGTCATGGTACTGTGGCAGAGGCCGGTACAGTGAGTTGAAAAAGTGAGTATGTTTGGACTTTCAGGCACTGGAAAACTGCCAAAACCCACCCAGGGCAGGCCACCCATCCATGCAGACCCCACATTCCTCTGCCACACCACAGAGAGAGGCTCCTGCTGTCCCCAGCCACCCTCCAGTGCCAACAGCTGTAATTGAGGTGGACTACTACTACTACTACTAAACAATTTGGTGTTACTACAATAAATTGTAATAATTAATTATAATATTTAAATGGGCATGTCTAATTTATCAGGGCCTCCCTGCTGCACAGGACCACAATGCAGGAGGGGTCTGACTAGAATGGGGAGGGAGGTGCAATTGGGAAGACTCGGCTGCAGCTCTGGGCTGAGTGACCAGTTCATGCTCTGATGTCCCTCTTACCTGGTGAATGGGTCCGGCTGAGGTCCCCTGGCATGGGGGCCATGGCGAAGGAGGTCAGGCTGGAGGCTGGCAGGCTCTGCAGGGAGCAGACCTGGCTCGACTCCAGCTTGGGGTACCCTGGGCAGGGAGAGGAACCCTCAGCTGTCACAGGCTGTCGCCTGGATGTGCAAGTGCCCATGGGGGGCTGGGACAAGTCCGAGCTTGCCAGCAGCGCCCGTTAAACCAGCTGCACCCTATGGCACACAGACCCCTGATTTTGGGGAGGAGTTGTGGACCTTTTTACCTTTTGTGATCCCACAGTTCAGTTCTGCTGCCGACTTCCTGCCAAGGGGAGAGGCAAGATGGGGCAAGAGGTCCCAGCTACCCCACGCCCACCACCACCCATCTCCTCACACCCACTGCATGAGGGGCTGCAGCCCTTGGGACCCGGTGAGCAGCTGGATGAAGCTGCCGCAATTTGGGGAGGTGATGCTGAGTCCCACAGGGCAAAGCAGGGGACAAGACAGGACCAACCTCTTCCTGTAGCAGAGGAAAGCCAGGAGCAGGAGGCAGGAGCAGAAGAGCACAAAGCCACCAATAAGCAGCATCACCAGCAGTGTGGAGCCTGGGGAGGGAGGGCAGTGTCAGCCCCCTGGGCCTCCATCCCACCCCTTTGCATCCGTGAGTGCCAGGAACCCAACTGGGGCCACTAGAGGAGGAAAATCAATGTGTTCCCACAGGGGGATGAAGCCCCAGTGGCACCTGGAACACTAGAAGACAATGCTGCACCACAAGAACAGCCCCCCATGGCACCCACCTGCCTTCTCCGGGTGCAGAGCGATGCCAGGGATGGCGGTGTGGCTGGCTGGGCGGCTGGTGGGTTCAAGTACCTCCTTGGGGACACTGGGCACTACGGGGCAGAGCAGGGACCACGACTGTGGGACCACCACTGGGTGCACAGGGAGGCAAAGGCCCCAGGAGGATGTTCTGGACCTGGGGCTGTGAGCTCCTGTGGAGGGTCTCACCATAGGGACGGGGAGCACGGACCCGTGCCAGCTGGCAGCCCACCAGGGCCACCTTCAGGGCCACGCGCTGGTGCCAGCTCTGCGGTGTAACACGGATGTAGCGGGTGACGATGGGAGGGATGAAGGTGTTGGAGACCTCCCCCTGGCTGTCAGCATTTCCTTCAAACACCTACCAGAGAGGGCGAAGAGGCGCCAATGGCCAAATATCCATGGGCAGGGGGTCTCAGCCCCGTGATGTTCTCCCCATGCCCACCTTGTCCTCCTGGCCACTGCTGCCTCTGTAGGGTCTCCAATTCTTCCCGTCACGACTAGAGGAGACATGGTAGGACGTCACATAGTAGTCATGCTGCTCGGAGGAGCCCTTTGTGATGATGCCTGTGAATGCAGGAGGGGGGTCCCCGCTGTCAGTCAGGGCTTGCAGGGCTGGGGCAGGGCACCCTCTACCCCACTGCCCTCTACTCCCAGCTGGAATAACCCTCATCTCTGGGATACTCAAGACCCATCTGGGAAAGGACCAGGAGAGCAGGACATGTCACCTGGCAGAGGGGGATCCTTCAGGGGGGTTTGGGTGGCAGATTCCAGTGTGGGATGCTCTGGTCTGCCCCCAGGAACCGATAACCTCTAGCCCTGAGTGCCAGCCCTGCATTCCTCCCTCCTCCAGCCTCCAGCTGGACAATGTACCCATTTTCCTCGCTGCCGCAGCCAGCCACTGGCGCACAAAGCCCCTGCTTTTGGCAGGCTCAGGCCGGACAAAAGACGCTCACTGGCACCAGATGCAAGAGCATAATATTAACTTGTTCGTCCCAGAAATCGCTGCAGATGAGGGGGGCAAAGGGACAAAAGGAGGACAGGAGCAGCCAGGGGGGCTGGTGCGCTCTGCATCCCAGTTTGCACCAGTAAAACCACGGCACAATGAACTCCAGTGCATCCCGGGAGCTATGGGGGTGCAACTGCCCAGGGCAGTTTTGTGGGGATCAGTGAAGGCAGCACAGCAGGAGGACAGTGGTCAGGGTGGCATGGGGACACAGGCAGCTGTTGTCCCCCTCTGATGTCCAACTCTCACCTGTTACATTCCTTCGGGTGCCCAGGTCCAGCTCCAGCCAGGCAGCCTCGGTGTCGGGCTCGGCCGCCCAGGAGTGGCCGCTGGTGCTGAGTGCTGCCCGTTCGGCCACCCAGGCTCGGTCCTGGCCCAGCACGTCCACCTCGTGCCACCAGGATGAGGCATTGAAGGCGACGACCTCCAGCACATCGTCACAGGCTGGGGACAGGAGACAGCATACTGGGGAACCCGGAAACCCCAGCTGGGCACGTGGGGGTGGCATCAGGTCTGCCAGCTAAATGGCTTAATTTCAGGGGACTGGAGAAAAAATACCTTTGTGGAATACGAGTCGCTTCTCGGAGAGAGAACCCCTGAGTGAAAGAAAGCAGGGGGAGCATCAGATGGGGGGAACAAATCCTGGGGTCTCTGAAACTGAGGGATGGCAGTTTGCCAGCGTCAGCGCAGGTGGGTCCCACAGCTCCATGTGGGGTGCAGCCCCAGCCACTCCTCACTCACCTTTTGGAGAGGAGCCCGTTGGCAAAGGCCGACTCATAGAGCGTGATGCCCTTCTCCCGGGACAGGGTGACCTGCCCGCCCAGCTCATCGGCAATCACCCCGGCGTGTACGGCTGCCTTGCACAGCACCGATGTCTGCAGGAAGTGGGGAGTAAGGGCAGCCCCCCACACAGGCCCGAGCACCCCATGGGGCACCCCAAGGCCACGCTCATCACCTCTGGGTTGCTGGGGGTGGCCACACAAGCTGTGGGGACCATCCCTGGCAGGTGCCCCATGGTGCCCACACTTACGTCCCGGTAGCCCTGGCTCGGGTTGCCCCAGATGTCCCCATGGATGTCCTTGCAGCCTGCAGGACAGTACACGCTGAAACATATGGTAAGGGGTGAGTCAGGGTTCCCTCCCTCCACACCCGCTCTGCTCCCCATCCCACTGGAGTTGTACCTCAGGAGAGGGATGGGGATGAAACCAGGGCTGATGGGGACACACAGCAGGGGACACCAAAATGGGACCATTCCCCACCCCTGCCCACTCACCTGACGTGCTCCTGGGTGTAGTGGGTGCCTCGAACCAGGCAGGAGACCAGGTCTGCAAGGCAGGTACACCCCAGAGTGAGGGACCCCCACCTGCCCCAGAGCACACACCCACTTCTGCCCCAGGGCACCCCCCTCCCCAACAGAATCCTGCTCCTCATCTGGGTTCTGCCCTTCACACCTCCATGTCTGGAGGGGCAGGGAGAGATGGCCCCTTGGTCCCTGCAGCCATTGGCCCCATGACACAAACTATGGTGTCTGATATTGGGGTGCCACCTGACTTGGGGGTTCAGGGTTCTTGAAGGGATCGCAACTGGCTGTATGGCCTGAGGGTGTCCCATGTGTGCCCCCAGCCAGGGGGAACATGGATGTTCAGGGAGTTCAGGGCAATGGGAGCTCATCCTGCGATCAGCAAGGAGCTCCCTTCATGCCCCTGTATGGGCCAGGAAACATGCCAGGGGTGTCTCTGGGTCTCAGGGGATGCTGCCCCCATACCTGGGTGCTGCGAGGTGGCATAGGACAGGAGGAGGCCTCGTCCCGAGCGGTGGCTGGTGCTGTTGAACAGGACGGTCACAGTGCTGGAGTTTGTCACCAGGAGTGGGGCAGAAGGGACGGAGTTCCTGCAGTAGGGCCCTGCCAGCAGGGATGGCACCGTGGAGAGAATCTGGGGTCCCTAGGGACATGCTTGGGCACCTGGACCCCAGAACTTCACCTCCCCCAGCTTGGCCCTTGCCAGGACCAGGGGGGCTCAGGCATTTGGGCTGTGCTCAGGGTGGTCCCAGAATTGTTCTGCATCCAGGGTGTCCTATCCCCAAGGTAGTCCCAACACCAGGGTGCTGAAGGTTGTCCCACGCAGCATGGCCCCATGCCAGGCTGGTCCCTCCCTGAAGATGGTACCGTGTTCCAGCACGGTCCCACACCCAGGGTGGTCCCGTGCCAGGGCAACCTCATGACAGGGTGGTCCCAGGCCCAGACTGGTCCCAGCCCCAGGGTGGCACCATTGCCCTCACTGGGCACCAGCCACCAAATTCCCCACTGCAGAGACTGGTGCACATGGCATCACCCCACGGGACCCCAAAATGGGAGCGTTCTCCTTGTCTCCTCCCCATGTCCCCTTTCACAGGTGCTGCTGAAGCTGCCTTCTAAACTGCCCCCTCCACCCATTTAATCCACATTAATTTGCTATTCCATCTCCCTGATTAAAACTTATGCTTAGCAGGCAGGCAGATTCCTTAGGGACATCTCTGGTCCCAGCTGGGGACAGAAAGTGGTTCCAATCCCTGGACTGCCATCACCCCCTGTCCCCCACATTGCTCTGCTCTGTATCATGCCCATCACCCAGAGGTGTTTTGAGCAAATGCCACTGTTGTCCTGGGGACAGGGAGCTGTGTCCCCGTGTTCCTCTGGGGCTGCTGGGCTGCTGCTGACACCTCCCCCTGTGTCTCAGTTTCCCTGCCATCACCCACACCCTCATCCTGCCTGGGTCATATTGAAACAGGAGGTGGCTCCCACACATGTGCACGCAGAGATGTCACATATGTGACAGAACGGAGGTCTGCACGATATGCAGATGAGATGCAGATGACCCACATGCAGATTTCCCTTCCACCGGGTGCCAGATGCCAGCGCTGCCCTGGGTCAGAGTGCCACCTCTGTATGGATCTCGGTGATAGCCTGGGAGCTGAGAAGCCCTCAGCTGAGCCCCAGAGGCTGCCACCCCCACGGGGACCCTGCCACGTCCCAAGAGAACCAGGCCAGGGGCCAGACACGGGCTCTGAGTCAGCCGGAAGGAGCCCACAGCCTTTGCCTGCTCCAGCCGCTTCCTGAAAAACATCTGGGACTTCTCAAGGGCCGGCCTCAGCCGCAGGAGAGGAGGAAAATCCAAGCTCTGTGTCACGCTGGCATGGCCCTGGTGGCACCCAAAGGGGCTGCGGGTGCCCAGTCACCTCCCCCAGCCCCCCAAGGGCATCATCTGGGGGTCCCCCCCTTTCCCACACTGCTGTGTCTCAGCCTGGGACAAGGATGTCTCTTAGCTTTGGGGACAATTATGTCCCCAAAAGCAGAGGAGATGGGGACCAGGGACCTTGCATGCTGTCACCCCTCTGGGGAGCAGCCCAGAAAGGGTGAAAGCCCTGAAGAACAGGGAAAACTCCCTGTCCCATGGATCCAAGCCGGCTCCTTTCCATCCCGCATTTCCCATTGCATCTCCTGTCCAGCCTCTGCCTGCCACCAGGGCTGCTCCTCCATCCCACCCCTTTCCCCCACCCCCAAGATGTTTTCCTCAGCACTCGTCATGTTCCCAGTGCTGCCAAATCCCTCCAAGGCAATCTGTCTGGGAAAATCCTGGAAGCATTTGGGCAGCAGTTGGGCCGAAGAATTAATTATTCAGTGGCTGCATCTGGTCCAAGCTGGGCAGTCCCCCCCGCGAGCTTGGCAATAATCATCTTCCTGGGTATACGGCTCCTCAGACATCCCCACTGGCAAATATCACTCTCCTCCGATATCCTCCTCCTTGGATATCATCCCCTCTATTTGGGTACCCCAACTCCTCAGGTATCCCCATCCTTGGATATTTCTCTTCTTTGGATAACCCACTCATCAGATATCGGGTACCCCTCACCCTCTGATACTCCCCTCATTGGATACTGCCTCCTCGAATACCCCTCCTTAGATATTCTCCCTCCCCACGATGAAATCAGCTAAAACCCCAGATCTTCCTGATATTCTCCCTATCCACAGTATCGTATCACCCCTGCCCCCGTTCTCTCAAGCCCCCCCTTACCATAGGCAGTGCCGGTCTGAGGGTCAGCGAGCAGCAAGGAGCTGTGGGCACAGTGCTCTGAGGGCTCCAGATCCACATCCCCAAATGCCAGGAGCAGGGAGGTGCCCGGTGGGGCTTGGAGCCGCCAGCAGCACATGGTGTGGTTGGGATACGTGCCGGGGTAGTTCTTGGAGCTCAGGGTGCCACTGTGGGGTGTCAGCAGTGTGTGGCCACAGCCGTTTCCTGCACAGACACCGGGGAGAGGGCTCAGACAGGTTCCTTGCCTCAGTTTCCCCCCTTGGTGAGGCCCCCCAAAACAACCCCTGGGCACCTGCAGCCTCTTCAAATGTTTTCCTCATCCAAAGCATCATTTTCTGGTGGCTTTTCAGGATGCTCCTGGCACTGGGAACTGTCCACAGGGGAGCCGGGGATGAAGTTGCCATAGTTTCCCCCACAGCCACTCAGCACACCCCCCTACCTCCAGCTCCTCTGTATCCCCCAGTCCAGGAGAACCCCAATTAGAGGGGATATAAAAGGATTCAGGGAGAGAACATCCCCACTCCATGGGGCTGTACAGCACTGGGCAGCCCCTGGGACCCCCTGACTGCAGCCTTGACCTTGAGGATAACCTTGGGCAGCTGCATCCCCATTGCTTCCTTCCCAGGGTGATGCCAGACTCAACACAAAAGGGGTTTTTCTCTGGGCTCACTGACGCTGAGAATGTTGGAATATCCTGGAAATAAACTAAAAGCACCCGGCATTGAGACCTGGCTGGAATTTCTGGGCAGGATTAGGGTGCAGGGAAAGGGAGGAAGCACCACTCAGCCCTACTGTGTGGGCTGGGTGTTTGTAGGGGTCCCGTGCTCAACACCTCCTCCCCACATCCCCCAAAAGCTGTTGCTCTTGCCCAGCATCATGCTGGCACAGCCAGAAAGAAAACGGATGGTGGGCAAAGATTTGCCCAGCCTTGGCTCCCCTTGCTGTTGCTGGGAGACGACACAAAGCGCCAGCAAGGGAAAATCCTGCAGGGATAGAAAAAGGAGGGGGCTGGAGGTTAAAGGTCAGTCCCCCCTCCCCAGCCTGTGGGAAGGACTGGCATCTGAGCTGGAGAGAGGTTTATCTTGTGGAACTGGGAGAAATGGAGGGGGCAGTGGGGACCTCAGGGCTGCCAGGACAGTAGCTCCCAGAAGGGGTGCTCTGCTGGGGGACAGAAATCTGGGGTATTTGGGGGGAGTTTCTGGCACAGAAAGTAGAAGCCGTTTGGGATCTGCATGGAAAACCCCCTATGGCCAGGACAGCTGGACACACGAGCCCAACTGGGGGGTCCTGGATGGATCCCCCCAGCTCCATATCCATACTGGTGGTGCAGAGGAGCTGTGGGGACCCATTCCAGGAAAAACTCATCCAAGGAAAGGAAATCTTTGTTAAAAACATCCTGAGTGTGACCAGCGCGTGCCGGGAGGGAATGCCAGAGATAAACGGAGAGCTGCAGGCACTCCTGGGAATTTGGCTCCAAAGATGCTTCCGAGGGGCCAGCAATAGCCAAGACAGAGCCACGGGGGACTCGCCCCCAGCCATGGAAACTTTACTCCCCTCCCCAAAAATGTGAAAACTGGATTTCCGGTGAGTGAGGGTGACTGAGGGTGAATCCACGGCCGGCCCCGCTGGGGTCATTCCTGCCAGGGATTTGTTTGTTTCCTCACAGGATGCAAGAAAGACGCAACAGGGCGATGCTCCGATAAAAGCCCGGCACACTGCTGCCGCTGTCACGCTGCGGGCCCGGGAAAGCTTCCCCTGCCTCCACCAGCGGGTTTGGGATCCCGTGGAAACTCATCGCCTGATGTGCCCCAGATCACACTTGGGGAACATAGCGGGATTCTGCCCCCAGTGATCCCAGCCTGTCCTCGTGCCTCAGTGTCCCCTCGGGGAGAATAACGCTTTGGATGACCCGCCGTTGTTTCCTCGCTCTTGGAGGGGCTGGGGACGAGTGAGTGACACCGGGAAACACGAGCTTCGGAATCACGTTCGGGTGAACATTCCCTCGGGGTCGTCCTGGACCCCGCGGCTGCGAATCTCCCCGGGAGCGACGCTGCCGGGCTCCGCGGCATTCTCGGGATGGAGCCCACGGCCCGGCTCTGCACGTAAACCCCGGCGAGCCTCTGATCCGAGCACTGGAGGTTCCCCGGGAGAGCGGGGAGCGGCAGGAGCCGAACGCGGGACTCTCGGGACCCACGGGGTGGTCGCCGCCGGGGGCAGGGACAGAGAGAACTGAGGGGGCTACGGGGAACACGGGCGGGTGCAGGACCGGCGTGACGAGAGGGTGGGGGGGGCAGGGACCGAGCTCGTCCCGTCCCGTACCGGAGCAGAGGGATCCTGGCGACACAGTCCCAGACCACGACCGGGACAGACGGACGGCAGAGACGCCGTCCAGTCCGGTACCGGGCGGGGATCCCGTTTCGGATCGGTAGCGGAGCAAAGGGACGGCAGGGACCCTGTCCCGGGTCGGGACCGGACAGAGGGATGGCAGAGATCCCGTTCCGGAAAGGAACTGGGGCAGGCGCACCACGACGACCCTGTCCCGGTGTGATCCGGTCTGGACACAGCGGGGAACCGTTCCCGGAGCCCATCCTGGTTCGATCCCGGTCCAGACACTGCGAAGAGCCCTTCCGGACCGTCCCGAGGAAGAGGCGAGCCCGTCCGGTCCCTCTTCCCAGTCCCCATCCCGCACCATGTTCCGGTCCCATCCCGGCGAGCGAAGCGGAAGCTCCGGGGTTACCGGTGGGAGTGGGGCTCCCGGTGCCGCGTCCCAGTATGGGACGTCCCGCCGCCGATGCTCCGCAATCAGCCCTCACCGTCCTGTGCGCCGGCCGAGCGCAGCCCCAGAGGGCCGAGCAGGAGGCAGCGGCGGACCAGCGCCAGCGCCAGCGCCCCCGGGGCTGCCCTGCCACCCACCCGCATCCTCCTCCCGCCGCCGCCGCCCC
>VXBQ01004467.1:47315-82582 GCA_013400175.1 Phainopepla nitens
GGTCCCCGGTCACGTGACCTGGCGACCCCGAGCGCGGCCGGCGGAGCCCAGCCCCCTCGCTGCCGGCCCGGCGGCTCTCGGGCGGGCCTGCCTGTGCCCCGGGGCGGCATGAGGTGCCGGGACCCGCGGGAGCCTCACGCCCGGAGCCGCCTGGGCGCGTGGCCCCTGTGCCGGCGGCTACCCGGGTTTGTCCTGGTGTATCGCAGCCTAGGGATATCGAGCCCCTCCGTCACCCGCCAGGAGGTCCTGACCTGAAATCTCTGAGATTTAGATGGCATATTGAGAATAAATCCTTCCCTGTGAGGGTGGTGAGGCCCTGGCACAGGGTGCCCAGAGAAGCTGTGGCTGCCCCTGGATCCCTGGAAGTGTCCAAGGCCAGGCTGGATGGGGCTTGGAGCACCCTGGGACAGTGGAAGGTGTCCCTGCCCGTGGCAGGGGGAGGGATGAGATGAGCTTTCAGGTTCCTTCTCACTCGAACCATTCCACGATTCTGAGACTGGCTTTCCCAGCAGCTTGTAGACCCCAGCCCCACACTGTAAACAAAATCACCTCTGTGCCTCATGCACAGCCATAGGCACATCCCCTGAGAGTGCAGCTTTTCGAGGACAGCCCTGTCAGGTTTTTTTGTGGTAGCACCACACCTTGACACCATCTTCTACTGGGAAGGATCGTCCACAGGCATGTTCCTGCTAGTGAAGGATAAGAGCATGCCAGGGGTGGACCAGAGCATCACAGGGGTGGCTGGAAGCACTGCTGGCCAGGGCCAGCGGGAGAAGCTCTGTTTTGGAAACACACTCTTGCCAAAACCCACCCATGTGGATTTGTTCCTTAGTGCCAGGTTGGGGGGTTCAGAGCTGGAGATAGCTGCTGGCTCAGGAACTCATGAGTGGGATGACACTGGGGGGATCTGCCTCTGGGATCTGTTCCCAGCTCTCGTGATCCACAGGGAGGAGAAAACTGTGCCGGGTTCATGTGAGAGATGGCGAATGCCGAGGTGAGCGTCCCTGTGGGTGATGTGGTGGTTGTACCAAGCGACGGGAATGAAGGGGAGAACCCGGAGGATACCAAAACCCAAGTGATCTTGCAGCTCCAGCCAGTGCAGCAGGGGTGAGTAGGATGTTACTGGTGTGACTGGGAGGTGCGAGGTGGGATGTTGAGGGGAGCCCTGTGGGTTTTCGTGGTGCGTGGACAGAGCGTCACGGTGCCAGCTCTGCCGACACAGCGTCACTGTGTATTTTGTCTCTCCGCTGCGGCGGTTTTGTGCCACGCAGGGGAGAGAGAAAATACAACAGATTAAATCTTTTGTGTGTGTGGCTTTCACGGGGCCTCCGAGGGCTGAAATTGTCCTGCAGGGCTGTGTTGGTGCAGTGCTCCTGGATCATGGAAGCAGTGCTGTACCAGTCTCTCTCTTCCTTCTCCAGTTTTAGAGTTGGTTTTTGCCACACTGCAGCTGCTGGATGCAGTGGTCTGTGTGTTTAGACCTTCACGTGTCTCTGTGCCAGCTCTCCCCTAAAATAGTCCTCTTCTAAAATAAAGTGGGGCTGGGATGTGGAGGGAGTTTTGTTGCTTCCTGGCAGCTGCTGCAGAGAGTGGCTTCATCTTCACTCTAGATCAATCAGGATGGAAAAAAAAATGGCTCCAGTGTGATAATATTTGCAGGGCAAGGTGGCTGTGGGCCCGACAGTGACTTCCCTTTGTGGTCATCTGTGCTGCAGTGTCACACAGGGCTGGAAGGGAAATCCTGGAACTCTGGGGTCTGCTTCCTGCTGTCGAGGATGATGGAAAGCCCAGGAAAAGGCACAGGGAAGCCTGCAGAGCTGCCTCAATGGCGCTGGCAGAGTAGAGGGTGGGATGGCAGCACTGGGAATGCCTCTGCATGTGTCAGTCCTTGGGATTACTAGTGTTTTGTTTTATTAGTGTTTGCCAAAAAGTTCCTGGTGATTGAAACTGTATCAGACAAAATTAATGTCCCTTGAGGACGAGCAAAAAGAAGTTTACTGAATTTTTTAACCTTGTGCTGTGAATCGTAATTTCTCATGATTTGTATAGTTTGTTTATGGATGGCCACTTTCACCACAGGATTTACCAAGAGGGCTCTGAAGCCAGCACCGCTGTGGTGGCCGTGGAAACCCACACCATCCACAAGCTGGAAGAAGGCATTGGTGAGTTCCCATTTGATGTGGATGAATCCCCTCCTGTGCAGGGCTGGTGTCTGCAGTTCGCTGGGCTTCCTCCTGGCTCTGCCCCTGCAGATGCTGATTCCCAGGCATGGGTGTGGGTACAGGGGCTGGGCATACTCTGGAATAAGAGTCTGCTGTTACTGCTTGGTCTCAAAGTCCTGGAAGTGAGATCCTGGCTCCCTGCAATGAGTGGTAACTGTCCATTGGTTTGGATTGGGTGTTGGTAAGAACCGAGCAGGCTGGCTCCGAGTGCACTCTGCCATCTTCAGCAGTGTGTGGGAGAAGGCTCCTGTCACTGGTGCTGTCGCTAGATCTTAACTAGAGTTCTGCTTCCTGTGTGGGTATGGGTCTTTCAGCAGGATTAGCAGAAACTCTGCACATGAAGCAAATATATTATCAGTAACTATCTGGTATCGTTGCTTAAGAGATACCAGAGCTGCAAGAATTGGAGCATTATCTGCACCTAAAATTTTAAACCATTTTGTTGCCACTAAGATTTTTCTCATTAATACCTCCCCCCCTTACAGATGTGTTGGATTTCTGATTTCATGTTTCCTTATAGATGAGCTTCATTTGGAGCACTGTTATACCAAAAAGCAGATTCCAGTTGCTGTTAGAGTTAATCTGAGCTAACTCTTAGCAGATGAAGAGAAGACTGATCTTGAACTGGGATCTGCCCTTTTTTTTTGGTTTCCCAAGTGCAGGTCTCACAACCTATGAGCTTCCAGCTCCCGCCTTGTGGGGGATTGGAGCCTCTTGGGTGGAAAGTTTCATTTTGAGCCATTCCTCCCTCAGACCCCAGCACCCTCGAAACGAGTGAGGAAATTGAGATCGCCTATCCCATCACCTGTGGGGAGAGCAAAGCTATCCTTCTCTGGAAGAAGTTTGTCTGTCCAGGAATTAATGTCAAGTGTGTGAAGGTAAGGGAGAAACTCCCAGTGGATTCCCTCTCTGCTCTTCAGGTGTGCTGGTTGGCCTCCACAGGAATTCCTTAGTTTTTGAGTTTCATCTTAACTGAATCCTTGGATTGTTGGTGCTAAAGTTGTTTTTTGATCGCGAGAAATATGGAAAGAGTGGGTTAAGGAAGGAAGATTATCACCCTCTTTGTATGTCAGTTGTATTGGCCCTTGAGGAGAGACTGAAGGCAGGCAGGAGATGTGTGTTGAGATCTGGCAGAACTTTGCCTCCTCCCTTTTCCTCGGTGTCCTGGTACTCTACTCCTGTCACTTCCTCGGCGAGCAGGTTGCCTTGAGAAGGGAAATCTTGGTGTTATCTTTTCCCACCTGAGAGCATGGCAATGTGACAGCCAAGCCCCTCATGCTCCTGCCCCTCAGCAGGAGCTACTCGAGTCATTGGAGCAGGGCAGAACGGATGCCCAGGGGAATACCTGTGTCAGCTGGATGCTGCTGGGCCATTGGGTGTAACAGAAATCTCCTGTAATGATCTCCAAAGTGACCGTACATGCTCATAGGAGATGATTTGGAGAAGGCTTCATACAAAGCCTTCAGGGCTGTGCTTGGTTAGGGCTGTGAATGCCCATGGTTGGCAGGTCTTCCCTAAAGACTTGCTTGCTGGAGCTGTGGGCATTGCTGTGCCCAGGGGATCAAAGCTGGGAGCGATCTGAGAAGCAGCTCCTCTCTCTGGGTGGAAGTGGGGGCTCAGATGAGCTGTGTTGGATGTTCCAAGTGATATTACCCTATTTGCTGAGCCTTTGCTTGTCTTGTTGCCAGTTCAATGACCAACTGATTAGCCCGAAGCACTTTGTTCACCTGGCTGGGAAGTCTACCTTGAAGGACTGGAAGAGAGCCATTCGCCTTGGAGGAATCATGCTAAGGTATTTGACCCTGTCCAGCTTCAGGGCTCCACCCCTGCAGCTGCAGGACCCCCAGCAGGAGGCCCACAGTACCTGGCCAGCAGCCTGCAGAGATTCCAGCCCCTTGATGTGAGGATCAGGATCCCTCACCCTGGATGGAAGTGGCATCTCCTGGGGAACCTGGGGTGGAACAGGACTGGAGCCCTGTATATGAAGCCGAGTGTCTCTTGTGTTCGCCATTTGAAAGCCTTGCAGGAGATTTTTTTGGGTGCAGAGTGGCCCTGGGATCTCCCTTTCTCTTTCCTTCCCATGGCCATAGCATTCCCAGGTGGAATACTCCCTTTTGTCTCTAGGCTGAGATTTGAGCTGAGCCTGATTCTATCCCCACTCCCTGCACAGGAAGATGATGGATTCGGGGCAGATTGACTTCTATCAGCATGACAAAGTTTGCACCAACACCTGTCGAAGCACCAAGTTTGATCTCTTGATCAGCAGTGCCAGAGCACCAGTGCCAGGGCAGCAGAGCATGGTGCAGACTCCAACCTCAGCTGATGGTAAGAAACCAGTAACAAGTGCCTTGGAACTTCTCTCTGATGCTCCTCTCCCTCCTACACACACTTTACACCTTCTCCCTGGGCACTTCAGGGCAGTCTCACCAGGAGATTGCTCTGCTTTTGGGCAGGAAAAAAGCTTCTCATGTTTGTTTGGAGAAGTCTTGACAGCATCTGTCAGGGAGCTCTGCTCTGTGGGACTGGGAAGCCTGGAAAACAGCTGGCATCAAGCAGCTGCTTTCCATAGAGGCAGCCTTCAGAGCCAGAAGAAGGATTGAGAGCCTTGCAGGGATCCTTGTTCTGGGCTCATCATGTGAGCAAACACCTGTGAGAGCTCACAGAGCATTTTCCGATATATTTTCCATTTGGGAGTCTGTTATAAAGGCATAAGTTGGTCTCAGAAGTGAATTTAGAAATGCTGACCTCCTTCAGAACATCCATGAACAGGATGTGGTGGCTGGACATGATTTGATTGCCATTCCAACTGCAAGTTCTCAGTGATCCTGTGCTCCAGAGCAGAAATCGATCTCTTTGCTGAGGTTAAGGGAGAAGACTGTACCCAACTGTACCACATCGTTAGGCTGGGTGGGTTACACTTCTCTGAGCCCCTGGGTGGGTGACATGGCAGAGCTGTCCACGGGCTAAGGAGAATCTCTTGGAAAGCACCATAGCCAACTTACAGTGGCTGCACATTGGTTTAGTCCCAAATGGGATCCAGAAACTTAGAATCGTGTCAGATCCATTTCCCTTCTATAAACCAGCTGGGACCACAGCTCCATTTTGTGAGGAATTAGGGGTGCAGAGCTTTCTGTGGATGATGCAAGGGGAGAAAGGTGGCTGGGCTGAGCCTTATTTGTTCCCTTTTTTATTCTGATCCCTTTCTGCTCCCTTGAGCCGGGACTCCACTGTGCAAGGCACATGGTTTTCCCTCCAGCAGCCCCAGAGCTTTTCACAGTCACAGTTCCGAAGAGAAGCAGCAATACTTGCTTTTAATTGGTTTGGTTGAAAGAAGCCAAGCACAAACCTGACCCAAAGAGCGAAAGAGAGCCTGGGGAGGGCTGAGGGGTTGGGAAGCAAAGCAGGGATTCAGGCTGTCAGAGGGAGCTGATGGGGGCTTTCTGCAGGGACCATCACCCAGATCGCGCTGTCGGAGGAGAGTATGGAGGAGGGGATCGAGTGGAACTCGGCTCTGACAGCTGCTGTCACCATGGCCACTGAGGAAGGCATGAAAAAGGACACGGATGAGATCTCAGGTAAGCTCAGGCTGCTTGTTGGGTGTTTTCTTCCCCTCTCCTCCCCTGTTACGTTTTGGAAACCTAAATCTTGCAAATAAGCAAAGTTTGGGAAATGACAAAGCTGTCCCCCAGCCCCTTGGATCTCCAGCATCACTCAGGCATCCACACTTTCTGCCAGTGGAGCTCCTCACCACTGTAGGACTTTGGCCCTGGCCTCGTGGCTGGATGGATGATTGCTCAGATCAGATGTTACTGGTTACAGTGAGGGGCTTTTCTGTTTTACTCCAAGGACGTGAAACACATCTGCCAGCCTCAAGCCAGGCTGGAACCAACAAAGAGCAGAGTCATGTTTGTTCCCTGTCAGCTCTCTCCTCTGTCTCTCTGGCCTTGTATTCTGCTGTATCAGTATGGAAGCTTAGCTAGAATTTCTGCAAATGATGATTTTAAGGTCTGCACTTTGCAAAAATGTGAAATGTTGCCTTGGAAGTCATGGACTTGCTTAAAAACCTGTTCCTGATTTGCTGCCTGAGTCCATTTTGCTTGGTTTGGGGTTGGTTATTTTTTTCACATGTCCTGTCCACACCAATAGCCAAACTGCCTTGCAGAGGTACCTTTAAAAGATACACTTGCCTGAGAGGTTTAAGGTGGCCCTGTGGGAAAAATGCCAAATGCTTGTACATGTTGAATTCTTTTCCTCCTCTTTTGTGCTAGAGGACACGCTCATGTTTTGGAAAGGAATAGCTGATGTGGGGCTGATGGAAGAAGTTGTGTGCAACATCCAGAAGGAGATAGAAGAAGTCCTAAGAGGTGTGCAGCAGCGGTTGGGTCAGTCTCCCTTCCAGATGACAGGTAGGTTGTGAGGAAGAAGGGTAGTTGCAGGCAAAAGACCAGTGCTAAGGGTCCATTCCACCACGTGTAGCTGGTGAATCAGGATGGGGAGTGAGTTCCCACTCATTAGCTGAGTTGTGGGAGCACAGTCTGTGTTCTCAGCCTGCCCAGCTGTGAAGTGCCTTTGCTGCAAAGCACAGGATTGCACCATTCCATCGTGTTCCCTGAGCAAAGTGACCCTGGCAGCTTGCTGGGGCCATCAGATGACTGTCCACAGCTCCCAGCCCTCATGGAAGCTTTCCCAGAGTCACTTGGACTGGAATTACTCAAACACTTCTCTGTGACACTGTAGGCTTAAACAGGTCCTGCCCCCTCACTTCTTGTTCTGCAGAAGACCTGTTCTGGGGGCTGAACCAGATGAGGGAAATTATCTGGGTTAAAAATAACTCCCCTCCCCTTTTTAGGGTTATTTTTAACTTGACTCAGGCTCCCTAATCTGGTTCGGCACATGCCCCATGAACACCTCTTGTCGATGCTCTTCCTGAGAGAACATCCATGTAGCCACAAACTTCATTTTACCCAGGATAGTTTTTTAAAATTTTCTAATTAAATTTTGGGCTGGCGCGTCTTTGCGTCTGGTAGGTGTCAGTTTTTGGGAACTGTGAGTGATTAAAGTCGGTGGATTATAATAGACATTTTGCACAGTTTTCAGTGGAGCTTGGCATGTTAATGACACTGTCAGCAGCATGGGGTGATGATTTGTAGGTGGAGAGCTTGTTTGTATCTCTGTGATTGCAAATTACACTTTCATTTGCAGCAATTAGGAGCTGCTTGAGTGACATAGCTCTGTCCAATTTGCTTTACCATGTGAATGGGATTATTTAATCCTGGGATGTCAGAAGGATGAGGAAAAGGCTTTTCCTTTTTCAGCTAGCCCTTGTGAAAGACGGGAGAGAGTTTTAAAAAGCAGTAGAAAGGTTTTGCTGTAACAGGAGCATCTTTTGAGTGCCCAAGTCTTAACATCCCTGTGCCCTTTCCTTGGAGATGCTGCAGTCCTGAACAACGTCGCCCATACGTTTGGCTTAATGGACACAGTCAAGAAGGTACTGGACAACAGGAAAAACCAGACAGAGCAAGGAGAGGAGCAGTTTCTTTACACACTGGCAGGTAAAGTGCCTAATAAGGGTTCTCATCCTGCTGCTACTCTTCATAATGGACACGACTTTCCTTCCACACAACCCCAGTGAATTAGGGTTAGTGTTCAGTACAGGCTGCCCCAAAACAAGTGCATCCCAATCCTTTTCTGTCGTAGAGCTTGAGTAGAATTTCCTCTCCTCCCTGTGTCATAGAGAGCAGTTGCCTGGGACGTTGGACAGCCCAAAGTCTGTTCCCTTTGCTGCAGTTGGGGTGCTGTGGGCATGAGTCCAATTCCCTCAGGATTAGGGATAGGACCTACCAGCTCAGTGCTGTGCCATGGTCACCTGAGCCATGGACAGTGTTGTGCTGTACCCAAGCTAATAAGCCTCTCTGAGTCTGGGGTGCTGAGCTTCTGCTTGTCTTGGCTGTCGGGGCTATCTGCTTGTCTTGTGGGGCTGTTGGGTGTCCTGCTCAGCTTCCCCTGAGCTGAAGCCACTGACTGGCCTGGGATCCCCAGAAGTGATCACTGGATGTGTCTCCCTCCTCACCATGTCCTGTAGGATCTGTTGTTATCTGAGATGTCCTAGTCCCCTCCTGCCCTCGATAAATGAGGTCACTGTGTTACTTCTGGCTCCCAGTGTTCCCACTGACAAGGGTTGAGGGGGATGTTTCATTGACCCAGGCATCCTGTGTCCCCAGTGAGGGTGCTTGGCTCATGGGGAGGTGATCCAGCCCAAGCTCAGAAGCAATTCCAACTGCCTCGGGGGGTTTATCCACTCTCCCTTGCAAGTAGGTTTAGCTTGTGGGGAGCAGAAATGTCCATCTCCTTGTCAGCAGGAGTAGCCAACAAGTATGGAATGTTACCTGTGTCTTACCCAGGCGCTGGCAGCCAGCACATTGACACGTCTATGTGGATGGCAGGAGAACCTACCCTTTTCCTTAAGTGCCATTTGATCTTGAGGGAGAAGCCAAGATCAGGCTCAGTGGGTGATTGGGTGACCTCCTGTCACAAACCTGGGAGTGATGGTTGGTTCTGGAGCCCCAGGAGCTCCTGCTTACCCTGGCATGACGTGTTACTCAACCATTCCCTTTGCAGACCTGGAGCGGCAGCTGGAAGAACAGAAGAGACTTGCCAGGGACCAGAAGGCCAAGTCCCAAACCATCCAGAATGTGGTGCTGATGCCCATGAGCACTCCCAAGCCCCCCAAGAGACCCCGTCTGCAGCGCCCGGCCTCCGCCACCATCCTGAGCCCCTCCACTCCCATCCAGCAGCCTCAGTTCACTGTCATCTCCCCCATCGCCATCGCGCCCGTCGGACAGCAGTTCTCCGTGGGCAACATCCCAGTGGCAACCCTCAGCCAGGGCTCCAGCCCGGTGACTGTTCACACCTTGCCGTCTGGCTCCCAGCTCTTCCGATATGCCACTGTGGTTTCATCCTCCAAGACCAGCTCCTCAGACACCGTCACCCTGCACCCGTCCTCCAGCCTGGCACTGCTGAGCTCGGCGGCCATGCAGGACACTGCAGCCCTGGCCAATGTGGCGGCTGTGGTCAACCCTGTGGAACTGGTGGCCATGGAGTCTGGCATCACTTCCACCATCCAGGCTGTGGAAGGCACCTCGGACGATGGGCAGACTATCATAGAGATCGACCCCGCGCCAGATCCTGAGGCCGACACAGATGAATCAGAGGGCAAAGCTGTGATCCTGGAAACAGAGCTGAGGACTGAGGAGAAAGTGGTGGGAGATGTGGAAGACCATCAGCACCAGGTCCATAATGTGGAGATTGTGGTCTTGGAAGACTAGTGGGGAAGGCAGGCATCAGTTAGGGGAAGAGTTGGGAATTTGTTTTATTTCAGGCTTTTTTGTTAAGCATCTTTTCCAGCCACTTCTTTTGTTACCATGGATATTTTCATTGTACTGTATATTTTATATATATATACACACATATATATATAGATCTAAAATTTTGTTTTTTAAAACAAAGCTGGCGAAACATGTGAGACATGGATAAGGCTCTGTCTCCGTGGAGTACTGAACAATACCACCTGTGGCAGGGTCAAGGAGAGACTGGATCTCTGCTGGACTAGTTCCAGGAGGAACTACTTATGCCTCGGTGCTTCTGCTCCAGGGCTGCCCTGGCCCAGAGACTTTATTTGAGAGACAGTAACGCTTGAGTGTGGATGTGGCTGTGAGAAGGGGTGACGGATTTGGGGTGGAACAGGTACCTCATTTGTATTTTTATTTTCCCCAGGGAAGGGAATTCTGTCAGACTCTTCACTGTCACCTCAAATGGGATTTTTTTATTATTTTTCTTGCTTTGGGGAGGCCGACAGTACAATGAATTTACTGTCCACGTTCTCCTCCTCCACACAAATTGTTTTTATATCTCTGGTTTTTTTTTGTATTTGTTTGCTCTCTTCCTTCCCTTGTCCAGATTTCCAGCTGCAAAGCCCTGGGACCTTCTCTCAGGGTCCCTGTATCCCAATCCCTCCTCTTCCCAAGGCACTTTTCCCCCATCCCTTTCCCTGCCTGGCAAGGCTCGGTGCTGCAAACGCCGCTTGAAGACTCCGAGATCACTTCAGCCTTTTGTATAAGGCAAAAATTATCAACTCAAGCTCAAGCCCAGATCCTGTCCCTTGGCTGCTCAGCAGCACAGGGACCTTTCAGGGTGTACAGAGCATGTTGTGCTGTTGCTGTCCGGGACAGCCGGATTCGGATCGGGACAGCTTCTGTTTACACTGTGTGCTGAGGCTGCTCCGTGCTTGTTGCTACTTGTTTGGTGGTTTTATTTTTGTATTATTTTTTCTTCTTTCTTCCTATAATCTCTTGGCAGGGTTAGAACTGGCATGTTGCTGAAATACTGTGCACCCTGCTGTTTTCCCTCTCTCCCTCTTTTTTCAGTGTTTGGAGATCCTTTTGGGCTTTGCCACCCTGGGAAAATGGAAGGGGGGAAGCACCGGGTGGCTTTAGAGCTGCGGAGGTTTGGGAGGGCTGGGAGGGTGGGAGCTGCTTGGCTGGAAATATTAAGCAAAACAACAGCAAAGGAAACAGACCTGAGGAGGGTGGGGGAGGGCAGGAAGATGTGTTTGGCTATTTTTTGCATTAAAAGGAAGAATGGAATTAAGCTCCAATGGATTTTTTCATTGGAGAGGTGAAAGGGGGTGTCTCTGTTGCCTTGGGGACAGCAGGGGATGGGCAGGGATTCCTGAACCCCAGTTTGTGAGGGGTGGTCACTGTTGCTCTGATCTTGGCCTCTGGGAAGTGTTTCCTGGCTTGGGGTGGAGGTGGGAACAGCTGTGGGGGCCAGATCCCATGCTCAGCCTGGAGAAGAGGAGGCTACAGGGAGACCTCAGAGGCCTTTCCAATGCCTGAGGGGGCTCCAAGGGACCTGGAGAGGAACTTTGGACAAGGGCCTGGAGGGACAGGACAAGGAGGAATGGCTTCCCACTGCCAGAGGGCAGGGTTAAATGGAGTTATGGGAAGGAATTCTTCCCTGTGAGGGTAGGGAGGCCTTGGCACAGGGTGCCCAGAGAAGCTGTGGCTGCCCCTTCCCTGGAAGGGTCCGAGGCCAGGGTGGAGGGGCTTGGAGCAGCCTGGGACAGTGGAAGGTGTCCCTGCCCATAGCAGGGAGTAGAACAAGATGAGCTTTCAGGTCTCTTCCAACACTAACCAGTCTGGGATTATGTGGTTTTGGATCAGGGACCCACCTCCTTCCCTAACCTTCCCTCCATTCTCCTCTGGCTTGCTCCTTGCAGGTAGCCCCTTGATTGAAGGAGAATGGGGACCTTTTGGGGACCCTCTTCAAGGCATACAGCAGATCTGGTCAGGTCCCTGCTGGAGCTGTTCCCATCTCCTGTCCGGGAAGGGGAGGGTGAATCTGAGCTCCCTGCTCGCTGTACACCCACCTGACGTCCAGGTAGCGCCCTCGACCTGGGTGAGGCTCCCATAGGACTGCGATGGCCCCTGGGTCCTCCGCACCCTTGAGTGCTGGCCTGGGGACGGGGGGAGCTAAAATGTCGTGACGCGACGGAATGAGATCGGGCTGAGCTCGCAGCCGGGCCCCGACTTTTCAATTTTTTGCCTTAAAACCTCAGCGGGGCCGCCTGGCCCTTTAAGAGGTCTCCCGCTCCCGGCCGAATGGGGGCGCCTCTCCCCCCGCCGCGCTCCGGTCCTCCGCCGTCCCGGCATGCAGTGCGCCCCCCGCCCCCATTTCCCGCCATTGTGCCTGGGCGCGCGCGGTGNTCCCCCGCCCGTACCGGGACGGCCCCGCCGGGCGAGGCCGCGGCTCTGGGCCTGACGGGGGTCGCGGCCCTGGCCGGGTCGGGCGGCGGCTGCGGCCTCGTTCCTCTCCCGACGCCGGGCGCGCTCCATTGTGATGCGGCCGGGCCGGGCCTGGCCCTACAGGGCTCGACCCCGTCGGGCTGGAGCTCTCCGCCCCGGGCCCGGCCTGTCCCTTTCGGGCCTTGGCCTCTCCCGCCGCGACGGCTCTGTCCTCACTGGGCCGGGTCTGTCCCTCTTGACTCACCGCTCTCCTTCTTTCTCTCCCCGCGTCGCCGCTGTCGCGCCAGAGACCCAAGGGCCAAGGCAACAAAGGTGAGATCCTGGGGGGCCGGGCGGGCGCGGCTGGGAGCGGCAGGATCCCGCCGCCGGGACAGGGAGGGTCTCCCCGAAACCTGCCGGGAGGGAATTAAACCCTGCGACCGGGCCTGGCTGCTGGGCTGGGGATAGTTTGCAGGTGATGGCTGTGTGCCGTGGGCTGAGCGTGCTGTGTTAGAATTGGCAGAAGGTCGTTATATTCTAGGGTTTGACTTTAAATACTTTAGGCTGATAACAATGAGAGCTCATTACACAGGTTTTCCTAATGTTACACATCTTTTCTCAGTGCAAAATGGCTCTGTGCACCAGAAGGATGGATTGAATGATGATGACTTTGAGCCCTACCTGAGTCCCCAGGCTCGCCCGGTGAGTACCTGCTGCAGGCAAGAGAACAAGAGCACCGAGGCTTCCTGCTGCTGCAGGGGAAGGGAGTTTGGCCTCCTTGTATGTTCCCATCTCCACTGGTTGCATTTTGGTGTTTGCCAGCTGCCTTATATCCTATCCTGCACCTGTATTTCTGCGGGTAGAAAGCGTTGACTGCCCTTAGATTGTGGTGGGTGAGGTAGGGAGGTTTTCAGCAACTTTTTGAGGCTGCGAGAACTTCTAGGGTTGGTGTCCAGCTCTTTGTTTTCAGCATGACTGTCTCAAAGTCACCATTTCTGCTCTTTCAGTTTTAGCGTTGTGCCTGTGTTGGTTTCTGGTTTTTTACACCAGGGAGATGTGCTGAGTTGGGTTATGGAGTTGCTTCACATGAGGCTGCTGCACTTTTGGGGGATCAGATCAACCTTCTTACCTCTACACCAAGTCAGCTGATGGTGCCTGTCAGGGGGATTTCTCTGTTTTTCACAAAACAAAACCCAGAAAAACCAACCAAACAAACTCAGAGCCCACACGTGATACAAGTGTTGAGACTTTCTGAGACCTTTGGTTACAAGTTGAGCCAGAGAGTTTTGGAGTTTGTGACTGGATCCTGGAACTTGCCACTACTTTTCCTCTTCACTTTCTCTTAGAGTAACACCACTGTTATCTAGTGTTTGTTTTCCTTAATGAGCTGCAGGGGAGTGACACAGAACAGATGGAGTTCAGCTGATTAGATGTAGAAGTGAGTACCCTAGATAAACATCTGTAATAGCACTGGAGCAGTCAGTTTATTCTCTTGGCTTCTCTTTCCAGTAGTGATCAGTAAAAGTAAGCTGTTCTGGTTTCTCCTTGCTGTATTTTTGCATATTTTTACTAGTCAGTACATTATTTTTTTCATGTAAAGGTGATGCATGTTTTATTGGAATTCAGGAGCAGGTTTCTGTCTCAGTTAAATTTTCAACTGGTATTTTCCTAGTTTGTGCTAAGGATCTGAGGATTAGCATTCTTTGTCTGTCAGCTGTTCGTAATCTTCAGAATTCAGTCTGTCCATCAGGATGACTCACTGCATTCAGCCCCCTGAAAAGTTACAAGCCTGAATTCAGCCTTCATAGGGTGAGAGAACATTATTGCTTTCTCAAGTCTTGAATAAAAGCAGCTATTTTCCTAGTAGCTGTCATTTAATGCTGTTTTTTTTTTTGTATCTCAGCTATCAGCATCCCTAATTCCCAGCTTCTTTCTGAATATGGATGTATTTCTTACAAATGACAGTTTTATTTAAGTTTCCTAAAGACAATGAGGTTACTATAATTCTGAAGCAACACAGTATTTTACTCTATTGGCATGTTTTGATGAAGTATTTCTGGATCTTTAATTTCTTTCAGTGTGTCTCAGGCTGGTAAAAATTCATTTTAAAAATGGGGAAGTGATTGGATGTGGTTCTCTTCCCAAGAGGCAGAAACTGAGCCAGAGCAAGGTGAAACCACCAAGATAACTTGGAGTGGAACCTTGGAGTGACTCTCAGTTCTTCTTTGTGCTGTGTTGCTGGTCTGTATTTTATGAAATAGAGTCTGAAACTTCTGGAGCTCGGTCTGGAGGGAGGCAAAATTACACAGGTATCCAAGTGTGCACCTCTTTGCTGGAGATGAGAAAGGGAGTTAGAAAAACTGCTCTGAATAATTTGATTAAATGAGTTTCAGAGTTGCTTCCGGAGCTCTCCAGGCACCCATGAGGTAACCATGTTGTAAAGTTTCACTGCTCCTTATTCCCACCTGCTCTTTCAGGTATGACTGTTACTTGTCAGTTCCTATGAGGTTACTGTGTATTTTGAAGCTCAGATACACAGTAAATGATTTTTCAGCTCTTTAAAAACCAAAAGCTCAACAGCAAGGCTCACTCAGAACCCTGGTTCTCATCGGAGGTGAAGAGGAACAGTGAATTTGAGGAAATAACTGTGCGAAGAGTCTTAGCCATGGAGAGAATGAGAAGCTGGTGGAGTTTTATTTGCATGGTAATCAGCGAGTGTCAGTTGTTGGAGGGCAGGGGAACAGCGAGGTGCTGTTTAATAACAAAGCAGTGCTGGAGACGTTCAGGTGGAGAACAGCAGTGACTGTATCCCACACCTGCTCTGAGCTCCCTGTGCTTAGCTCTTGAACTGCTCTGCTCCCTCCTTATGTAGCTGCTTAGTACTCCACAGGTCGTAGCTTAATACACCCTGTGTTAGCTGTCTCAAAGTTGAACATAATTGACAAGGGGGAAAATACTTTGAGGTGGCTGGAGGAAAGGTTTTTATCAGATAGTGATGTTTATCTGATGCTTCGAGTGCTCCTGTGGAGAGAAAATGGCTCTGCCTTGGGGTTAGAGATGGGCCAGCATGTTCCTGTTTCTTTAAACCTGAGTTCAGGAGAGAAAATATTACTCGTATCATTGAGGCAATTAACTTGTGAAGTGACTTTGTTGGCTCAAAATAGTAATAGGAAGTTTTAAGTTCTTTCATTTGTCTCACAAGTTAGTGTTCGTGTTGGTGCTTTTGGGCACACTGAGTCCTGGGTTTAGCAGGATTGAATTCTTTAGTTAGTAAAACCCTGGATGAGAGTGAGTTTTTTTACTCATTTGCTTTTGAGAAACCTTTGTGAAAACAAAGGTTGAAGAGAGCATCTCTGGATTTTCATGCAGTACCACAGAAATCTAGTCTCTGAACACAATGCTATTAAGTAATTCCTATTAATTTCTGTAAATCTGGGGCTTGGTTAGCCCCCAACCTGGTACTCTCCTGTAAATAGAAGGTAGAGTGGCAAAGCAGCTATTTCTGGAGGGTGCCAGAGCCATCTTGAGGACTCCCTCGATTTCAGTGTGGTATAAAGTCCTCTGGGAGCTGCACTTGGCACGTGAATACATGATTCAATGAAAAATGGAGCAGAGCCTGCTGCAAGCCAGGCTTTTAGCTGGGAACTGAACGTGCCTTTGATCTCATCTGCACTGGGCTGGTGTGTTAGGGGCTGGGCAGTGCAAGGCTGCTGCTCACAGGTTCAAATTACTCGGGATGATGTCCATTAGCAGGGCTGAAACCACTCCTTGGAGGGCACCTGGGTTTGAATGGGAAATGACAGATGTTTTTTGTGTAAGCAAATCTTGGAGATGTGTGAGACTTGCCTAACTGTCAAATTAGGCATTTGTTTTTTGTAATCTGAAGGCTACTTGGATGTTAAAAGGGAGATCAAGGCATGGAGCTGGGTTTTTTTTCCTCTCTGGATTTGAAACCTGCTTGTGCTAGTGCTGTCACTGTGGTGCTGTAAAAGGCTTCTGTTGCTTGCTTCCCATTTTCAGGTAATTTTCAGTGTGTGCCAACAGCACTGGAGAACTTCATTTTGAGGCGTAGGCCTTAAATCCCTGTTTGTTTGCAATTTCTTGCAACATTGTGAAGTGTGGAACTTGAAATTGTAGGAATAAAGCTGTTTTCATGGCTAGTAAGTTTAAGGAGAGCAATCAGGGACGCTCGTGATTTTTGCAGTGTGTTTTCACTGGATCCTTTTCTTTGTTATTCCCCTTTTCTCTGCATTCTTGCCCCATTTCCTTCCTGGAACACCCTAATAAGGTGTTACACAGGCAGGAAAAACCTTTTTTGTTGGAAGTAGCTACTAGCAGAAGATGATATTTGGATCCAAGATACTGAATTTTAAAGCCTGAGCAGGAGCTCCGGGGCTTCCCAGTGTCCAGTCCCACACTGTATGTCAGGAACACCACACACTCCCCTCTTGGCATGAGAAGCTTTGTCTTTAAGCTTTCTTAGCCTTTGTCTTCAACCTTTCTGGCAGTGGAACAGATTTCAGAGCCCTTGTAACAAATGAGGTGTTCAGGGCTGGGCCTGTTTATCTGCTCAGCCATAAGGTAGGGAGGGAGTGGGCCATGGGAAGTATAAACTGCCTTTATTCTTGGTCCCTTAAAATTGATTCAACTCCTTCTGACAGTTTAGTGCTTACGTTTTTGTGGTTTTCTTTCAGAATAATGCATACACTGCGATGTCTGATTCCTACTTGCCAAGCTACTTCAGTCCCTCCATTGGATTCTCCTACTCCTTAGGTGAAGCTGCCTGGTCCACGGGGGGAGACCCCCCCATGCCCTACCTGACCTCGTATGGACAGCTGAGCAACGGGGAGCCTCACTTCCTCCCTGATGCCATGTTTGGGCAGCCAGGGGCCCTTGGCAGCACTCCATTCCTCGGGCAGCACGGCTTTAACTTCTTTCCAAGTGGGATTGACTTTTCAGCTTGGGGGAGTAGCAGTTCTCAGGGACAATCCACTCAGAGCTCTGGCTACAGCAGCAGCTATGCCTACGCTCCCAGCTCACTGGGAGGGGCCATGATTGACGGGCAGTCGGCCTTTGCCAGCGAGACCCTGAACAAGGCTCCTGGCATGAACACCATCGACCAGGGCATGGCAGCCCTCAAGCTGGGCAGCACGGACGTGGCAAGCGGTGTCCCGAAAGTTGTCGGCTCAGCTGTGGGCAGCGGATCTATCACCAGTAACATCGCGACGTCGACCAGTTTGCCTTCGGCAACGATTGCGCCGCCAAAGCCGACCTCGTGGGCCGACATTGCCAGCAAACCCGCCAAGCAGCAGCCCAAGCTGAAGACCAAGAATGGCATCGCAGGGTCGAGTCTTCCGCCGCCTCCCATAAAACATAACATGGATATTGGAACTTGGGATAACAAAGGGCCAGTGGCAAAAGCCCCGTCGCAGGGCTTGGTCCAGAACCTGGCTCAGCAGCCAGCTCAGGTGTCTCCGCAGCCCGCAGGCCAGCAGATCAGTAGTAGCCCACCGGTGAGCCAGGCTCCGGGTGGGCAGCAGCCGCTGCCAGCGCCGGCCCCGCTGCCCGTGCCGCCGGCACAGCCCACCCGCTGGGTTGCCCCTCGGAATCGCGGCAGTGGCTTCGGCCAGAATGGAGTGGATGGTAATGGAGTGGGACAGGCTCAGGCCAGTTCTGGTTCTCCTTCAGAACCACACCCGGTCTTGGAGAAGTTGAGATCTGTCAACAACTACAACCCCAAGGATTTTGACTGGAACCCAAAGCATGGGCGGGTTTTCATCATTAAGAGTTACTCTGAGGATGATATCCACCGTTCCATCAAATACAACATCTGGTGCAGTACGGAGCATGGCAACAAGAGACTGGATGCAGCCTATCGCTCCATGAATGGGAAGGGCCCCGTGTACTTACTGTTCAGTGTGAACGGCAGCGGTCACTTCTGCGGCGTAGCAGAAATGAAATCTGCTGTGGACTATAACACCTGTGCAGGTGTGTGGTCCCAGGACAAATGGAAGGGACGTTTTGATGTCAGGTGGATTTTTGTGAAGGACGTTCCCAATAGCCAGCTGCGACACATCCGCCTAGAGAACAACGAGAATAAACCAGTGACCAACTCCAGGGACACTCAGGAGGTGCCTCTGGAAAAGGCTAAGCAGGTGTTGAAAATCATTGCCACCTACAAGCACACCACCTCCATCTTTGATGACTTCTCACACTATGAGAAACGCCAGGAGGAAGAGGAAAATGTTAAAAAGGTAACGTGTTTGTGTGTCTTGTCTGAGTTCTGCGGAGCAGGAGCTGATGGGAGCTGCCTTGCACTGGACAAACTCTGGGGTATGAAGGAGTAGACTTGTGGACATTAGCCTGCCTTTTGGCTATCTGCTTCCTCATACCTGGAACCCACACCCAAATAGTAGCCCCTCTTTGGCAGGGAGTATGTCCAGAGAAGCCACCAAGGCGATCAGAGGGATGGAGCACCTCTGTGAGGAAAGGGTGAGAGAATTGGGATTGTTCAGTCAGGAGAAGAGAAGACTTTGGGGTGACCTAGTTGTGGCCTTCCAGTGCCTCCCATTTCCCACAGGAAAGATGGAGAGAGACTATTTACAAGGGTCTGGAGAGACAGGAAAAGGGGGAATGGCTTTAAATTGAGAGAATAGGTTTCAGTTGGATATTAGGAGAAAATTGTTCCCTGTGAGGGTGGGGTGGCCCTGGCACAGAGTGCCCAGAGAATGTGGCTGCCCTATCCCTGGAAGTGTCCAAGGCCAGGTTGGATGGGGTTTGGAGCTGCCTGGTGTAGCAGGAGGTGTCCCTGCCCGTGGCAGGGAGTTAGAATTAAGTGATCTTTAACATCCCCTCCAATCCAAACGGTTCCATGATTCTGTGAAATGAGTGCCAGCACTTGGCAGAGCAGGGTGAGGAGCCTTGCCCAGGCCCTTCCTTTGATTGACTATGTGTTGGTTACACTGAATCTCAGCCTTGGTGGAGTGCTGTGATGTAAACAGAATGTATTTCTGTGCTGTTGTCAGCTCCTGTTGTATCGGAGCAGTTTGAAGTTGGAGACCAGCAGGGCATTTGGGAAGTTGTTAGAAACCAGAGCCAGGTCTTGAAACGGCTGCTAATCCATCCCCTGGCCACAGTGGGGTCAGCATGACAGATGTCTCCCTCCACTTGTAAAACCTCCAGGAGCAGCAGTTCCTGTCCCTCCCCAGGCAATCGATCCCTCTCCTTAATTATCCTTCCTGTAAGGAGGCTTTGTCTAATGCCCAACCTAAATCTCCCTCACTGCGAATGAAGCCTGTGATTGCTTGTCCTGTGGATGCAGTCATTGTGTTCTTGTTGCTTTGTTTGGGGCCATGGTGGGCCATGGCTCTGCCAGCAGCGTGGCACATGAGCTGAGCTCATAACTTGCCTTGCAGCTGCTCTCAAATCCTCCTGTCATCATCTACTCCTTAACGATGCATTAATTTAAAATCCTGCCCCAAATTCAGGAACCAGTGGGCTTTGAATCTTACTTGGGTTCAGCTGTAGTAAAGTCACCTGGGGCTGCCCTTCCCCTCGGTGTGGTCTGGCTTATGCACAGCTGGCTGGGAGTTTGCCAAGTTTCCCAATGATCTCTTTAGTTTGAGCAATGAGGAATTTTTCACCCAAGACTTGAAGAACAGAATCAGGAGCTGCAGCTGTTAACTGTGACATATATTAATTTTTTTTAATAATTAATTTTTAAATATATTTTACATGGAGCATCGTATAAATAATAAGACTTAAGCACAAAGGTGGTCACTTGCAGTGCTTGGAGAAAGTCTGTAAGGGAGGAATAATAAATGGCAAGGTGTGAATGTGTAAACTGGTATTTTGTGAGGACCAGATTGTTTTGTGTGATTTGACCTCCTAGAACTGTTTCACTTGTTATCCAGACTTTATCTTCCCTGTGAGGGTGGTGAGGCTCTGGCACAGGTTGGCCCACAGAAGCTGTGGCTGCACCATCTGTGGAAGTGTTCAAGGCTAGGTTGGGTGGGGCTTGGAGCAACCTCATCTAGTGGAAGGTGTGCCTGCCCATGGCAGGGGCTGGAGTAGGATCATCTGTAAGGAGCTTTCCAACCTAAATCATGATGGGATTCTGCCATACCCTCCAGACTTGACTTCAGGGAGCAACAGATAGCATTGTTAGAGTCAGACCTTGGCATTGTGGGAGAATGCAGGGGAAGGGGGAAAATGCTCCGTAAGGACAGGTTAGGGATGGATGGATGGAAAGAGTTAATACTGAGTGCAGGCAAGGAGAAGGAGGAGGAAAAGGCTTTGGGAAAAGCAGAGGCAGAATCATGGGCTCTTTGAAAGGCTACTGTGTTTGCTGTGTGAAGTCTGAAAATCAGGAATATACCAGAAATGAGGCTTAGCGGTTTTCTTAAAGCTGTAAACCGTCTGTATTCTTCTTCCCAGTTGCATTTTGAAGTCTCCTCCCCTTGCTTGCTTCTTGGGATGTACTAGTGTGGAGAGTTGAAAGTAGCAGCGACAGTCTGAGCACCAGCACTGCCTTTCTGAACCCTGTTCTGGCGGGTGCAGCAGGAGTTGATTAGGAAAGCACTCTTTCTCTGCAAAGGAACTTAGTCACAGGTCTTTGGAATTCACAGAGGAGAAGGGAGTTGTGTAAACACAGTCGGTGTTTGCTCTTTGCTATTTACTCACCCTGTGTCTCATGCTCTGGGCCCCTCTACCATCCAGCACTCTGGGCCTTGGTCGTTCTTACAGCAACAGTTTGACCTCCTCCATCGCTGCCACAGCCTGGAATGTGGTTAAGGTTTCTGTAACTTCTTGTTCATGGTTTCATTGAGGACCAGTTATTTTTGCTGAAGGAGGGTTTTCTTTTTTCTTGGGGTGATTCCTACCATGGGACTAGAGGTGCCAAAAATCCCAAACATCTCAAGTAATCAGCTGGATTAAAAAAATATATGAGGAACCGGAGTTGAAGCACTGGAAAGCTAAAATGCTGCTCTGGCAGCAGCTACCTGCCTGCTTTTTGTGCTGCTTTGTGCTGGGGAAATCCCATTGCTCCCAGCTCTTTTATCTCTCCCACAGTGTGAGATGTTGATGCTCTGCAGTTGTGTTCCTTGAAGCTTAAATGTTTCAAGGTTTGGCTTGTTTTGAACTTCTCCCAAGCTGAAATAGTTTTACTCAGCTTCAACTTGCTCAGATCTTTGTCTCGTTTGCAGTTTGATTCCTGCTTGCTGCCTCAGCAGGTGGATGATCTCATGTGAAAGTCTGGGAACTCTTGAATATTCTTTTATACTTCTCACTGTTAGTAATTTCTTCAGAATCCCCTAAAGCGAGTCCAAGAAATCGTATGAATCATGCATAGTATTTATGCTATTTCCATTGCCCAGTGAAGGGAGAGGGGTGAGTAGTTAGTTCAGTGTTGAAAACACTGCAGTAATCCTCTTTCTTTTCCTTTCCTGTTGCCTGTATCCATCCTGTTCCTCTAAAGCTAATCCCCATTCCTTTTCTGTATGTTGCTTTGCTCTACTAATCCAGTTTTTTAAAAGGTTTGAATATTCTCTTACCCAAAATGGTGGAGCTGACTTGCAGTGCAGTCCTGCCTGGAGCAGTCTTGAAACACAGAACAGCTGCTTTTATGGTAGAGCTTGTCACTGACTTCTTCCATGTAAGGATTATTTTGTCTTTGCTTTAAACAAGCAAAACAACAACACAAATCCCTGCCCCATGGTCATGCACTTGGATTTCTAGGAATGCTGCAGTGACCTTGGTGTAAAGATCTCCCATAATGATCACCTTGGTGTGAAAGGTTAACAGCTTGTGTTTTGTGGAAACATAATTAGTAGAAACTCTAAGGGAAATTTATTTTGGTTCTTTCTGCCTGCCCAGGCTTGGGATATTTGGCTACTCACAGGTTCCAGGGATTTTAGGAAGGCTATCTCATGAAAACCAGTCCTGTTAGAGTGCTTAGTGGTCAGGCTTGCAGCTGAGAAGAGACACTTTGTGCTGGGACTTTGCACTGAGTGTTGAGTCAGGCTGAGCTGTGCAGGATGGGGGAGGGCTTTGGTGGGGTTTGTCATGCTGAGGATCAGCCTCAAAGCACAGGGGTGGGATTGGCCAGATTGGGTCTTGTATTTCTGGAATTGTGCTGCTTTGTGCCTCAGCTGATGCTGTTTGCTGGTTAAAGGACTATTAATAGTGGTGAGTGTCAATGCCCCCTTGGAACACGTATTTTAAGGGAAAACTGAGCCTGTTTGAAATGGGCAGGCTATTTCACAGTCACTGGAATACATGAATGCTTTCTGATGGATTTTACAAAGCTCTTTTCTTCTTCCCAATTTGTAATCTCAGAGGGGAGGAGATAGTTACATTCCCTATAGGGTGGACCAGCACTCTTTTCTCCTGCTGTTAGAGTTGTCCTGGAGAATGCTGCATTTGCTTTGGCTTTCCCATATTCCACAGGACAGTATTTCTGACTAGAAGGTTTGATTCCTGGATATTCTATATCCAGGCAAAACCAACTGTTCTCTGTGGCAGCAAGGAAACACTCCTTCCACTCACACAGTTCTTTCATTCAGTGATCCCAGGGCTATTTGTTGTTTTCTGCTCCAAATCCTGGCCATAGTGAAATTAGTTGATTGATGCACCAAGACAGAATTTCTGCTGTGCTGTTCAGCAATGCACTTGGTTTCAGTTTATTTCCAGGCTGTTTAAATCCTGTAGGTCTGTGTCCATGCTTGTATATTTGCCCAGGGATGGAGGAAACAAACCATCCTGCTTATTCCAGTGGCTTGGCACTGGCTGTTTGTAAGGAGTGCTTATGATATTTTTAAGCCAGCCCTTGAAAACACTCACAGATTTTGCTTGTGTTCCAGCTGTGCCCAAAGACAGGAGAAAATAGGAGGGAAGACTTAGATTTGTCTGGTGCTCTAGTCTGTGTTTTTTGCTATGAGACAGGGATCTGTGTTTCCTCATCCCTAAAACAGGAGCAGCTGGGAGCCTTTTCACTGCAACTGAAGTGGAATCAGAGCAGTGGAAGAGCAAATCACTTCCACTTAACTTGTAGTCCTGCCTCTCACTAATAGTATTGTGTTAGAAGTCTTTAAAATTATTTTTAATGTAATGTTTGTTAATATTATAATATTTAAAGTTGACTTGTTGACATTGGTTTAAAGGCCTGTTGAGATGCACTGTTTAAATTTTTTTCAATTGTTTTATCCCTGTCCATGGCAGAGGGTTGGAACCAGAAGATTTATGAGGTCCTTTCTAACTCAGGCCATTCTAGGATTCGAAGACTGGGATTGGTGTTGAGCCAGACAGAGAGTGACAGAGGCTGTCTGCAATGGGGTTTTGCACCTCTTAGAGGTATGGCCTCGAGCAGGGGCAGTTTATTCCCCACCCTGTTCTTGTGAACTTGTTCCCAGCCTACTTCTTGCTCTCTCGGTGTGGGCAAAGCTTCATGTTCCCCTGCTCCAGGTTATCTTGGCTGGATGATTTCAGCTCTGAGCTGCAGAATACCCTGAACTAATTGCTCTTATAAATATGTTAATTGAATTGATTATGAACCTATTAATGACTTCAAATGAATGTCTTAAAATTTAAAAAAAAAAATCCCACTTTTTTTTTTTTCCCTTCAGCAGATGAATTAAAATGGGGGAATGACCTTTAACTGAAGTAGGGTAGATTTAGATTAGAAATTAGGGAGAAATTAATTTCTGTAAGGGTGTTGAAGTCCTAGCAGGATTTACCCAGAGAAGCTGTGGCTACCCCTGGATCCCTGTAAATGTCCAAGGCCAGGCTGGACAGGGCTTGGAGCTGCCTGGTCCAGTGGAAGGTGTCCCTGTCCATGGCAGGGAGTGGAATGGGGTGGGCTTTCAGGTCCCTTCCAACCCAAACCAGTCTGTGATTCTGTGATGAACTGCACATACATGGCAGGCAAATTCCCTAGAAACACTGTGGAGGGCTTGGAATGCAGAAGGGAGTGTGTAAGGTGTCAACAGCGGGGTTGGCTTTGGTTTTTTTCCTCCAAGAGTTACAGAGAACTTGCTGGCACCAAGGTTAAGAGCTACTGACACAGGTAAGTGTTTCAGGTTATTTTATTAACAGCTGCTTCCCCAGAAAAAGTACTTCTCTTCCAAGGAAAACTCTTTGCTGGCTGTTTCATTCAGTGAACCCCCCAGGGCACAGTCTGGTTCAGTTCCCTGGATTTTTCCCTAGTGCAGGAGTACAGGGGGTCACAAGATGCTGCTGAAAGCCGATTAGGATTCCAAGAAAACAGTTGAAGTGCATTGATCTGTGGGCAGTCCATCAAGAACAGCTCCATGCAGAGTGTTCCTTCCTTGTTCTTACTGAAACTGTAATTCTGCACCAGCTCTTTGCCTGAAAGAAGCTGCTTTCTTCTTTTCTGTCTCAGGTTCATGAAGCTCCTTGTTTTGTGCTGTGTGGTCATTCTCACTGCAATTAGTCCTCTCATTTTCCTGCATGTTCTGGTTTGTACCTTGTGGTAATTGTGCTGTCTTATGGGTTTGTGAGTTAAGCACTAATTCCTTAGTGATGCAAACCACTGGAGGCTTGGCAGCCAGAACAGTGCCAGCACCCTGCTCTACCACAGCAGTTCCTAGGGAAGTCCCTGGTAAACAAAGATGGTCATTATCCAAACTGATGACTGGAAGAGAGAATTGTTTGTAGCTCCTTCCAGTGAGAGTGCCCAGTATGAGCCTTTTTAATTGACACAGAAGTCATATAACAGTGGGTTTGAGCGGTTGATAATGAACCATTTGGGGTTTGTGCAAGAACTTGGAAATTTCTGGTTCTTTATGATTAGAATTTTTTTTTTTCTTAAAAGCTCAATGCTGAGCTGCTTTTTTTGTGTGGTTAACTGTTGTAATGTGATCCCAGTTTAGAAGACTTAGATAAAATCTACCTAAAACTCTTGTCTTTTGTTTCTAATCTTGGGGGGAAAGGAAACCACACTCTTTAGTTTCCTTCTCTGTATCTGTGCACAGTGGGGGAAGGCTCTGCTCTCTCCCTCTCAGCTCTGTTTGTGGTACCATCTGTAAAATACCGTCAGAGAATTTCTCATCATCATCTGAAAATGAAGGAAATTGAGAAGCCCTGATCATCAGCCTTTTGGCTGTTACAGCCTGTTTTGGAGTTCAGCAGATTCCAGAGCACTGTTCTTGATACACTTAGAGGAAAAAAAAAGATGAAATACGAAACTCTGTTCCAGTGAATGTGGCTTTGTGTTGTTCCCTTTCAAGGGGCTATAAAATGATGGGATGTGCTACAGGGAGTTGGCTCTTTTACTTTTCCCTTGTATAAAAAACTCGCTGATTGTTGAAGGCCAGGAGAATTTTCTTTCTTCCTAGTGACTGGGAAGGACTTTGGTTATTTTGCTTGTGCTCCAAAGCCAGCCAGTCCCATTCCAGGCTGTGTTGTGAGCTCAGCTGTCCTCCGATGGAATGCCACTAGGAATCCTCCCAGCTTACTCTGTCTCCCTTGCTCTAAATATCCATGCATGTTCTCAGCTTTTCACCATTCTGTTTCCTGCCCTGTGGGACAAGAGTCCCTATGTGAGAGTAATTATAAATGTTTGTGGGAATGGGGCTGCTTTATTCAGGCAATTAAATGTAATGTTTAAGCAAGAAAAGAGGTTTGTTCTTTGCAATTGATTGCATTGGTTTTAAAAGGTGCCTGGAAAGATTCTGGGGAACAGCAGTGTTCCTGAGGATATCCCATAGCTCGGACCCCCGTAAGCCTTCCTGTAGAGGAAGAGCTTTGGCTGTCTTCATGCCCTTCTTGTCCCAGGCTGGTTGCTCTGACATGGAAATTAGGTGTCCAAGGCCATGTGTCTCTTCTTGGTTCCTGCTTGTTCATTGATGTGAGTTTGCCCTGTTCAGGGTTCTGTGGGTATTTGAGTTTGCACTGTTAGATTTTGATCTGTAGAACAAAAGACCTGTCCTGCTATGATGAAGAATCAATTTTATTTGCATTATCTCCTGTCTTCCTTGGTGCTGAGCCCCATTAAGTGAATGGGAGATAGGATGAAGGTGTCAGGCTATAACCAGATCACCACTTGATTTTTATCNTGAGCTGCTTTTTTTGTGTGGTTAACTGTTGTAATGTGATCCCAGTTTAGAAGACTTAGATAAAATCTACCTAAAACTCTTGTCTTTTGTTTCTAATCTTGGGGGGAAAGGAAACCACACTCTTTAGTTTCCTTCTCTGTATCTGTGCACAGTGGGGGAAGGCTCTGCTCTCTCCCTCTCAGCTCTGTTTGTGGTACCATCTGTAAAATACCGTCAGAGAATTTCTCATCATCATCTGAAAATGAAGGAAATTGAGAAGCCCTGATCATCAGCCTTTTGGCTGTTACAGCCTGTTTTGGAGTTCAGCAGATTCCAGAGCAATGCTCTTGATACACTTAGAGGAAAAAAAAAAAGATGAAATACGAAACTCTGTTCCAGTGAATGTGGCTTTGTGTTGTTGCCTTTCAAGGGGCTATAAAATGACGGGATGTGCTACAGGGAGTTGGCTCTTTTACTTTTCCCTTGTATAAAAAACTCGCTGATTGTTGAAGGCCAGGAGAATTTTCTTTCTTCCTAGTGACTGGGAAGGACTTTGGTTATTTTGCTTGTGCTCCAAAGCCAGCCAGTCCCATTCCAGGCTGTGTTGTGAGCTCAGCTGTCCTCCGATGGAATGCCACTAGGAATCCTCCCAGCTTACTCTGTCTCCCTTGCTCTAAATATCCATGCATGTTCTCAGCTTTTCACCATTCTGTTTCCTGCCCTGTGGGACAAGAGTCCCTATGTGAGAGTAATTATAAATGTTTGTGGGAATGGGGCTGCTTTATTCAGGCAATTAAATGTAATGTTTAAGCAAGAAAAGAGGTTTGTTCTTTGCAATTGATTGCATTGGTTTTAAAAGGTGCCTGGAAAGATTCTGGGGAACAGCAGTGTTCCTGAGGATATCCCATAGCTCGGACCCCCGTAAGCCTTCCTGTAGAGGAAGAGCTTTGGCTGTCTTCATGCCCTTCTTGTCCCAGGCTGGTTGCTCTGACATGGAAATTAGGTGTCCAAGGCCATGTGTCTCTTCTTGGTTCCTGCTTGTTCATTGATGTGAGTTTGCCCTGTTCAGGGTTCTGTGGGTATTTGAGTTTGCACTGTTAGATTTTGATCTGTAGAACAAAAGACCTGTCCTGCTATGATGAAGAATCAATTTTATTTGCATTATCTCCTGTCTTCCTTGGTGCTGAGCCCCATTAAGTGAATGGGAGATAGGATGAAGGTGTCAGGCTATAACCAGATCACCACTTGATTTTTATCCCCTTTTCTAAACTAGGATGTAGCTTTTTTTCTAACCCTGATGGCTTTCTAATGCTGACAACAGGAGAAGTCATCTTTGGTTTGTTAAATACTGGGACTCAAGACTGCTCGTGGAGGATAATATACAAGAGGTGCATCATCCATCATTTGTGCTGTGTCTGTTCCTTAAGCAGATCCTGCTGGGAGGGGTGTGGGCTGCAGTAACTCCTAATTTCTAAGGCAATGATCTAAGATGTCTGCCTTGGAGACATGGGCAGATGGAAATCCTGCTAGGTTGTTTGGCTCTAATTGCCCCAAACAGCAAAGTGCAACACCACAGGCTGAGTGGGGCTGTTGAGGTGTTTGATCAGTGAGAGAGAGAGTGTGTGTGTGTGTTTGTGTGTGTGTGTGTACCAAGGCCAGGGTTTGATTACAGGCTCTCCAGGGAATGGGCATGGGCCCCAAGGCTGCCAGAGCTCCAGAAGCATTTAGACAGTGTGCTCTGAAACAGGGTGGGATTGTTGGGGTGTCCTGTGCAGGGCCAGGAGCTGGACTTGATGAGCCTGGGTCCAACTCAGGATTTTCTGACTGAGTGGCTCAGCCTTTTGGGGAATGATACTGGGAGTTCAGTGCTGCAGTGAAGGAATCTCCTGCTGTTTCCTCTGTGGACAGGCACTGGGCGAGTGATGCCTTTTGCTTGGAGTACCTTCTCAGGCTAAACTGAGATTGGGCCTGGCCCGGCCCGGCCTTCCCAAAGGCTTTGGGTTGTGCTGCAGCTCAGACAGGTCCCAGCAAACGAGGGTTTGTGTGCTGCACAAAACCTGGCTTCTTCTCCAGGTGCTTCTTTGGCTTAGTCTGCTATTTCCCCATCTGTGGTTTGGCAATAAAATCCTTACCTTTGCTGGGAGTGTTGATGCTGACCCTTAGTTGTCAGTCAGGGTGAGAGCCTCTGAACAAATGAGCAGCATTGTCTCTCACTGTCATCTTGTCAGGTACAAACACTTGAGCCTTTTGTTGTTGGCTCTCCTGCAGTGTGAATATATAAGGTGATCTCTCATTGCTCAGTTGCTGTTATCAGGACCTGACTTGTGACATGGCTGCAGCCCTCGGGAACAGCAGTGACAGGACTGAAGTTGCTTTGAGTGGTGTGATCAGAGAGGGCTCCTGTTTGCATACTTGCCCTTTGTGAGCTTGGTGTCAGCACAGGATTTGAGCCATGGCACATATCAGCCGTTCCCATGCCGTGCTGCTCTTGCCCTTCCTGTTCCTGAGGGGTTTGATGGATGGGGATGAGGCTGAGCAGGTGTCTTTCTTACTCCTCCGTATGGATCAATAAGATGCAGCCCAAGTTTAATGAAAGTGCAGCCAGAGGGTGTAAAACACTTCCTGATGGAAACCCTTTGCTCTCCAGGGATTGCCTCCCAGAGCAAAGCCCAGTGTGTGTGCAGATGCTGCTTTGCCTTCTGGGGCTGTCACATAGCTGGGTGGGCTGTGGCTTAGACTGTTCCACAGCCTGTGGATTTGGACAGGGAGCCGGGAAGGACAAATGTTTGCAATGTGGTTGAGCCTTGTTGTGTGTTCTGGTAGATCTGGCTGATGTTTGAATGCTCACTGTAATACCCCAAGGACCAAGATGTTTTGGATCCTTCTCCTCCACTCAGGTGACACCTTACATGCAGTGCTGCATCCAGCTCTGGGGATTCCAGCATCAGAAGGATGTGGAGCTGCTGGAGCAAGTCCAGAGGAGGCCACAGAGATGCTCCGAGGGCTGGAGCTGGCTGGGAGAACTGGGGGTGTTCACCTGGAGATGAGAAGGCTCCAGGGGGACCTCAGAGGCCCTGCTAATGCCTAAAAGGGCTCCAAGAGGGCTGAAGAGGGACTTTGGACAAAGGATAGAGGGACAAGACTCAGGGAATGGCTTGCCACTGCCAGAGGGCAGGGTTAGAATAGAAATTAGTTAGAGGGAAGGGACTACTGTTCCCTGGGAGGGTGGTGAGGCTCTGGCACAGTGTGCCCAGAGAAACTGTGGCTGCCCCATCCCTGTATGTGTCCAAGGCCAGGTTCCCATGGAAAGTATGCCTGCCCATGGCAAGATGACATTTCACCTCTCTTCCAGTCCAAACCAGTTGGGTTCTGTGATTTTGGATCAGGGATCCACCTCCTTCCATATCCAGCCACCTTTCTTCCATTCCCCTCTGGCTTGCTCCTTGAGCCAGCCCCTTGACTGAAGGGGAATGGGCACCTTTTGGGGACTCCCTTTGCCAATCCCAGTTTACAGCAGGTCTGAAGTGACAATGTTCACTTTGGTCCCCTCTCTAGCTTGGCAGCATGGTGGACATCTGCTCTAGCCTCTGTTCTGACACATTGGTATTTAAGGGGGGATTTTCCCTGGGGTTGGCTCCTTATTAGCTGCACACAGGCCTTGGGAGCAGCATCACCTTCTCAGCAGGAAGAGTTGATTGATTGGAGCTCAGCTGCTCAGCTAACTGGGTGATCTCTGCAGCAGGACCCTTGGCCACTGTCCCAGCCCAGGACACTGGCCCTGGAATGCACAGGGAGTGATTGGACATGGCAGCCAGCTTACCCCATGTCTGCATTTGGGAAATGGTGGCATTAGCTCAGGCAGTTGCAGTCACTTCCCAGAGGGAAGCGTGACATTGCCATCTGTCCCTGTGTAAGATAACATGCTGGCTGCTGAGCCAGGAACAGGGCTTGGCACCTTCCTTTGTGTTTGTGACTCTCCCTGCAGTGCTTGTTGTGCTCCGTGTTCAGGCCTGGCTCTGCTTGCCACCCTGACAGTTGGATTTTGCTGTGGTGCAGTGGGTTTTTTTGGCAGTGAAAGCACCTGCAACAGACTTGGGCAGAATTACAGAAAAAGAGAGGAATTAAATTGACTTACGCTGGGTAACTGTTCTTGATGAGAATGTGTGCCTTGGTCTGATCTCAGTCCCCAGAGGACAGCAGGGAGGATCATGCTGGCCTTGCTTTGCCTACAGAGGAATTGAGGTGAAGCCTCCTTGGGTGTGTGGCTGAGAGGCCAAAGCCAGTGGTGTTCTGAGCTGGAGGTCAGGCCTCCCTTTTTGGGAAGGTTTCTAAGGACAGATGGCTGCACATGTGTTGTCCCAGGACTGAAGCTGTTTGGGGATGGTCTCTCCCTGGATTTAGCAGTGGCAAAGGATGGGATTTCCTGTAGCAGCCTGTGTACTTGTGGCAGAGATTGTGTGAGCTGCCAAGATGGGAAGGTGCTTCCCATCACCAGGTTAGCGTGGGACCGTGGGAAGCAAGCAGGGGACTCTGTTGCTGCCCTTATTTTAGGGGGTACAGCTCCAGGCAGAAGAGCTGACACACAGGGAAACACCCTGAGCTGAACCAAAGCATCAAGTTCAGAGCCCTGACAGCATCTCCTCTGAGTGAGAGGGAAAACCTGCTGTACCTGTGGGTACCTGCTGCAGGTGTGGCTTTGCTGTGAAAGTGGGATGGACTGGGCCCCTCTCAGACTGGCTGGGTGGGCATGGACTCGCTCCGCAGTGCGTGTCGTGCCCAGACTACAGAGACCTGCCTGGCCTCAAGGAAGAGGCAGAGCCAGGGAGGAGCATCAGCTCAGGGCCCTTTAGCTGCTGACAGCTTTCATTTCTGAGGTGGTGTCTTATGATCTGGGAATGACGCTTGGAACACCTCATAACCCTTTGTGAAAGCCTGGACCTGCTTCTGTGAGAGCTTCTCCGTTAAGCCCAAGCAGAGCCCAGAAGAGGTTGGGCACGGGGTGCTAAGAGCAGCAGAGAGGGTGGCAGCCTTTGGTGTCTGGGGGTATTTGGTGCTGCAGTGCCTCTTTGTGCAGGTGTTGGACAGGGTGTTCAGTACTGGAGGAATACCCAGGGGTGATAGCAGCAGTCAGTGGGAAATTCCTGTGAAGTTCTTGTTTTTTGAGTGAGATGCCATCCAGTAGTGTCAGCGGTATCAGAGAGGTTTTCTGCAGCAGGTTGGCACTGTTTCAGTCCCTGCAGACCAAGGCTGATATCAGTGCTCCCTGGGTTTGAGTTCCAGCCTCCTTTGATGCCTACATGGCAGTTCAGGTGGCGTTTTTTCATAGAATCATGGAATGGTTTGGGTTGGAATGGACCTTAAAGACCATCTCATTTCAATGCAGACACACCTTCCACTATCCCGGGCTGCTCTAAGCCCTGTCCAACCTGGCCTCAGACACCTGCAAGGATGAGGCAGCCACAGCTTCTCTGGGCAACCTCCCAGGACCTCCACACCCTCACAGGAAAGAATTTCTTCCCAAGATCCCACCTAACCCTGCCCTCTGGCAGTGGGAAGCCATTCCTCCTTGTCCTGTTCCTCCAGGCCCTTGTCCAAAGTCCCTCTCCAGCTCTCTTTAAACCCTTTTAGGCACCAGAAGGGGCCTCAGAGGTCCCCATGGATGAACACCTCCCCAGCTCTCCCAGCCTCTCTCCAGAGCTGAGGGGCTCCGTGGCCTCCTCTGGACTTGCTCCAGCAGCTCCATGGCCTTCTGATGTTGGAATCCCCAGAGCTGGATGCAGCTCTGCAGGTGCTGAATCACCTGAGATGAGGAAAAAAAGGAGAATGAGGAGCTGTTTGACCTTGGCAATGTCACGTCTCTGCAATGACTGGATGCAGTAGCAGCACTTCTTTTGACAAGAACAATGCTCTTTTCCTGGCTTTGCTGGCTGTGGGACAGACTCCATGGGAGAGCCATGTCTTGGAATGCTGATGTGAATGCAGTGGTGAATAAAACTGCTCTCAGCTAATATGATCTCTGTTATTTCTTTTGCAGGAACGCCAAGGCCGCGTCAAGTAAAAGGCCATTCCTCCACCACAGATTGCAGCAGAGATTGCATCCCAGCTGTCTTTCAGAGAGAGAAAGGAGCAAGAGTATCCCAGAGAGAATTAGGACTTTCTTTTTCGTAATTCCTTTGACTTCAAAAAGACTTTTACAAACTTCCAGCTAAAAAAAAAAAAAGGAAAAAAAAAGTATTGGAATATCACAAGACATAGGACTAAAAAATCAAAAACAACAACAAAAAAAATCCCTTCTAGGTAGAGTAGAGGTAAAACCTGACCCCTTTCTTTTGGCTTTGGTTGTGATTTCAGAGCATATGCTTTGGTTTTTGTCTTTTTACTATGGTTTTTGGATTTTCAAGTCCATAAGTGGCATATGCCTTTTTTTTTTTTCTCTAATTTTTAAATCCCACAGTTCCCCCTCCTTCCACCCTGTTGCGCCTCTTTCCCTGGTTTTGACGTTTGCACTTGAAACACTGAATTGTAACATCCACCATGCAAAGTGGAGTAACTTTATTTTTCTTTCTTTCCCCGGACTGGAAGAGGAGGAATTCAATGTGGAAGTCGGGGTTTTGGCCTAAGAAGAATTGAACAGAAAATTGTCCAGGAGGTTATGTCTTAGAGGTGGTTCATTTTTCTCTGACCCTTTGTTACTCAAAAAAAAGTCAAGTACTAGGAGTCCTAAGAAATGTTCTGTTCTTGTGCATTATATGGATTTAAAGATTAGGTCTGGATGAATTTAATTTTTTGAAAGCTGAGAACAGTGGTAAAAACTTTACTTGTTTACAAGAAAATTAATTTTGGACAATAAAAAGCCCAAAACAAGCAAACCAAGGAAGAAATACTGTAAAATGTGTAGTGACTATGTTTCAGTTTCTTGTTAAGCCAATGAGGAATGGGCGTTGCCTTTCTTTTCACCATTAATCACTTCTCAATAATAAATGTGAGATCCTGTTGAGCATCACTGTTGTCTCCTGCTCCCTTCCCCATGCTGTTAGCTTCTTGGAAAAATACCTGAAAATAAGGAGTGGAGAGGTGATTTCTCCTTGGGTTTGAAGAAGGGTGCTCTCACCTTGACATCTCCAGCTCAGTCCTGGGGCTGTTCCAAGCCCTTTGGGATTGTTGTGGCTCCCTGGGAGCCTGGCCTGGCTCCAGGTGTGAGGGGCAGTGCCCACCTGGCCTTGCTCCCAGGATTCCTTCCCATGTCCTGGGTAAGTTGGGGACCATCCAGCTCCTTCCAGGTGTGGGAAATGCAGACACCTCACAGCCCAAATCATCTTCCCTGATGATGGGAAAACTACTCATTGTCAAGAAAATAATAAAAAAATCCTCCCTCTTCCTCTTCTCTTATCATGGACCCTGCTGCTCATTTATGGTAGACTCCACCTCTGTCCAGCTCCATTGCTGCAGGAGCTGACCAGTGTGACACACGCTGCTCTGGAAAGGTCAGGTGTCCTGGGGACATGGTCACTGTCAGGGCCCCCAAGTGCCAACAGACTTGCTGAAGGAGCTTGGTATGTGTGTGATGGACTAAACCCTTACTGGCCACCTTTGCCCTCCCTTTGCACTGGGGAAGGGGCTATGAGGGAGCCCTGGGTAGGAGGTGATGCAGAGATGGTGTAATTTGGGGCAGTCCAATGTCACTGGGAGAGTGAAGATGCAGTGGAGGAGAAGAAGGTTATAAGAGGGGTTAGGTGGGGTTCTCCCAAAAAAGAGAGGTTACAGCCCAAGAATGTTGTTTGGAAGTTTAGGAGGTGTGTTTGTGCAAAAAATAAACCTGTAGCTTTTATCTTTCTATGTATATATAAAAATAATAATTTTTGTTAAAATTTATTTCAAAATACAACTCTGTATCTACACTATACAGGATACTATACTGAATCTTGGAGTATAAGAAACTCTAAATACAAATATATAGGGTTTAAAAATGCAAATACAAATTTTGTATATATAAATTAAACAATAAAGGGCTTGAAAATGGAAGGAAATATCTGTATGAAGGCAATAGAAATAGTAGAGGTTTTTTTCTGTCTCAGTGTAACAGAGTCTGAGATCGCTGCTGCCACCCGCTGGTAAGTACCGCGTACTGCAGCTGCCCGGCGAGGAAATGCCGCACTCAAAATGGCATTTAAATCTTAATTTAAATTGGAGACCCCCGGAAAAGCAAAGGTGAGGTGGGATTACCTGGAGCACCAGGAGACCGAGGTGAAGGGGAGGAAGAAGTAGACAGCAAACAGATTCCACTGCTTTTCACTCCAGCAAAGGAACATCCCTGAAATTTCCTGGCCAGCGTCTCCCCCAAGCCCCATAGGCAGACAAACAGGTACCCCACGACTGACCCTTTGTACTTCGGGCAGTGCAGACCCACCAGGAGGACCTGCAATCCAAGGACACAGGTATTCTCACTTGCCACTCTCTCCACATTTTCCCTTTCACGTGGGATGCAGGTGCCACCCCCCAGAGGCAGGAAAACTGCCTTGCAATCCAGTACAGAACCTGCCTGGCAAGCCCAGGCACCAGCAGCCATTTCTCTTGGATTTCCTGTTTACAGGCATTTTAAGCCTGCTTTGCCTCAGGTGGTTTTCTGCTAAGGGCATTCCCATCTTTTTTTAGCCTGATTCAAGTTCTGGAGAGCTGTTTCATGAGAACTTATTCATATTTTGATTGTCTGTGACAGTTGGGAGCATCCGTGTTCCCTCACTCTTCCATTCAGTAAAAAAAGATAACACAACCCTTAGACACCTCGTGTGTAATCCCAACAATCACGGGATGTTGCGGTGGGGGGGCGTGAGTCGGAGACAGAGATGACACACACCCCCAGAATTTCATGTGACAAACAGCCAAGAGTTTATTCTGGCAGCCCCTTTTATAGGGCGTTTGAGTTTCCCGGGCATACACATGTCACTGGCTGAGGTCTTACACCACCCAACTCCTGACCAGTGAGATGGCTGCAGCCCGGGGTGGAACGTCATTGGGTGAAGTCTCTGTTTGGGTTTGAATGTATCCTGTCTTGGTTCACCAAGGGGTTGGTTTATTGGAACCGGGCTACGTTTCTTATTTATAGACAACTTAATTGCTCAGTACAAGCCAGCTTGCACAGTGACAAAGGGAAAACCACCTCACTCTGGGAAGAAACGTAATGCCCAGTTTTGGCCAAGACTGAAAAAAAC
>VXBQ01004468.1:0-14983 GCA_013400175.1 Phainopepla nitens
GGAGCGGCGTTTGGCGCCAAACGGGAGCGCGGCGGGGGCGGATCGCGGGCCCCGAGCGGATCGCGGGCCCTGAGCGGATCGCGGGGCCGGCCCGGCTTCCCTGGGCTCCCCTCGGCTCCCCTGGGCTCCCCTGGGCTCCCCTGGGCTCCCCTGGGCTCCCCTGGGCTCCCCTGGGCTCCCACCGCCTTCCCCCCAGCAGCAGGAGCGGCAGCCGCGNNNNGAGCGGCAGCAGCGGCGGACGGATCCGTCTCCGGGCGGCCGGCGGAATGGCGGCGCCGGCGGGCGTGCTGGACGATGCGGAGCTGCGGGAGGCGCAGCGCGATTACCTCGATTTCCTGGACGATGAGGTGAGACGAGCTGGGAGGCGCGGGTGCTGCGTCCCCTCCAAATCCCCCGGGGCTGGGGAACGTCTGATCCCTGTCCCCTCTCCCCGGTATCCGCGGGGGTTGGGGAGCATCGCATCCCTGTGCGCCGCTCCCCAAGTTCGGGAACACCTGGTCTTTGAGCTCATCTGTCCCCCCAATCCATGTCCCCGGGAGTTGGGAACCACCCGATCCTCCCCGCCATGTACCCCAGGGGGTTGGGAGACCCTGCTCCCTGCGTCCCCCTATTCCTGCCAGGGGTTAGGGAGCCCTGATCCTTGTATTGCCCCTTGCTGCCTAGCCGGTGGGATTAAGGAGATCCAGCTTTGCAGGAAGGGGCTCCTGGAGGTTTTTTCACACAGGCGGACGTGCAAAGAGAGTTGCTTTTTGGGTGTTTTTCCCCCACTCCCACTTGCAGGAGGACCAAGGGATTTACCAGAGCAAGGTCCGGGACATGATCAGTGACAACCAGTACCGGCTCATCGTCAACATCAACGACCTGCGGCGCAAGAACGAGAAGAGAGCCAGCAGGTGGCTGTGGGGCGCTGGGGGCACCCGGGGCACTGTGCCTGAGAGGGGTTTCAAAGGTTCAGCCCTGGTTCTGCGGGTGATTTGTCACAAGAAAGCACCAAACCTTGTCCTCTGGTGAAAGCCAGGGCCTCCCCACCCTCACAGGGAACAATTCCTTCCCAAAATCCCATCTAACCCTGCCCTCTGGCAGTGGGAAGCCATTCCTCCATGTCCTCTCCCCCCAGTCCCTTGTCCCAGGTCCCTGTCCAGCTGTCTTGGAGCCCCTTTAGGCACTAGAAGGGGCTCTAAGGTCTTCTCAGAGTCCATGCTGAACAACCCCATTTCTCTCAGCCTTTCTGAGGATGCTCAGGGATATTTTGGACCAGCCTGGCCGATCTGGCCAGGGTCATGTGAGGCTTTCTAGATACGCTTGGAATTGTTCTCCTCCTGGCCGCTGGTGCCAGCGCCCCTCGCACAGAGCTGTGATGGACTTGGGTTTTTTTTCACCTCCTGCTCCTTGTGGAGCAAGGAGGGGTGTGGGAAGGGTGCTGAGGAGGAAGGGGTTGACCCATCTGCTCTGTCACCTCCCCGTGCTGCAGGCTGCTGAGCAATGCCTTCGAGGAGCTGATCGCCTTCCAGCGCGCCCTGAAGGATTTCGTCGCCTCCGTCGACGCCACCTACGCCAAGCAGTACGAGGACTTCTACATCGGGCTGGAGGGCAGCTTTGGCTCCAAGCACGTGTCCCCACGGACGCTGACAGCCTGCTTCCTCAGCTGCATCGTCTGCGTGGAGGGCATCGTGACAAAGTGTGAGGCTGGGGGACAGCCGGGGGCCGTGGGTCTGGAGGGGCCAGGGGTTTGCTGTGTAGGAGCTGTGGCGGGGAGGGCGACTTGGGACAAGGGTCTGGAGGGACGGGACAAGGAGGAATGGCTTTACACTGACAGAGAGTAGCGTTAGATGGGATTTTGGGAAGGAATTTTCGTCTGTGAGGGTGGGGAGGCCCTGGCACAGGGTGCCCAGAGAAGCTGTGGCTGCCCCTGGATCCCTGGGAGTGTCCAAGGCCAGGTTGGGACGGGGCTTGGAGCAACCTGGGATAGTGGAAGGGGTCCCTGGCCAGGGCAGGGAGCGAAACTGGATGATCTTTAATGTTCCTTCCAATCCAAACCATCCTATGATTCTGTATCCTGGCAACCTGGGAGCTTGGCTGAAAGTCTTGGGTGTTGGGATGGTCTTTAGTATCAGCAAATGCAATCCATGTTTGACAGCGAGTTGTGACCCAAGTAATTTTAGTGTTGGAGACCCTTCTGGGGGCTGTCTGCTGACAGAGGGGTGGCACATCCCAGCCTCTAAGTCCTCTCTTTTCCATCCCCAGGCTCTCTGGTGCGTCCGAAAGTCGTCCGGAGCGTCCATTATTGCCCAGCTACCAAGAAAACAATTGAGCGCCGATACACAGACATGACCTCCCTGGATGCTTTCCCATCCAACTCCATCTACCCTACAAAGGTGAGGTGTGAAGCAGCAGCAGGTTCCTCTAGGGACAATGTGCCAGCTTCAGTAGGGAGCTGGTGAGCCCCAGCCTCCAGTCCTGCTAAACAACCCTTTTCCAGCAGGTTGGGTGATGCAGCCTGTGTTCCCCCTGCTCAGCTGACCCCACCTCTCCTCCCTGCTCTCCTGACAAACGGTGCTCATCTTTTAATTTGGGTTCCTGCTTTAGGATGAAGAGAACAACCCTCTGGAGACAGAGTTTGGCCTCTCTGTCTACAAGGACCACCAGACCATCACCATCCAGGAGATGCCGGAGAAGGCCCCGGCGGGGCAGCTGCCGCGCTCGGTGGACGTGGTTCTGGACGATGACCTGGTGGACAGGGTGAAGCCCGGGGACCGCATCCAGGTGGTGGGCACGTACCGCTGCCTGCCGGGGAAGAAAGGGGGCTACACTTCGGGCACTTTCAGGTGGGTCTTCCTTGGGCTTCTGCCCTCTCACCCTCTTGTGCTGGGTCTCTTAGACGGTGAGGTCTGGCAGGGGCTGTCAGAGGGTTGGGTGAAACAGTGGCTTAAATCACTTGGAAGTGGTTTGCGCCTTGATCCCACTTACCAGATATGCTGAGTTGGAAAGGACCCACAAGGATCATCGAGTCCCAACTCCTGGCCCTGCACGGACACCCCAGCAGTGCCACCCTGTGCAGCCCTGAGAGCGTTGTCCAAACTCTCCTGGAGCTCTGGCAGCCTCAGGGCTGTGCCCATTCCCTGGGGAGACTCTTCAGTGCCTGACACCCTCTGGGGGAAGAACCTTTCCCTGATGTCCAACCCAAACCTCCCCTGACCCAGCTCTAGCTGTTCCCTTGGGTCCTGTCACTGGTCACCAGAGAGAGATTGGTGCCACTTCTCCACTTCCCCTCGTGAGGAAACTGTAGACTATGGTGAGGTCTCCCCTCACAATGTGCAGCTGTGAGTTCCAGCTATGCCCAGAAGGATTTAGATGGTTTTAAAAGATGCTCCACTGATGGTCCAGCACAGTCAGATAGAGGGTGCTACAGCTGTCAAAGCTTCCCCCCCTCTTCCAGGGTTCCTAGAGCAAGTGATGGCCCTGTGGAAGCTTCTGCTGTGTCTCTGTGGGGTTTGCAGAGCTGACCACAGCTGTGTTCCTACTCCAGGACCATCCTCATTGCCTGCCACGTGAAGCAGATGAGCAAAGACCTCCGGCCTCTCTACTCTGCTTCAGATGTGGCCAAGATCAAGAGATTCAGCAAGAGCCGCTCCAAGGTATCTAAGTCTGGTGTCCAGGCATGAACTTTCACATTGGCATGTGGCTAAGGAGGTTCTTGTTGGGTTGCAAGTAACTCTTCAACCCTCTTAGCAGGTTGTTGGATTTTCTAACTCGTTTTATTTGAATTTTCTGCTCAAACTGTGATCAGGCCCTGTTATTTTTCTTGCTGCTTCTGTACTGCTTGCAGAGCATCCTTCCTGTTGGCAGCTCTGCTGTGTCTTGACCCTACCAGCAGGTTTCCAGGGAATTTCCTCTGTAGGAGAAACACTTCTTTTCTCACCCCAGAGTGAGATAATGGAGTTCTGCCCCAGCCTCTTATGCTCAGAGCTTTTCTGTGTGGCACAGAGAGGAGCAAGCTGTGTTCTCACTGCTTCCAGTGCTTGTTTGGGTGACAGTGACAAGATGGTCCTGGCCTTCAGATAAACCCCACTGTGAAAGAAAACTCTGGCCAACAGTCTTCTGCTTTCCAAATAGTTTTCATCCATGTGGCTCTTGATAGAAATAAGCTGAAATTTGGGCTGAAATGGTCTTTTGAAGTGTTGCTTGTTCTTGCTTGCTCCAGCCTGTGTGACGGGCCGTGCTCTGCCTCTTCTGCCTTAGGATATCTTTGACCAGCTGGCCAGGTCCCTGGCTCCCAGCATCCATGGGCACGAGTACATCAAGAAGGCCATTCTCTGCATGCTGCTGGGAGGGGTGGAGAAGATCCTGGAGAACGGGAGCCGCATCCGAGGGGACATCAACATCCTGCTGATAGGTCTGGGAGGGCTGGGCAGAGGCACCCTCTGCTGCTGTTGTTGGGGCTGAGGCGAAGGATTCTGGGTTTGGTTTTGTGGGGTAACTGAGGTTTGAAAGGATGTCTGGAGGTTCCTGGTCCAGGCATGTGTGCAGGGCTGAGCTGGTGTCACCGGTAGGTCAGGTTGCTTTGGGACTTGTCCAATTGGGTTTGAACATATCTGAGGATGGAAATGTGTCCAGATGTGGAGTCATCAGCACAAGAAAGATGTGGACCTGTTAGAGTGACCGCAGAGGAAACCTTGGACAGGAGTGCTGCTCTCCTCTCCTGCTCTGGAGCCAGGCTGGGAGAGCTGGGGGTGTTCAGCCTGGAGGAGTCTCCAGGGACATCTTGGTGCCCCTTCCAGAGCCTAAAGGGACTCCAGGAGAGCTGGAGAGGGACTTGGGACAAGGGCCTGGAAGGACAGGACAAGGGGGATTGGCTTCCCAGTGCCAGACGGCAGGGATAGGTGGGATATTGGGAAGGAATTGTTCCCTGTGAGGGTGGTGAGGCCCTGGCACAGGGTGCCCAGAGAAGCTGTGGCTGTCCCTGGATCCCTGGAAGTGTCCAAGGCCAGGCTGGACAGGGCTTGGAGCAACCTGGGATAGTGGAAGGTGTCCCTGCCCATGGCAAGGGGTGACCTTTGATGTCCTTTCCAACACAAACCATTCCATGGTTCTGGGGGGATCCCATGACCTCTGTGAGCCATTATCCCAGTGTCTGCCCATAGTCAAGGAGACATTTTTTTTGTTTCTGCTGTCCCATTGGGGTTTCCTATATTCTGAATTGTCCCTATTGCCTCTTGCTCCATCCTCATCACCTCAATTATCTCCGTCTTCTCTGTTTCCTCCCATGGAATTATTGATGATGGTGGGAAGATCATCTGCTTACCTTACTTTGTGACATCTGAACAAAACCCTTCTGTCCCCTTTCCCCTCCACCTGCCCCTGCTCTGAACACCCCCAAACCAGACACAAGGGTGATGGTACAGTTGGTATCCAGGGGATGAATTATTCCTAAATGTGCCATTCTCCATCCCAGGAGACCCTTCTGTGGCCAAGTCCCAGCTGCTGAGGTACGTGCTGAGCACAGCACCCCGGGCCATCCCCACCACTGGCAGGGGCTCCTCCGGCGTCGGCCTCACCGCTGCCGTCACCACGGACCAGGAGACAGGTGGGGAGCACTGGGGTGATGGCTGCCAGCTCCTGGGAGGGACTCTGTGACATCCAGGGCTGCTGGGCTCAATGATCTGGGAGGTCTTTTCCAGCCTTCGTGATTTTATGGTGTTCGTTCTGCAGTGACTCTTGCAGGACCTGCTCCACCAGAAGTTTTATGGTAATGATCATTTAGGGTCATGGGATCCTGTGTTTTGGGATATTTTCTCCACCTCTCTTAGTGGTTCTCTTTACTCCTCTTCCACTTGGTGCCACATCTGAGGGCTAACAGCAACCTTCCTCATGGGTAGACATTCCTAAGCATTCTCTCTGCTCTAGAGCTGGGTCGGAGAGCACCCCAGAAGGATGCTGCTGCTCCTTGAGGCTCACCCTCACGCGGGGGGTGACGGGTGTGGCAGGGCAGGAGATGTGCAGGGCCGCTGGGGGGTGGCTGAGCCCCTTTTCCCCCGTCCCACCCCAGGGGAGCGGCGCCTGGAAGCGGGAGCCATGGTGTTGGCCGACCGGGGCGTGGTGTGCATCGACGAGTTCGACAAGATGTCCGACATCGACCGCACGGCCATCCACGAGGTGATGGAGCAGGGACGGGTCACCATCGCCAAGGCCGGCATCCAGGCCCGCCTCAACTCCCGCTGCAGCGTCCTGGCCGCCGCCAACCCCGTCTACGGCCGGGTGAGTGCTGCTGTAACCCTTCCCTGGAGAAGGGAGCATGGTGGCAGAGGCAGCTGGTGAATCCCAAAAGATCCCCCAAGCCAGTGACTTGGATGCCTGGCACGGCAGAGACCTCGTTGGTTTGGTGTCTGTTGTGGTTGTGCCTCTCCTGGAGGGGGGGTTGTGGCTCTTCTGGGGTTTCTCACCCTGTTTTGGTTCTGCCCGGATGTTGGGGCAGCTCAGTGGACCCTCACGCTGGTCATGAGCCTCAGTCCCCGTGTCTGATCAGGGATTGCAAAAACCACTCATTTTCTTTGGAAATAAGAGCCTTGCAGGATGGGGGAAAAGTGGCTGTACTGCTGCGGCAGGCTGGGTTTGGTGTGGTGTCCGTCCATCCCCCTCCATCCCCCTCCATCCCCATCCATCCATCCTTTCAGGCCTTGCTCAAGGAGGTCCCCCCAGCCTCCCTGGCAGCCAGGACTGACCCCTGAGGGTCCCCTGTAACCCCTCTGGCTGTCCTTCCCCAGTATGACCAGTACAAGACGCCCATGGAGAACATCGGCCTGCAGGACTCCCTGCTCTCCCGGTTTGACCTGCTCTTCATCGTGCTGGACCAGATGGACCCCGAGCAGGACAGGGAGATCTCGGACCACGTGCTGCGGATGCACCGCTACCGCAACCCCAACGAGCAGGATGGGGATGGTGAGTCCCACCCCTCCTCAGCTGGCGTCACCCCTTGGTGGCAGCTCTTGGCGACTGTTTCTGGGGGCTGTTACAAGTTGTTCCAGAGGGTAAAATCCTGTTACCTGTGACATTCCCCTTTCCAGCCATGCCCCTGGGCAGTGCTGTGGACATGCTGGCTACAGATGACCCTGACTTCATGCAGGAGGAGGAGCAGGAGCTGCAGGTCTATGAGAAACACGATGACCTCCTGCACGGGCCCAACCGCCGCAAGTGAGTCCTTCATCCCCCGCAGCTCCCTGAGGGTGTCCTGAGGGCTCTCTGGGTTCATGGCTTTGGCCTGACTCTCCACACAGTACCACCATGCTCCAGCTGATCCATGGGTAGGATGCTAAGGGGGCCTTGCTTGATTTCTTGTGCCAGGCAGGTGGGGAACATCTGGAGCTGAATTCCCTGCACACCTGGATGCCCCTGAAAGGGTATAAATGGATGGGAAGCCCATCCCCAGTGTGGGTAATGTGGGTCTATGTGCATTCCTGCAGGGAGAAGGTCGTCAGCATGGAGTTCATGAGGAAGTACATCCATGTAGCAAAGATGATCAAGCCCGTGCTGACCGAGGAGTCGGCGAGCTACATCGCCGAGGAGTATTCCCGCCTGCGCAGCCACAGCCAGATGAACTCAGACGTGGCCAGGGTGAGCCCTGGGAGCAGCTCCCTCTTGGGCCAGGGGGAGGGAAACTGAGGCACAGGCATCTCTTGTTATGGGTGTTTTCCACCTTGGATGTGACACCTCTCTGTGTTCCCCCAGACCTCCCCCATCACGGCCCGGACCCTGGAGACCCTGATCCGCCTCTCCACAGCCCATGCCAAGGCCAGGATGAACAAGACCGTGGATCTGCAGGATGCTGAGGCAGCTCTGGAGCTGGTGCAGTTCGCCTACTTCAAAAAGGTGGGGGGAAGGTGTCCCTCTGTTCCCAGGGGATCCTGAGATTGTCTTTGGAAAGGTTGGACTTGGTGCAAGCTGAGCACCCTGGGCTGCTAGTGTGAACTTTCCTGGACACAGTGTGGGATCAGGCTACCCATTTTGGATTTTGGGTGCTTGGGGTTGGTCCCTAAAAGCAGCTTGAGTGAAAGTGAGGTCTGAGTCCATCCTGCCTTTGCCACACAGGTGCTGGAGAAGGAGAAAAAGCGCAGGAAGCCGGTGGAGGATGACTCAGAGACTGAGAAGGAGGAAGATCAGGAGTCGCAGGACAAGGAGGAGCGCAGGCCAAGGAGGTAGGAGCCACAGCAAGGGAGTGGGAGGGACACGGTGCAAAGGGCACCAGCCACTTCTGAGGTTGCCACAGGCCTTGGGGAAATACTCCATGTTTGCTCAGCCAGCTGGTTTGTCCCACCCCATTTGTAGTAGAAGGACATCATAATTTCATGGATAAGGACCTGGCTGGATAGCCCTGGCACAGGGTGCCCAGAGAAGCTGTGGCTGCCCCATGGTCCCTCCCTAGGAGTGTCCAAGGCCAGGTTGGAGCAGCCTGGGATGGTGGAAGGTGTCCCTGCCCATGGCAGAGGGTGGAACTGGATGATCCTTAAGGTCCCTTCCAACCCAAACCCTTGGGTGACCTCTCGCCCCCCGTGCCAGAAGGAAGAAGGCGCGCACGGAAGGCGAGGAGGGCTCCTACGACCCCTACGACTTCAGCGACGCCGAGGAGGAGATGCCACAGGGTGAGTCCCTGGGTCTGGGGACACCTGGCTCCTGCTGGGTCAGCGCAGCCTGGGGAGCAGCAGTGCTGCTGTTACCTGTGGTCCCTGGCGTGGTACAGTACCATTCAGAGCCACAAGTCCATATGGGACAAGGTTAGATGGGATATTAGCAAGGAATTCTTGTCTGTGAGGGTGGGGAGGCCCTGGCACAGGGTGCCCAGAGAAGCTGTGGCTGCCCCTGGATCCCTGGGAGTGTCCAAGGCCAGGCTGGACGGGGCTTTGAGCAAGCTGGGATAGTGAAGGTGTCCCTGCCCGTGGTAAGGGGTTGGAACTAGATGGGCTTTAAGGTCCCTTCCCACTCAAGCACTTTTGTGATTCTATTGCTGATGAAATTTTTTTCCATCCACCTCCAAACCGTAGCATAAATTACAGTATTGGGAGGCAGTTTGGCATCACCCCCTGTCCTGAGCCCAGTACTTTTGCTCTCTGGGTGCTTGGTCACCAGGCACAGGGTGAAGTTAACTCTTCCTTCTGTTCCAGTTCAGGCACACCCTCCTAAAACGCCCGAAGCCTCAGGAGCTGGTGAAGGGAAGAAGGTGGAGTTGGCTGAGCCAAGGTGAGTGGGGGCTGTCCCTGTGTGTCCACCTCCCCCAGTGGCTCCAGGCTGTTGTCCCGTGCTGGAGATGCATCTGTGATGCTCCCAGCTCCACTTTTTGCCTTTCCTAATGAGTGCTGCTGCTGGGATGGGGAAGGGCTGAGGCATCCTGGGCTGGGAACAAGGGGAAGGATTTGTCTGTATTCTCCAAGGGTGATTCCCTCTCCCCTGACCAGGCTGAAAGCGTTCAAGGCTGCTCTCCTGGAGGTGTTCAAAGCTTCCCATGCCCAGTCTGTGGGCCTGAAGGCCGTGATGGAATCCATCAACCGTGACAACCCCGAGCCCTTCTCGGCGGCCGAGGTGAAGGTGGCCTTGGCCCACATGCAGGATGACAACCAGATCATGGTGTCTGATGATATTATCTTCTTAATCTGAGCCTCTGGGTGGGAGGAGAACCAAGTTTTTCATGGACTCTCAGCCTGGAGACTCTTCGTGTTTGAATGCTTCATGTGGCTGAGCTGGATTTTGGGGAGCTCAAGTCTCTGCACTTCCTTGCTGTGTATTACTGGCACAAAAAAAAAAAAAATATCCAGGAGCTCTGGATGTTCTTACTGTCTTCAAAGTGGAGGATTTGGGAAGAAGTTTCTGCAAGGAGACAAGGAAAAACCTAGGAGCAAATTGTCAGTGTTTTTAATGTATTGTTCTTAGCTTTGTTGTTAAGAGTTCCGGCTTTTAAATAAAAAAATCTGTATTTAGGAATCCAGCATTCAGTAGTGGTGATGGGAAGCAATATGAGAGCTCCTCTTTTAGTGAAGCTTTGATTTCCCCCTTTTTTTTTCCATTTTGCCCCTGTTGCATAGCCTAGATCTGCTTGTCTCACAGGGAAAGGTGCCTAAAGCCTGTCCTGTTGGTTCTGCCTTTCCCACTCATCTTGTGAAGGATGGTTCCTGGCAGTGGAGGGCCAGGTGTAGTCTGACCTGTTCCACTGCCTGTGGGTCAGCTTAAATTTCCAGATTTCACACCCCTGGTGGGGTTTTGTCCCCAGGGAAGGACCTTGGAGGGTCTCAGGGCTGCCCAGGGAATGTATCCCTGGCACAGATGGATTCCATCTCCTGCTCCTGCCTTTAGCCTGGGATCAGGTCCTGGGGATGGCAAACTTTCAAGAAAAGTTGAACACACAATCAGACCAGTTCTGGCTGCTTGTGGTCCAGAGCTGTTGAAGGTCTGGGTTTGTTTTTGTGTGTTTTTTTTGTTTGGTTGGTTTTTTTTGTTGTTGTTGTTTTGTGGTTTTGGTGTTTGTTTGGGTTTTTTTTGGGGGGGAGGGGGGTTGTTTTATTTTGTTTTTTAATTTCTTTTTCTTTCATCTTGGTGAGTTTGAGCTTTGGAGAAACCTCTGAACAGGTTTACTGTCGTCACTGCCCTTCTCCAGACACTGGCACAGCTCCCTTCTTTCTGGGTGCCATGAATGTTTATTTGGGTTATAAAAATGTCTCTACTGTTCACCCCAAGGCTGGCTGTTCAGGGGGATGTAGAATTCCCTCTTGTGGGGATACAGCTGCAGTCGCACAGCACAGGTGGGACTTGTGCAGCTGTGGAAAGACCTCAGCTGCCTGGGGAGCTCTAAAAGCCAGGTTTTGGAGCTCCTCTCATCCAACACAGCCATGACAGCAGGGTTGGAGGGGGTTTTGCATGTTTGCAGCCTCCTAAAGGTTTCTGGGTGGGTGTATTGTGCTGGTACAGAGCAACCTTGGGCCTTCAGGCAGGGTCTGGCTCAAAACTGCAAAGACTAGTGAAAGTTAAACACAGGTCCTCTTCTCTGGAGATTGGATGGGAGAACTGGGATTGTTCAGCCTGGAGAAGGCTCTGGGAAGACTTAAGAGCCCCTTCTAGTGCCCTAAAGGGACTCCCAGAGAGCTGGAGAGGGACTTGGGACAAGGGATGGAGGGACAGGACAAGGGGAAAGGCTTCCCACTGCCAGAGGGAAGGGTGAGGTGTGATAGTGGGAAGGAATTGTTCCCTGTGAGGGTGCTGAGGCCCCTGAATCCCTGGAAGTGTCCAAGGCCAGGCTGGATGGGGCTTGGAGCAAGCTGGGATAGTGGAAGGTGTCCCTGCCTATTCCATAATTCCATGATTTTGTGTCTTCCCTGCCCTTTCAGTTGGGGAACGCAAATACTGAATTTCCCCTGAGAGGACACCAGGAGGAGCTCCAGGGTAGAGAAATCCGGTTATTTCCCTCCCTGTAGCCCGGGGCTATAGACTGTGGGTGACTACATCCCCCGTGTGCCGGTGGCCACCTCGCTACATCCTTCCCAGTTGGGAGAGGGGTCTCTGTTGAGAAGGGAAAAACTGCCAAAGGTGGCTGGAGAGGCAGGAGCAAGCTGCTGAAAGTACAGTACGTGTCCTGTGCTGCAGCTGAAATTTTTATTTGACCCTGTCAGCTGGAGATTTCGGAGGCTGTAATTTCAGCCTTTAGCTGCTGCAGGCTGTGGAAGGTCCTCTGAGCACCTGGTCTGGTGGAAGGTGTCCCTGCCCATGGTGGGACTGGATGGTCTTTTAAGGTTCTTTCCAACCCAAACTATCCTGTGATTCTCTGATCCATGAAAACCTGAACCTAGGTGTGTAACACATCCTGCAGTGCAAACAGGGCTGTTTCCTTATAGGAGCTCAAGAGTAGAAGAGTTCTTCTAAGTGGAATTAAAATACTCTTTTATCTCCAAGTCCCCATCCCTGCTCCAAGCCCTTGATGTGTTAGAGGGAAAAGCTTTTTGAGATAACTTTATATTCCTATATATAAGGAGAAAAAAATCTTCCCAGTCAGGGTGGGGAGGCCCTGGCACAGGGTGCCCAGAGAAGCTGTGGCTGCCCCTGGATCCCTGGAAGTGTCTAAGGCCAGGGCTTGGAGCAAGCTGGGAGAGTGTAAGGTGCCCCTGCCCTTTGCAGGGGGGATTGGAATTGTATGATCTTTAATATCCCTTCCCAGCAGAGCCATTCTATGATTCTGCGAATAAAAGTATTTTTCCTCCCTTGCAATGATTCATGTTCTTTGGCCTCTTTCTGATTACATTTTTTTTTTAGTGAACTTCAACAACAAGTTCAGTTGTAGGAAATTCTGTAGGGTCAAAGAGGGAATCCCTGCTGAAGTTACAAGCTGCTGAAGACACAAGAAGTGAGTGGAAAGTGGCGGTGGGGGTTCACGGCCGGTGTTTGGCGTGATAACGTCACTGCTTCATCGCCGTAACCATTTCCACTCGACCCCGTTCCTGCACAATCCAACCCATTTTCATGGCAGCGCCCTTCCCTTTCACGGTGAGCGCTCAGGGGGAGAAAAAGGAGGTCAGCCTCTGGGCTAGAAGAGTGGATTTCTGGTAATTCTACCCTCCCTTGCTCTTCCACACTCTGTCACGTCTCAGTAGGCGCGCTGGCGAATATACGGGACAGTCAGAATGGGAACGTGTGTCACGGCACTGGTGTTGCCTCAGGTGCACTCGGTTACCTGAAATGTGACAAAAGTACATGAGGAGAGTCGCTGGGCTCTGAGCTGCTGGCTGAGCCAGACCACAAAGTCATGACAACATCCTGCAGTGATGTAAAGCAGCAGTCGGTGGAGATTTCTGCTGGCGTGATTCAAGAGAGGTGACAGAGAAGGGAACCGTTAGACCCTTCTCGTTGGAAATTTCTATGAATTTGTAAGAGGCTTACGATTTTTTTGTAGGACTGAAAATGTCATGAATCTGTTGATTTCCTGGATGACTGAAGATGGATTTGTGTGAAGAGTCCTACACTTTAGTCCTTTGCTTTCAGCTTGGCTACATAGCTTTGGGGAAGGTTTTTTTCTCAGGGCTTTTCTCCACAAATAAACTCCATAAAGTTGTTATGTAGGGTTTTTTTCAGCCATAAAAATACCTTTTACTCCCAAAGAGACCTGCTGGTACTCCAGGGAAATACCACATGCACTTGTCTTTCTGGTTGGTGGCTGCTTCTTTCTGCATCACAGGATGCAGAATCCTGTTCCCACTTCTATTTTCATATATATATTTTCGCTCTCCTATTAATTATTAAGTGAGGATTGTGTGATTGAGAGGGATTAAATCTTCCGTGAACACAAAGGAGCAGGACCAGGTGGAGGAATTCAAATGGAGCTTCTGACCCAGCTCTTTCAGGGCTGTTCAAGGATGATGGTCAGTTCAAGTCCCACCATATCCCACGTGAGTCCCACCAGACATGCCAGGAGAGGCTTTCCTCACACCACTTTGCAGGCTACAGGGCCATGGGCCTTATTAGATTGTTTTGGGATTGTGCGAGACTTATGGGATGTACAGGAGCAAAGTGTGCAAAGGAAAGGATGAAGGTGGATCAGTAAGAAACTGGTGTGGGAGTGCTGAAGATACCAAAATGGACTGGCTCCAGATTATTCTGTAAGTCTGGGCCCTCCTGGTGCTCCAGCCCCTTCCCCAGCTCCATCCTCCACCGTGTGTGTCCAAGGAGCCCATCCAGGAGAAATGCTGCTCCTAGGTGCATGCAGTTTACAGGGCCAGAGGAGGGACAGGAGACCAGTGTTCCAACAGCACAGCCCAGGCAGGGACTGGGAGCCAAAGCTGAGCCAGAATGGGGCTCCTGGTGGTGGTGGTCAGGGCCAGTGAAGGTGGTCAGGGCCAGTGAAGGTGGTTAGGGCCCTACAGAGCATGGATGAGTTTTCAGAATTCTCCACAATGTGTCACCACAGTGGGGAAGGCATCCCAGCTCCTGATATCCCCCAGCAGGAATTCCCCATGGCACTTATTCTTCCCCTGCCCAGTCCCTGCAGGACGCAGGGATCCCTAAGACGAGGTGGCTGTGGATTGTGCAGTTGAAGGGAGGTTGAATGGTGAAGTTCCACGTCCTGCCCTCGTGTGGAAACCCCTGTTGGGTGCCTGACTTTGCAGCTCGCTGATCTCTGCTGTTAGGTTAGTCTGAGGCATGTGGAAGTGCATCCACACGAGTTTGTGGTGAAAGAACACTATTATTAGAAAGGTGGGGGTGGGAAGGAGTAAAAAAATAAACCGCCTGCCTGAACATTTGGTTTGTTTTTTTTTTTTTTTTTTCTTTCCTTATCTCTTGATCTGCCTGAATAAATGGTATTGGCTGATTTGGGATGCTGGTAGTAGCATCTGCCCTTCCCTTTTTTGGAGGTAGACGGGAGGAAGTGGGCTAAAAAATTGCAACATCAGCTCCTAACCTCAGGTCAGGTAAGCCAGCTGTGCTGCAATGGAAAAGGTGGCAGTGCCTCAGCTTTGCTATAAAATGGAGAGCACAACTGGCTTTGAGACACAAGCAGGGTTGAAAGGGTCTCAGAGAAGGAGAATTCTCTTGTCCTGTCACCCAAAGCAGCAGGGACATTACCATGGCTTTCACCAGCTCTGCTGGGGTAAGTACTTATATTTAAGATAAAGGATAAGACAAATTTGCTGCAAAAGAGAAGGCAGAGTGCAGATCCCCTGATTTGTGCAGAAAATCCTTTTAGTCTTGCTGGGAGCTGAATGGGATGCTGGGTGTGTCTGGTGCAGCTGCTTGGTGATTGAGTGACAAGGGTGTGGTGGACTACTCATTATTTATTTATCTCTTACTCACCAGCACTGCTGATGAGGGACTGGCAGAATCCTTTTTGCAGGCAACATGTTATCAAAATTGCTGAAATTTCACTGTGGATACCTATGCATTTGAATTTCAACTTGGGTAGATTTTGCAGAACTGTCAGCTCCTGTGATTTTCTTAAAGCCTTGCATTTATCTTGTCTTTT
>VXBQ01004468.1:20985-31178 GCA_013400175.1 Phainopepla nitens
AAAAAAAAAAAATCCCAAACCTGCTTAAAATGTCTGTGATTTTCTGGTAACACTTGGCAGATCCAGAGGTGTTGGTGGAGATGGGATGTGTGCTGGTGCTGGCTGTCAGGAGCTGAGAAGATGCTAGCCAGGCTCAGCACCAGACAGAAGCTACAATTTCTGCCTTTGCTGCTCACAAAGGGGAGTTCCAGGAGCTGTACTTAAGTGCTCCTTGTGGGTCCCTTACCACTCAGGATATTCTAGGATTAAAAACATTTTTCGTGTTTTCTAATTATTCCCCATACACCCAGGGCTAGATAAGGGCAGCAGGTTCAGGTCCTCAGCTCTTCAGAGAAATCCCTTCTTGCTTTTGGTGTAATTGTTTATTTATTCTTCCTTTAGAAAAGTGGCTCAGTTTTTCTACCTTTTTCTATAACTTCAACAAAATATTAAAAATGTGTTTGATGCTCTTTGGGGCTCATAGACTGACAGAATACTGGGCACAGATTTCTATGAGTGAGTAAAATCTGTACAAACCATCATGTTTCTATTTTATCTGCATTCTTAGTAAGCACAATATATTTGTATCATGATTGACGTTTGCAGTTCTGGTAAATGATTAGAGATGTTTTATCTCCTCTCTAACTTAACCCCATAATTTTTCAGGGTGTCTTTTTATTTCATACTTCTGAAACTTGTGTTCTTGGCCTCGTTACAGCTGAATCTGCAGCATCTTTTGCAAGCATCTGTTTTCTATCCAGATTGCTTTGATAAGTGGCAATGATGATCATGATTATCTGTAAAAATCCAGTCTCAAACTTCCCTCTTTGGTGGGTTTTACTCACAGGTTGCCAAGACACTGCTGCTCAGATTTTGCGAACTGACATGAAACTGAGATGGGGAGCAGTGCTGGACGGGAAACTTTCGTGTTGGAGAGGGTTTTGCAGCAATTCCACCCCCCTCCCTCCAATGACAATATCATTTAAGAGCATCAAATTAGCAGAAATTTGCACCAAAACTCTTGAAAACAAGGAGCAACCATCTTTACCTGTTGAACCTCAAACTGATAAGAGCTGTGCATGGGTGGAAGAGGAGCTCTACTCTCTTTGGTCTCTCACTGTGATCATTATTGACTGTAGAAGAGTAAGGACACTGATGAGGTCACCCTCGTCAGGATGCATTGGTTTGGGACTATTCTGCACCTTTCCAGCTGAACACAGCAAGGAGGGAAATCAGTAAAGGAAAATCTCTTGGCTCATGGTGCCAGGAGTTAGGAGAGAACTTGCAGGAGGAAAGAAAACAGTCCTCTGGCCCTATGAACCTAGCTTATTAATTAACCTATTTAATGCTTCTTCAGGAGCATGTAGAACACCCAAGCAGCCTGTGTAGGTGTGAGCACAGAGTTTGTCCAAATAAATAAAAAGTGGTTGTGTCCTAAGGCTCAGATTTAGCTGGGCTGGTAAATGGTTCAACAAAAATCATGCTGGTTAAGGGGGGACTGGTGTATCTTCACCAAGGCCAGGCTGGATGGGGCTTGGAGCAGCCTGGGGTAGTGGAAGGTGTCCCTGCCCATGGCAGGGGGGTTGGAATTAAGTGACCTTTAAGGTCCTTCCAACCCAAACCATTCCATGATGATGCTGCTGATCTGTGAATGCTCCAGCTGTGTCATCTCTTTCTGACCTGGTTCTGCGTTTTTCCACCTCAGCATCGCTCTCTCAGCATTTTCCAGTCCCCACTACATATGTGCCAACTCCAGCTAGTGGCACATGACTTCCAGGGAAGAAAGAGTTGGACTTTCTGTGATTTTAACTGTTAGAAGTTAAACGTTGGATGAAGTTAGAAGTTAGACTAGTTATAACTGTTAGAAGTTGGGCTAATTGCAGACAATTTGACAAAACTCCTTCTGGGAGTGTTAGGACATTAAGATATTATCTAAACAACAGGGAAGTCAGTTCTATTTCAATCTTCCTGGACTGTTATTTATATAAATGTTTGAAAACCTTGAAGGATGAGTGTTCCTTGAAGTTTTTTTGGTTTAGGGTTTTTTTTTTTTTTTTTTTTAAGTCCGTTCCTGCTTAATACTCGTGGGACAGTCAGCTGGATTAAACTTCAGGACCTGCAGGAGACCTTAAGGAAGAATAACTAGAGATAAGGTCAGAAACTAGCTAAGTTAGGACCATACACACTCCTAGATTCCTATGTCTAGGCAAAGTTATATCAATGTCTGAAGGTAACTGAAGGTGTGGACAGGAGTTCATTGCTGTGATTGCAGGTACTGTGGTCAGCCTGAGTTAATCAATGTTTCCTTGGTCCAGAGTTTATCTGCCAGGTCAGGGAATGGTGTGGCTGTGCTGTGGGTTCAGGTTACAGGCTGACCCACCTGGAGCAGGTTAGGGAGGGTTTGGGCTCACTGGAACAGCCGGAGGGAATAATCCCCAGTAGAAAAAGTTGGGCTGATCACAGCTGGATCTGGAGAAGATGCTCTCACCTGAGAGGACCTTCCCTCTCGTTACAGACTCTCAGCCCTGAGCTCTGTGTCTCTACAAGTTCTGTACTTGCTGCTGCATTTGCTGGTGCCTCAGCAGGGCCACACTTCCCTGAGACAGCGGCAAACAAAACCAGCAAACAAAACATCCGCATCTTCACCAGCCAGCCTGGCCCTCTGAAACACGGAACACGTTCACTGGAGCACTTTTAACCCGAGTGTGCTTTAAATAAACCCACCTGCTGTGCCAGACACCCACCCACGCAGCTGAAGTGCTGCATCAGGGTGCTCCTCATTTGAGGTGTTGGAAGGACATGAGCACAGAGAAAATCACGATTGCAATCAGCCAGCCGTGGTTGGTTGCTTCAGTCACCCACCTGACTCTCGTGAGCGTCCCCGAGTGTGCCCAGGTGGTGTCTCTGCTCCACAGAAAATGGGCTGGAGTGGGTTGGGCTGAGATTCACAGGTGGAGTGAAGTTACAGCTCAGCAGTGGAAATGCACTCACTGATTTAGGGGAGGGAGTTTCTTTCGCCCCAAAGAAGAATTCAAAGTGTTGTGTTGAACCCATCTTTACAAATCCTTTCCCAATCAGATAATTAGGTGGATAACTGGGTAATTACCCAGTAGAATTTTTTTTTTTTTGCTTGTTTGTCTTTAATGTGCATCTCTTTGATACCACTTTATAAATTATTTTCCTCCAGGTATCTTAGCTTCTCTATTGGTAAGTTGATGTTTTCCCTATTTTTTTTTCCATGGGCTTTGCATTCTGCTGCAGAGGTAGATGTTATCAAGAGAATTTGAGGCTTTAGCATCACATAAATCTCTTTTATGGTTATGATTTCTTGCTTTATCAGGAAAACTTCTTTAGAAAGAAAGGAGAATACCAAAGAATTTTTCACTGATTTTTTATTTTTTATTACACAAAGATAAATAAACATTAGCTTAATACTTAAAAAAATATATATTAGGAAAGCACATTTTTGCCATGTTTTCCACCAGCATAAATAGATTTACATAAATAGACATTTCAAAGTGTAAACTTTACATTACTGTTCAGCGTGGCACATGAAGGTGGCTGGATTCTGAATTTGCAGAGTTCAAGATTTTGGGGGAAAACATTATTTTTCAACCGAGACACCTAATTTTCAATATATTCTGACATAATCTAGACAAATTTTGTGGCTTGATTCAGCTTTTTGCAGGCTGGATCAGGCCCCCTTCCATGCAAGGAAGTTCTCTGTGGCTTCTTGCTCTTGCCCCTCCATCTCCCTTCAGGCCTGGTGCTGGACCAAGGGCGTGACACAGGTGCAGCCCACCGTGATGGTTTTCTTCTCCAGCCTGTAGGATTGCTGGCAGCCCCTCTGCTCCCTGCGCAGGACCAGGATCTCCTGCCTGATGGGCACGGAGCTGAGGCTGGGGTCCAGCTGCCCCTCTGGGCTCACGCACAGCGAGTGGCGGCACTCGGCCTCCGCGATCAGCCGCGGGAAGCGGTCGTGGTCCTCGTCGATCCTGGGGGTGGGCAGGAAAGGCAATGTTTGAATCCAAAGGCAGGATAGGCTGGATAACCATGGGCTCCCTGCTCGGGAACCTTTGCATCCTGGGGTGTGTTTCCTATGGAGGGACGGCAGATTCGCCAAGGCCGTAGGTTTTTCCGAAATAAAACGTAAATAACTAAATACTGGATGTTTTTAAATGTATGGCTGCACACAACTGTCTTTGCAAAGGGCTTGATTCAAGCAGGTGCTGACTTTGAGAGACTGATCAGAAATGATTTGAGCTTCCCAACGTGTCACTCCAACTAACAGACCCCAAAGCCTTCAGATTCTCCCCAAAACGGGAAAGGTTGTTGCTAAACCACTGTTGAATTTGGTGCAATATTAACCCTCTGAAGTATTTTTTAATGATGTTTTAAGTAAAGAATGCTTTAGAAGATACAGTTTTGTCTTGTATACTAATTAATTAATTAAATTATAAAAGCCGTTTGCTTTGCCTTCGGTATATTGCCTAGGCCATGTCTTTCTTTTGTGCTGCTTTCTGTACTGCTTCTCCTTCAAAGAGGATTATAGGGACTGTGGATACCCTCATATTTCCAAAATCTCTCAACTGTGAAGCACTGAAAACAGAGATGAAAACATTTTTCTAGGCCAGGGCATCCAGTGTGTTTCCAGGCCATGGGGACAGGGATCATACCTGTAATCCCACGGAGCCAGAGAGCGGCTGCTGATGTCCTGACTGGCTTTGGCGTCCTGGTTCGTGTTGCTGATGCTCAGGTTGACTCTCACAGTTTGGGGGAATTTTGAGTCTTTTTGGGTCAGGCATCCAGCAGATGCTTGCTTGAAGAGATTCTCTGGCTTGAGCTCAGGCTTGATCACCTTCCCATGGGCAGGATTGCTGGCTGACAGCACGGCCAGCAGCACGAGGAGCAGGGGTCTGAGCTGGAGAGAACTGGTACATTTAGGCCACAAGACAGGTGTGAAATTCATCCACAGTCAGCCTAACTGGTGGTTAAAGCCCCTACTGCAGGTTGGAGTAATTATGGAAAAAGATGCCATATGCCACGTCCCCTTTTGTTCTCATTAACTGATTCTCATGGTGCTGACTGTTATATATATACCCAGTTGTAATCTGGCTGTAATGTTAAATTATAGAAAATAATGTAGCACAGAAGATAGCAGAAAGGGTATAACAAAAAGAAGGACACTCTAAGGTTGAGTTTTCAATGTATCTCTTGTCTCAGAGAATGCTGTGGGAGCCCATGTCACTAATGTACAGTCTCATTGCTGCCCCATGAATATTCTCACATTTTAGTTATTTTTAATTATCAATGATTTAAACAAGCATTTTAAAGGTGGGTGCAGATCCCTATTACATCTATTAGAATTTAAATACATCTCTCTCAAAATGGGGAAAATAAACTCAGAATTCAAGTTCTTACCAGAGAAGCGCAAAAAGTTGGAGACATCTTCCTTCCTTCTCTTACTGCTCCTGATGTTTGTGCTGGGCTCTGCTCAGCTGAAGGTGTCTGGGCACATCTGCTGCTGGACCTTTTATAAGGGTTTCTGGGCTGTGCTAAATAATTTGGAGTAGGTGTTTTTTTCCCCCAACCTTAACTGTGGTTTCTGACCATAACCTAAATTAAGAAGTATATGTATATAGGTTCCATTAACACAGGTGGAATACAGGATATGTCTTAGATCTGTAGGTGATGTCATTCCTTCAGCCATGTCACTTGAATGGTGACAAAGCCACAAACAAATTTGCAAATTTGTGGGTGCAAAGTATTCAGTTTGAAATTGGGATGCCATAGGTATGAAACTCAAATGTGGCTGGCACAGGTTTGGATCTGTTCACTCCTTGGTTGGTCTGATGTGTTTTCACTCCAGACTGGGCAGGTGTTGGACAGCTGGCCACCATCAAATTGCTCTCACACTCTTCCCACAGGCTGTAATTTGTCTTGATGTCTGAGGAGCAATGTCCCTGCTCAAGCTCAATTCTTCTCTGAACTGGGCTATTTTTATTCACGGTTAAACCTCAGGTGTGATTTGTCAGTGTTGATCAGAATGCTCGGTGATAGTGAGTTCCCAAAAGTCAGCCACTCTCCACATTGGAAAAAAAAAATGAGTGAACTTTGTTTTAAGCTTGCCACCTTTTCATTTTGCTTTCATTTTCCTTCTCTCGTGCTATGAGGCAGCGTTTTGTTCCTAAGGAAAGGAGTTTGGGAAGTGCGAAGGATGTAGTTAAACTTCCAGTTCCTAAGTTAGAGAGAGGACAAAGGGGCTCCAGAGAAACTGTGAATGCTAAGAGATGCAAAATGACACAAGACACAGGAGCTGTGGCTGCCCCTGTATCCCTGGAAGTGTCCAAGGCCAGGCTGGACAGGGATTGGAGCAACCTGGGACAGTGGCAGTTGTCCCTGCCCATGGCACGAGGTGGAACTATATTGTATTTAAGGTCCCTTCCAACCCAAACCATTCTCTGATTCTAGGATTCTGTAACATCAAGTCTATTCTCTGATAATTTTTTTTGGGCAATACTCCCATCATTTTGCTCTGAATGTGGGTTATGAGTAGCTCAGATGTGCCCTGTAAAGTGACACTCGGTGTAACAGCCTGGAGCTGCTGATCAGAACTTCTCCCAGGTGTAATTTTAGTGGGGTTTTTTAAAATAAAAATGATGTGGAGAAAGTACAGGGGTTTTTTTATTTATTTGCTTAATATTTATACCCAAGTCCAAATTTTACTCACCTTGTGCCAGCCAAAGGAGGATGGAAATAAGGATTGAATTTAGTTTGCGGGTTCTGGGATACCCATGACCTACATCCGCTTGTTTAAAAGATGTTGATGTTTCAGAAATTAAATGTATATTTCAGTTTCCCTCTTCAAGTTAGAGGTGTACAGGTTAAAGGAAATGGTCCCCTGAGAAGGGGTTTTCTCTAGTGCTGTTTACTGAAATATCCTTTCAAAGTGGGTCAGTTAAATTGCCAATTTTAGAAGCAAAATACGTTTTCGAAAGCCTACAAGGCAGCGGGAGGTCAGGTTCAACCAGCCTGACCCTAAATTGTCTACCTTAAATGCGTCAGTGGTTTGGGTTACCTAGGTAGTTGAAAGGTGAATAGTTTAGCATTTGAACACAGCTGATGTAACACAACATTACAATGGCAAAAAAGAAAAATTTCCATGGTTTGTATCGAGGCACGAACGTGTTTGTTGGCGGTTGTCATAGGCAAGATGTGAAGGTCTGAGGAGAAAATGTGCCTCTTGAAATTTCTGATTTCAAGATTTTTTCAAAGTTCCAAATAATTATTTTGTAATTCTTAATACTCTGAAGTGGGGGGAAAAAATTAATATGATTTTCCCCATGAGATTAGAAATTACCCCATAGGATTTGTCTTATTCTAACACATATGTTTCTCTTAGGTAGACATCTGGGAGCTGGGACACTAAAAAAGGTTTACTTAAACAAAAAACAAAACAAAACAAAAAACCAACCAACCAAACAAAAAATTAAAGGTTATAAAAAGCCTTTTGAAATGAAACTTATCCCTTCTCTTGGCTCTGGTGAAAGCTTTCTTGCAAGTAAGTTGCTATTTAAGTACTTTACCTGGCTGAGATTCTTCAGGTGCCCAGATCTGGGTGTGTTGGCATTTGATGACACTTTCTCCCCTCAGAGAGTATCTCAGAATCACAGAATGGCTCTGCAGACCCCTCAGGAGCCAGGTGTCCCCAAATCCAGGGACTACCCCTGTGGTATCTCCTCCTTGGGCCCCCCTTGCCTTCTTCCTTCTGGGGCGGGGAGGGAGAGGTCACCCAAGTGTTTGGGTTGGAAGGAACCTGAAAGATCTCATTCCAACCCCCTGCCATGGGCAGGGACACCTTCCACAATCCCAGGCTGCTCCAAGCACTGTCCAACCTGGCCCTGGACACTTCCAGGGATGGGGCAGCCACAGCAACCATCCAAGTGCTGGAGCTCTGGAGTCCTGACTGAACTTGCTGTAAATTAAAAGAGAACTTTACACATTTTTTTTCTAATTGCCATCAGTTAAGTTTATGACACTTCTGTAAAATAAGATTTTTTTTTTTTATTTACAAGAAGGAATACATTTACTTTTTTTTCTTTCTGTTTTTTTTTTAATTTACAAGTAGGAACACATTTACTTTTTTTTCTTTTTTTTCTTTCTGGAGAGAATGTATTTTCTTCCTTTTGACTACATATTATAAATCCCTATAAATACACCAGCACTCTCCCTTCTACATACAAGTATTGCATGACCCACTCTGCATTGTGGAGGTAATTTCTAGGGTTAGACCAAGCCTGAGTTCAGTGGTGATATGTGAGAATTCGATGGAGCAAGGCTCTGAGCACTGATTAAACACTGATGTTTGGTTTTAGTTTAATTTAATTAAATCATGCTGTGAGGGGATCAGACACATTCAGAGATGTGGTCATCTTCAAACTGGTTAAATCCAGAGAAGGGCCAGGAAAATGCTTGGAGGGCTGGAGCACCTCTGCACTGGAGCCAGGCTGGGAGAGCTGGGGGTGTGCAGCCCTGTGTTGGGTTTTTCTGAGCTGGAGTTCATTTTCCCACAGCAGCTCTCCCAGTGCTGGGCTTTGCATTGGGAGCTGGAAAGGTGTTGGGAACACCTCAGTGTTTTGGCTGCTGCTGGGCTGGCACAGCATCAGCTCTGTCCCTCCGTTTCCCTCGTCCAGGGGCTGGGAGTGGCCAAGATCCTGGGAGGGGACACAACCAGGAGAGCTGCCCCAAATTATCCAAAGGGATATTCCATACCATAGGATGTCAGCTCAGAGAAAAACTAAGAAAAGGAAGAAGAGCATTTGTTATTTACAACATTTGCTCTCCAGAGCAACTGCTGTGTGCTGAAGCCCTGCTTCCCAGGAAGTGGCCAGATATCACTCACTGATCAGAAGCAGAGAATAAAATTATCTTTTTGTCTCTTTGCTTGTGCACAAATTTTTCTTTTGTTATTGTAAACTGCCTTATCTCAACCCAGGTGTTGTTTCTCATATTATTTTCTCTTCCCTGTCCAGCTGGGAAGGGAGTGATAGAATGGCTTGGAGAGCACTTGGTGTCCAGTCAAGATCCTTCCACCACAAGCCTGGAGAAGAGAAGGCTCTGGAGAGAGCTCAGAGCCCCTTCTAGAGCCTAAAGGGGCTCCAGTAGAGCTGGAGAGGAACTTGGGAAAAGGGCTGGAGGGACAGGACACAGGGAATGGCTTCCCACTGCCAGAGGGCAGAGATAGATGGGATATTGGGAAGGAATTGTTCCCTGTGAGGGTGGGGAGGTCCTGGCACAGGGTGCCCAGAGAAGCTGTGGCTGCCCCTGGATCCCTGGAAATGTCCCAGGCTGGGTTGGACAGGGCTTGCATCAAGCTGGGATAGTGGAAATGTCCCTGCCCTTTGTAGGAGGGTGGAACTGGATGGTCTCTAAAGGTCCCTTTAACCCAAACCATTCCATGATTCTATGAAGTCACTGCACTGATCTCTCACCTTTTGATTCTTACACAGCAGACACAGTAGAAGAGCTAAAGTAATGTTTTTCCTCTATTAAACACCTGTATTTTTCCTCCCCAGCCACTGCAGTAGAAATGATAATCTCCTACTTCATGCATAAATTTTCCAAGCACATCTAATGAAGATAAGAGTCTCACATCAGCTGTGGTTGCTGTCAGTGGCTGAAATATCCTTTTCATAACTAAAATCTAATGGATACTCAGTAGTTGGGAAGTCAACTTGAAGAAAATGGGCTGCAAAGTGACATTTTAGGAAAAGGGCATTTGTGGAGCATTGAGAGCTCAGTGCTATTTTCCCAAAATCCAGCCCTTACTTTGTGTTCCACCACCCAGCACTTTCAAACCAAATAAAATTCAGAAAACTTGTTTTCTCACCAGTATATCCCAGAGCTTAAGCTCATTGTTGCCAGGCAGGTCTGACAGGACAGCCTGCAGAAATAAACTCATTTCTACTGTAGCCATTTTCCTGCGCCCAGGTAAAGTCTGAAAATCATGGCCATTCATTGTGGAATCAAAAATCATAGAATCATAGAGTAGTTTGGGTGGCAAAGAATCTTTAAATGTCAAACACCCTGCAATGAGCAGCATCTTCCACTACATCAGCTTTTTCACAACCTCATCCAACCTGATCTTGATTTTTTTCCAGAACCATTTCTTTTTAAGAGGGGAAGTTCCTATTTTTCCGTTTTTTTTTTTTTTT
>VXBQ01004468.1:31213-46571 GCA_013400175.1 Phainopepla nitens
TTTTTTTTTTTTTTTTTTTTCTTGAAGAGCAATCACTTCTGGCCACAACAGTTTGTGTGCAAGAAGGTGTCAGAATCCAAAAGTTTTACAGAATAAGTGACTCAGAGCGGTTTTGGTGAGAGTTGTAAAAACAGCAGTAGTATCTGAATTTTCAAGCCCTTTCACCTCTCTGTGGTTCAATTTGACTTATTCTAATTTTTTTTTTTAATAAGTAATGGAAATTCATCACTTTTCCAATCATATGCAAATTCTGACCTCAGTGCAGTGAAGTTTCCAGAACTATCCCAGGGAGGGATTTCAGAGAATAAGCACTGGTGAAGGTTTCCTCCTCAGAGACGTGGCTTTGTGGGGTGGGGACCACGGGTAGGTGATAAAAACCTAATGTCCCATTTTAACCTGAAAGATGCTTCTTAACCAGACCTAATCCTTCTGTGCTGATGCCATGGATACAAGGGCAAAGTGAATTCTGCCAGGCAGAGGGGTCCATCCCTGATTCTTTTTCTTCTGGCTGAACTGCTGTGCTGAGCCCAGCTAGGCTAGAAAATTAATTGTGGTCCTTTGTTTCAACCAATGTGCAATTCTGAACGACTGTGGCCTTTGAGTGCTTAAGAGGGGCTTGTACAAAGGAGAGAGCAACTTATTACATGGGCAGATAGTGGTGGGACAAGGGTAAATGATTTTAAACTGGCAGAGAGAAGGTTTAAATGGGATATGAGGAAGAAATTATTCCCTATGAGGGTGGTGAGGCCCTGGCACAGGGTGCCCAGAGAAGCTGTGGCTGCCCCTGGAACCCTGGAAGTGTCCAAGGCCAGGCTGGACAGGGCTTGGAGCAACCTGGGATAGTGGAAGATGTCCCTGCCCATGGCAGGGGGTGGAACTGGATGATCTTTAAAGGTCTTTTCCAACTCAAACCATTCTGTGACTCTGTGGTTAGTGGGAACAAGACAAATGGGGTCAGAGCAATGAGCTTTTGGAGGATAGAAAAGTTATGGCTGATGAGAGGTTGGCATTCTGATTCTGATAATGCTCTTCACATTACTTGTGAAAGCCACCCAGTGCTGAGCAGTGGGAAGATTGTATAAAGACACAAGACTGACATGTGCAAATACAAACAAGCTCTTTTCCCTTCAATCACTTAAGGAATTGCTGAAAGCTCTTCCATTGTAGTAGCTGAATTTACTCTCTCTTTTTTCACGTTTCCCTTTTTTTTTTTTTTTTTTACTGTGAAGACTGAAATGCTAAAATGAAATGTGCCTATACTTCCGCCACAGAGAAATCCTCTTGCTGCTTCCTACACCTACAGCTTCCAAAGCCTGTAAAAGCCTTCATGCCATGCCTTCAGAGACACACCCCCCACTGCCCTCACCTCTGCTGCCTCCCCTGATGCCCAGATATCACTCCCTTGGCACAGCAGCACTGAGGAAGATGCCAGATATCACAGGGCTTCTGTGGTGCACAACATCTGATGGCTGATAAGCAGCTTGTATGAGAAACACAGAAGGCAATGTACCCAAATGTCTCATCATCCCAGCTGAGGATGGTTTGCAAAGGATTCAATCAGGGCTTTACCATATAAAGTTGCATCAGGCAAAGTTAATCAGGTGATGGGGTGAATGCTAATCAGGGTGATTTCTTGTCTGCCCTATTTTCTTTCTTTGCAGCAAAGGGAAGATTGGCAGAGGCTTTCTGCATGTTTGCAGGAGAACATTGTTCCTCCAGGGGAGAATAAATGAGGTTTTAAACTGGATTAAATGGTCTCATACCCTGAGAGAACCTGGTGGAAGAGCAGATAAATGGCAGTGGGTCAAGAGGTGGGTCTTGGTCCTCTCAGGAAATAATTGTGAAGAGAGAGGGGAGAACAGTGCTGCTCTTGGGGTGCTCAGTAATCACCAGAGATCCTCCTTGATAATGATGCCCAAAGTATTTTGTGTGGTCAGTGTCTGCTTTTGAAAGACTGAAATAGTGAAGTGGATTATATCAAGTTTATGGAAGTCTTCCATTTTGAATCTTTTCAATGTAAATATACAGGCATATGTATTCATTTAATATGAGGAAAACTGGCTTCTGGGATGAATGCAGTGCTTCCTGAAATCTGATGGTTGTGGTAATTAATGCCCAATAAAATTGCACTTTATTTCACACCCATAAATGCTCTGCAGAATGTTCTGAAGGTGGATTTGATTTGCACCCTTGTTTTTATTTATTGTGAGCAGGGGCTTTGCTCAATGCAGAATTGCTGAAGGCTCCTTCCAAAGTGGTTGGACTTTAGGTCCCAATTAGACAGAAATTGGATCAATTTTTGTACTTTCTGAAGACAGAAGATCTTGGTCATTTATAAGAATTATTTCTTTCCTGAATTTAGTAATTTTTGATCCTGGTTATCTTGCAATTGTTTGGCTAATAAAATTCAATGGAAAAGTGTCTTTTTTTCAATTAATCAGTGTAAAAAATCACATGAACTGTGATGAGGGGAATGAGAGACGGTGATAGACAATCACTGAGTGTGACATATGAAAATGCTGCTGTCTACACTCCCCTTCATTCCTGCTGTGCCAGGACTAAATCCCATGGATGCTCTTGTCTTACAGAGTTTGGCAGAGGAAGGAGTGAGGTTGTCCTGCTGTACTCATTCTATGGTAGAGAAAGCTTGTCCATGGTAGTTTCAACATTCTGTGCTAGTTCTTGCTTTCCAAAACATTCTTGCTGGACCAGAATGGTTCATAAATTCACCAGAAAACAAAATATTTTTCCTTATTTTTATGGAATAATTTAACAGGGAAAGAAACTGGATTTTTGGTCCTTATTGATGTAAGATGGTTCAATTCAGATCATCATCAAACATAATTATGAGCTTTGAGTATTCAAAAGACCTTTCCTTTCAGTGGTTGTTGGTGTTTTCTATTATTTCTCATTTATGGCAGTATAAGAAATCTCTGGCTGGAATATCTGGGTTTAATAATTGCTGAAATGCAGGAGGAACAGAAGATGGGGAGGATAAAATTTGCCAAGCTCCCCCAATGCAAAGGATGCTTACCAAGAAGGAACATCACATCAAGAATTAATTTCTGTCTTGTTTTGCACATTTTATTTTCCTTGTGTTATTGAGCAAATAGACACAGCTACTTTTCCCTCACTCATATTTTTGACAAGAATTCTCTGGGGTACTTGGGGGGACAGTTGGCTGAAATCTCTTTTACTTTTTAGATTGTGGGACTATTTCCAGTTATGTCCTGATTCTCCAGGGTTTTCTTTTATTTTGAGGCTTGCTCTGCCCACTGTTGGGAGGCTCTGGGGATCCACAGCCCAGTGCTGTGCTCTGCAGGTGTCCTTTGCTTTGATGTGCTGCTGAGCAAACCCAGGTTGTATGGAGGGGACGTGCAGTGAGATATGAGGTGTAAAAAATCCCCTTTTGACTCATTCCCAGGTAAAACTGAGAACAGTTTACATCAAATGCTCAGAAACCCCTAGGGGTTTAGGGCTGTGAAATGGGACATCTCAGTGGTTAAAATCCATGGACTGTCAGGGATGACACAGTCCTTGCCCAGGATGAAGTAACTGTGGATCTGGAGCGAAAGGGAACCTGGGGGATAGAATAATGGAATGGTTTGGATTGGAAGGGACCTTAAAGCCCATCTCATTCCAACCCCCCTGCCATGGGCAGAAGGTTCCACTATCCCAGATTCCCCTAGCCCTGTCCAACCTGGCCTTGAACACCTCCAGGGATGGGGCAGCTGCAGCTTCTCTGGGCACCCTGTGCCAGGGCCTCACCACCCTTGGGACAGTTTGTCTTTTGAGCTGAATTTACTAAACCTTCTAGACTCAGGAGCCTTTTGTGTGTCTGGGTTTTCCAAATGACGTTGCTGAAAAAAATGAAGTTTTGCATCTGGGAAGATGTGCACTTTCTGTCCTTAACAGAGACCCAAAAGGCTTTGGAACAGACTGGTGCCACTCCTCATTCTGCTGCATCCATGCTCTTTCCTCCCCATCCATCCAGCAAAGAATAACAGCATCATGGATGATGCACATAAAGAACTTATTTTGTTATGCATTTGTTCATTTATTTATTAAGAGCTTTGGAATTGTTTTTGGTGGGGTGAAGATGGGGAACAACCAGCTGAGCTGAATGCCTGAGGTTAGACTTCTGAATTCATTGCCTGGCTCAGAGAACAAGTCAGCAAAGCCAATTTCAAGTTGTTTGGCTGTTTTTCTTCATTAGCTGCAGTGTGGTGTGGGTGGGAAGATTCAGAAGATACCTCTCATGGAGATGTGTGATCTGAAGTGTGTGCTGTGGCTGAGTGGATATGGGATAACTGATACAAAAAACCTTTACTGTGCAGATTATGGTTATTTATAGCTCCTTTTTGCATTACATAAGTAAGAAAGACACTTGGACACAGAGGGTTTTCAAGAATATGTTGCCCATGTTCTTTATGGTTTTTTTTGGGGTTTTTTTTTTTTTGTAATTTGAAAACAGATTGCTTGAACTGGCAGTGTTGAGCAAAAGGCAGGGTGTGGATGCAAGTTTGATAGGGAAAGGAAATGAAGACGGTTGTGGCTCTGCAGGTCCACATTGACTTAGAAATTGGCTGAGTGTTTCAGAGCCAACAGCTTTGTATGTGATATTTGGTAATCATGGAATGGTTTGGGTTGGAAAAAGCTTAAAGCTTAAAAGCTCATCTCATTCCAACCCTCCTGCTGTGGGCAGGGACACCTTCCACAGACCAGGTTACTCCAAGCCCCATCCAGCCTGGCCTGGAACACTTCCAGGGATGCAGGAAATTCTGGAGTAGCCCTGCTTGCAGTGATGCTTTTATGAAAACCAAAAGCCTATCCCAAACCTTTCCAGGTGCTCATCCCCCCATGCACCTCTGGAGACGTTCGCAGCGGTAGCAGATGCGTCCGGGAGGAAGGGCTGGTGGGGTTGAGCTGGGGCAGAGGGAGGCAAACCTTCCTGGCTTGGTGTTTTCCACACTGCTATAGCTGGTTGAAGGGGACCAAACCTCCGAGGAAGACGGGCTTGGTTCCGTTTGACCAGCCAGAGCAGAGCATAGCTCCGGAGCACAGCGCGCGCTGCTCCCGACCTGCAACGGGAACGGGACACGTGAGGTGGGGGACACGGGGACTGACCTCTGCTCTGAGACCCTCACCCCTCTGAGGAGGGTGGTGCAGCACTTGTGACACCACCTTAGGAGACCTCACGGCTCTCCACAGAATCAGAGAATGGTTTGTGTTGGGAGGGACCTTAAAGATCATCTCGTTCCAGCTCCCCTGCATGGCGGCACCTTATAGACCTCTTTCCTTCCTGCTTCTTTCTCTTTTCCTATTTTCCCTCTCTTTCTTCTTCTTCTTTTTATTTTTTTGAAGCATTTTTTAAATAGTGAAAAAAAAGGAAAAGTGGGAGGGAGGAAAGACCCCTCCTTTGTCCATTGAAGGGAAGTCACCTGCCAGTTGTCAGTCAGGCATCACTTTTCAGAGCCACCCTGAGCCCTCCAGCTGTACCTGGAGCCTCAGCAAGGAGACAGCTGCCAGAGACCACGAGCAGCAGGACATGGGGCAGCTTCCAAACAGGACAAAAGCAACATTTTTCCAACCCTGTGCGTAGGCCCCTTTCCATGTGCATGTGGTTTTTCGGGGACTTAGAGTCGTTAGAACATTAAGGTCAGAAAAGCCCTCCAAGATCATCAAGTCCAAGTGACTTGATACATTTTTCTCAGAAAAACATTTTGATTAGGAGGGGGTTTTCCCTCTTTTTTTTTTTTTTTTAAATCCCTTTTCTCACTGCTCAGTATTGGGAGAAATATCAATTTGAGTAACCTCTGGATTCCTGTGCTTGCTTCATACTTTCTCTTTGTTCATTGGGGTGTTCATTAGCAAGGGAAGCATCAGCAACTTAAATTCAATATTCCCTATGAAAATGTCTGCCTTACTGCCAAAGAAACACTTCCTACAAGCTTCCAATTACAAAATTCACTTCAAACTCTGCCCCATCAGCACTAGAGTGTTGCAAACTTAACAAAATTTAGGAAGAATTAGAGGTTTTTACCTTCTGTCATGGTCTGGGTGCAGATACACAACCAGAGGAGGGAGGGAAGAACAGAGTTAAAACAGTGGCCTTGACCCCTCAGACACACTTTTCCCAAACCTTAGCCCCATGCCTAGGTTATTTCTTCTCCTCTGTCCTTGTCTGTGTGTGTGCCTGTAACTCAATCCTGGCCTGTGCTGTGCAGGAAGAGTCACTGCTGATCCCAGGCTCCGGCAGAACAGCCCAGGAACAGCTGCAGAAAGTAAATAAGGGGTGGGATTCCACCCCAGGGTTAACCCCCAAGTTTATGCAGTCAGTCAAGGCTAGGGGCAGGCTCAGCTGGCTCAGAAGTTTGGCTTCATTTGCCAACATGCAAGCATCTGGCAGCATCCAAGGAGCCACAGGTTGTCTGGGACAGCCACAGGGGATGTGCAACTGTGGCACAGCACAGAGCTGAAAAAAGCCACTGGAAGCCTTTCTTAGGGCACTGGGGTGTCCTTTTTGGCAACTAACTAAAGTCCACAGCACTACAGACTGCAACAGGTTTTCATCACCACAGAGGTGAGGAGACCACCAGGAGCAGAAAGGAAGTGTTGGGCTTGAGACATGGACTTTGTGTTGACCAGCAAAGTCAGGGAGAGAACAGGGGTCAGGATTCACATCCCTGCCAAGATCCACACCCCTGCCTGCTCGTTCCATCGGGTGCCTTTTTGTCTTGCCTGGTTTTTATGATTAGAACCATGGAATGGTTTGGGTTAGAAGGGACATTAAGGACCATTCAGTCCCACCTCCTGCCACGGGCAGGGACACCTTCCACTATCCCAGGTTGCTCCAAGGTCTGCCCAACCTGGCCTTGGACTCTTCCAGGGATCCAGGGGCAGCCACAGCTTCTCTGGGCACCCTGTGCCAGGGCCTCACCACTGTCACAGCCAAGAATTCCTTCCCAGTATCCATTCTCTGTGTCCTGTCCCTCCATCCCTTGTCCCCAGAGTCTCTCCAGCTCTCCTGGAGTTCCTTTAGGCCCTGGAAGGGGCTCTGAGCTCTCCCTGGATCCTTCTCTCCTCCAGGTGAGCACCCCCAGCTCTCCCAGCCTGGCCCCAGAGCAGAGGGGCTCCAGCCCCATCTCTGTGGCCTCCTCTGGTCTCTCTCCAGCAGCTCCACGTCCTTCTGCTGTTGGCCCCAGGGCTGGGGCAGCTCTGCAGGTGGGGTCTCACCTGAGCAGGGCAGAGGGGCAGAATCCCCTCCGTTGGCCTGCTGGCTATTCTTTCTTAGATGCAGCCCAGAAGGAAAAAAAGGATAATTTTTCTCTGCTCAATTTCTCTTCTGAATTATCATAACCTAGGAGCTGGTTCTGTACAAGAAGGACAGGATGAAATAATGTTTTGACAAGTGCTTTCCTGAATTACATCGAGGAGACCGCAGGCCCTGGGTCAGATGCGGCAGCCCTGGCTTTGATTCAGACTGAAATTTTGCAAAGCATCTTGGTGGCTGAGGAACATAAATGTCATTGGTTTCAGGCTCTATATTGGTACATTTTATAGGGCTGAGGTGCAGGCACAGGAACTCAGTGGTTTCTGCTGTGTTTAGCACAGTTGCTGGCACAGTTTTGACCTGTTGTCAGCTGGGACTGACCCTAAGCTCAGCTTAGGGACAGCTCCTAAGCTCAGCTTTGCTATTAGAACTGGTCAAGGGCCGTTCCCAGTCAGGAGTTTGAAGATGATTAAGTTGTGAACATAAATCACTGAAATATACATATGGTTTTTAAGCTTCTAACTAGATCAGGCTTGTTAAGGGTATTTTGGGGTGGAATTCCTAAAATTTCCCATGGGAAGTGAAAGTATGAAAACCTTTCAGACCTAGTTCTTAGTGATAAGAACAGTTGCTTCAAAAAAATTCCTAAATTCTTTCTTAAAATAAATTAAGGCTGGCTGAAAACTGCCTTGAGTTTTGAATATTTGGCTTCTAGTGGAAGAAAGTGATGTATGAGAAACGGTTTGGACTCTTCAGCTCCATGTAACAGGATCTTGAGGATATCCTGGAGACATCCAGGATATATCTCCAGGCTGTCCTAGAGGGGTTAAAGGCAACTGGTCCGCTGCTTGCAAAAAAAATTACACCGAGCTCCTTGCTAGACAATGTTACTAGAACAAAGTATCAAGCAGTGCTCAGAGGAGGAAAGGAAATTTGTGACATGGCAGGACTGTCCTGAGTTATGATAATACAACTTTGGGAAAAAAACCACACTGCTTTTGACAAGGCTGTGTGGCTGCTTAGATCCACAGTGTCATATTAATTAATAATAATTAATATTAATTAATTCCTGCAGCTTGTCCTGCTACTGTACTGAGGCAGTGCAATGAATTAACCTTCAACAGTCCACTACAGCAATTCTCTGTCTGTAGCATTCATTTTAATCCCATTAAATAAGATCTTGTAACAAATGATTGGGAGGAAAGAGGAGAATTTCATGACATCTGGGTCATACTTAATTTTGCTCCTCACAAGTCCTACCCAGTGCGTTTTAATTCTTCCTCTATGTCACTTAACCCAAAGCATTTCCCGCCATCTAAGAAGGGATGTCAACATGAAATAGGTTAGATTTAGATGAGCTATTGGGAGGAGATTCTGCTGTGAGGGTGGTGAGGCCCTGGCACAAGTGCCCAGAGAAGCTGTGGCTGCCCCCAGATCCCTGGAAGTGTCCAAGGCCAGGTTGGATGGGACATGGAGCAATCTGGGATAGAAGAAGGTGTTGGAAATAGATGAGCTTTAAGGTCCCCAAACCATTCTATGATTCTATGAATTATCGATGCCTTCTGGGATGTGATCACCCTTGAAAAGCACTTTCAGTAGGATGTGAATATTATTTGGATTAGGTGAAACCCACAGTCTGCTTACTCCATGCCTTTTCCAGCGAAAGATGTACAGAATATATGGTAGTTATCAAATCTGGATTCAGGAATTTGCAACCTTTTTAGGTGTTCAGACCCCTGTGTGCCCTCTATGGTGCTGAGGGCACTGTAGAGTGAATATAAACTGCCTGGCTCTATTTGACAAAGTCAAATTGACATAAATTGCAGTTATAGGAAATCTTTGAACTCCTTGCAGTTACTGGGAGGAGAGGACACGGGGGAGGTCTCCCTGAAACCACACACTTCCTTACATTCCATAGCAGCCTAATCCATATGGGGATATAAAGAAGCATGTCATCTCATGAGAGAAGTCTGGGTTGTGCCTTCTGGCCAGCAGGAGAGTTCTCCATCCTCCACTCCTGAAGAGGTACTGCTGCTCCTCAGACGTGTTTCAGAGCCAACAGTCTGTGTCCTCCTTGGAAAAGCAGTGACAGCACCACCCTTGTAACTTCCCTGGTGCCTCAGAGCATTTTGGGATGTTTTGGAGGGATACTTTCAGGTGGTTCAGATTTTTCCAGTGCCTGTGTGTCAGCAAATATGCCTGTGTGTGCCTCTGCACAGTGCTGAAGGCTGGAATCTCATGGAAGTGCATACTGGAGAAGGTCCTGGAGTTATTTTGATAATCTTGAAATCCTCTAAAACTCAAGTTTGCTGTAAAAAAAAAGTCACATGAGTGAGAGGTGATCAACTGTGTTCTTTCCTTTCACTTCATCATAATTATTTGTGTTGAGGCAGGACCTGGAGGACCTGCCTGAGCAGAGGAGTTGCTCACACAGAGACAGGGATGTGATCCTTGCCCTGCAGAGCTGCCTGGCCAAGCAGGCAGTGCCTTCAGAATCAGACAGCAGCTCAGCAGAACCTGGCCTGCCTGGTCAGGAGCAAGTTTAAGTCCAAGGGTCACACACAGAGGGGTTTGGGTCAGAAGGATCTGGAGGGCTCAAAGCAGGAGCAGCTTAAATCAGGGTGCTCAGCACTGTGTCTAGTTGAGCTTGAATCCCCCCAAGGATGGAGTTCTCTCAGTTTTCTGGGGTCTGTTTCCTGGAGTTTGACCAAGCTGATGGTGAAAAACCTGTTTGGTGATATCTAATTGGAATTTCCTGGGTTCCAAGTTTTGCAGTGCCCTGGTGCACCTTTGAGAGGAGCCTGTCGTGGCATGAGGGGCAGGACATATGGATGGATTTCTGCATTTAATGATAGGAATAATCATCAGAAGTGAAAAGCAAAGTATCCTGGTGTCCTCTCCTATACTAATCCTTGATTTGGGGTCGTTGCACACTCTCATCCACAGTAGGGCAGTCATCTTCAGTAGGGCAGGCATCCTCAGGGATGCTCAAAGAGAGTTACGGGCATGTTTGGAAACAACCAGTTGGAATAAATTTGTTCATGGAGCAGATTCACAAAGATGATTTATTTCGAAGTGGAAGCTTCTCTGAGGATGGAAAAGGAGAGGGAATACCCAAGTTTCTAATACACAACCAGTCCACACAAGTATATAGGACAGGAAAAGAAAATAAGCCTTTCTTTCATGTTTTCTCTTCCTAAAGAGCCAAAAGACCAAGGAACGATCTCAGTGATGAGAAGCACTAAAATCAGGGTGGGAATAACCCCAAGCTTTGAAGGAAACATAAACCCTGTTTGAAGGTGGGCCCTAGTGAGAGTCTGCTGGCCCAGCACACACTCCAGAGCACAGAGCAGCACTGCCCACCCTCCTCAGAGGCTCCAGCTCTCCCTGGAGCATGGTTCCTCCTCCCCAGCTTTGCTGCCACTCTCCAGGCACTTTATCGTGGGGGAGAAGTTGGGTCAAAGTCTCTCTCCATGCCTGCAGGACTCTCCATCCTGCCCTGTGACAGAGATGTTCCCCTGCATGATGCTGCTTCAGGAAATACCAATTTTGCAATGTCCCCCAGTGCCTGACCTTTCTGATTTTTCACCTCTCACACGCAACCACCTCGGTTTCTCTGCCCCTACAATTTCTCCCTGTCAGCTGTTCCAACCTGTGTCAGTACCTGATGCAGTGATGTCTGCAAAAGGGTTTAGGGTGGAAATCCATCCCATGGCATTGCTTGTCCTCATACTCAGCTGGGGTAATGGATTTATAGACTGAAGGGTGTACAAATGGCTCAAATTTATTTTCTCTTAAAAACTTAATGATTCTGATATTGTACATGCTGCTCTAAATAATTTTGCTTGTACAGAAATCCCTGTAGACTCTATTGAAGGGATGAATGGATTTTGGGGGAAGTTGTTTGTTTGTCCTAAAGTCAGATGAAGACTTTTCTTTGTGATTTCTGGAAAAATTCATGTCAGGGAATTTCACATAGTCATTATTTCAATAACCTCAGTACCTGATCAAACAAATGAATGCAAGTTCTACAGAAAGAGATTACTCATGCAATGACCCAGGGAATTATATTGTATAAAAGTTCCCAGAATCAGGAGTGCTGTCTGAATCTCCATTATTTAGTGATTTTTACATCAAGCACAGCAGAAGTGTTAAAAATATCCACAGCAATACATTCCCATTCTTTTTTTTTTTTTTTAATGTATGGGAGAATCCATTTAAACATTTTAATTTAAGAACTCAGTGTAATATTTACTTCCCAGTTAAATGAAGGCCTTTGACTCAGAGGAGGTGAGGAAGATGAGCCCTGCTGACATCAGGGCAAAACTTCAAGAGATTTCAGCAGAGCCATGACACAGGCTGTGTGTTCCCAGACTTTTGAGTGCATAAATCTGTTTACATGAGCTATCAGCAATAATGAATGTGGAGATATTTCTTTTAGCCTTATTAGTCCTCAGTTTAAAACCATTATTGGTGCTTACTGGTAGCATTTTCTTAAATTTCTCATAGGCCTATATCAAAGTACCATGGAAATTCTGGGATCAAATGATGGATTCAGAGTGATTAATGAGGAAACAGACTTAGTTACTGGGAAGATCCTTGATCCCAACCATGTAGGTAGGTAAATATTCCTTATTTATGTATGCTATTCTGGTCCAGTTTGTGGACCGAGATTTTAAAATCTTATGTTGGTATAAATGGGAATTTATTGATGATGTTAAAACCTATTTGGAGCAAGATTTGTATTAAATACTTTGGCTGGAGTCAGATGGGGCTGTTGCAGTAAAACTCACGAAGTCGGATTTCCAGACCACATTGTTCCAAGATTTATAAAACCCAAACCAGGCAGAATGAAGAAATGTGGATTAGGAAATTATAGCTAAATATTTAGAAATTAAAGAGCTAACTGGGACGGATACTTGAGTACAAAATATTGGCAGGAATGGCCATAAAAGCCAGGAAGGAAAAGAAGGAAAAGAAGGAAGTCAGTAGGGTATAAATGCATCCATTTACAGCCAGCATCTCTCTTTTTGACTACCCTGGAATATTACATTCCTTGTGAACAGCAGATATGCAAACTTAGAGCCAACAGTCCATGCCCTTTGGAGCCACTTGGGGTAACCCAATCATCTGAGGCAGACCCAGAGCCACATCTGTCCCTGCCTGGCGTGAGGAGGAGAAGAGGAAAGAATGGGGCAGCTGTCCTCCAAGGGTCCCTGTGACTGGGAGGGTTTGTCACTGGGGCGAGATGGGAGGTGATGCTCCCAAAATGGGCTTTCTGATACCCCTGGCATTCGGGCAGTCACTCGTCTGGGCTCTCTGTCAAGTCTCTTTTTCCACCCTGGGTTGCAGGATGAATGCTCTCCTGGGAGCAGTTGTTGCTGGAAGGAGGGAGGCTGCTCAGCCTTTGGTTTTCCTGTCTGCACCCCCGTGCACAGAGAGGTACATGGATGTGACAGCAGTGAAAAGAAGGGAAGGGATAAACAGAAGTGATCCTATTGATTTAAAGAAAATTCCTAATGCTCTGACCTTCTCCAAAGGAAATATTTGAGCCCAAACCATTGCATGTTTGGAATTAACCACCTTATTGTCCCCCTCTGCACCAAAAGGCACCTCACATGAGGCAAAAACTTATGTAGAGCCTTTTCTTCTCTCTTTTGCAACTTTTCTGTGGGCAAGTCAGTCAGGTTAACATTTTAGTCTAGCGAGCAAAATTAGTTATCTCAGGGGAGATTTTTGAAGCAGAGTTTCATCTTAACCCTGTCTTAACCACAGCCTCCAGGAAGCTTAAAACTCGAGAAATCAAGTTTGCATCTGTCTGCAAAATATTGCCTATATCTGACCAGAGACTATATTTAGGCCCTTGGGTTTTGGAGAAGTTTCAAGAGTCTGGCTTTTTTTGATCTCTGGTGGGGTTTCATGGGAGTGCCTCAGAGTTTATTGAGTTTGCTCCATAAATGGTGGTGGCAAACTCTCTGCCTCAGTGGGAATAAGGCCCCAGTGAGCACCTCTGAAACATCACCCAGTCCCAGTGTGCTGACATTTAATTCCTTAAAAAAGGGAGGCATAAAGGAGAAAACAAGTGAGCTGCCCAAGTCTATTTAGAAAGGCTGTGTCACAGTCACCAGCAGTCCTTGTAAGATGCCTGTCCATCCTGCTCATCTCCTGGCCAGACTTTCTAACATTTTTATTTCACTATCAAAAGATATTCATATTATAGTTGTTTAAGTTATATTTTCTGTTTTATCTGGTGATTTTAAACTGAGATCTTCAGGCTGGTTTAGCCCCATCATGTTTTATTTAACCAGTCTGGTTCTTTGCACTCGAGAGAAGTAACTGCCCTTGAGCTAAGCCCATCAGCATTCCCAGATTTTGGGTGGGGAAACAGAGGTGTAATAGTTTGCCTGGAACAAACTGGAGTGCCTGTAGAAATGTCCATACATATTCAGCATGGCCTCCCTTGCTCCTTGGTTTTCCCTTTTCCCCCCATATCTTCAATGCAAATTAATTTAACAATGCAATTTATGGTAACTGTCCCTCAAGAAGCCCAGTAGGATTTTTGCCACTGGCCTGAAAAAGGAAGGAATCATCCTTGTCTTTTTACTGCACCTAAGGCTGTTTATAAGGGGATTTTTGGGTCTCCTCCTGTCACAAGCCCTTCCCCAGGTTGGAGCTCCTGGAGGGCAGGAGGCCTCTTGTACAGCCTTGGGAAAGAGGACAGTGCCCTTTTCCTCTATTTGGCTTTTTTTTTTTGTTAGTTCTTCTATTTGTGATCCAAAAGCAGGGAAATGAGGGAATGAGCTGAGACAAGAGGGGCATAAACCCATATTGGGCTTTGACAGCTTCAGTCATTCATTCCCAGTTAAATGAAGCAGGAATTCTAACAGGCTGGAAAAACTAGGAACAGCCACCCATGGAGAGCAAGGAGCCACAGACAGGGCCCAGGAGTGTGTCCAGAGGGGGCTGCCTCTCTCTTGACTCCAGAAGGAGCCAAGGAGTGGCTGTGCTCATCATTTCAACTCCTCACTGAAGGGTCTGAGGGTAACGGGGATGGATTTGGACCTATGGACTCCTGGTTTTCCTTGGTGAAATGGGGAAACCACCTCATTGTTCAATAATGATTCTAGAACATTAAATAACTCAAAAGTAGTGTGAGGATAACATAATTTAGCAGCTGGATATGGTGACTGGGAGGCACTAATGGGAACCTGCTGGTCACCACTTATTTCAGGGTGAGAATTAAAATCAGAAGGTCACTTCCCCTGGAAAATATTCATCACCTGGGCACCCTTTGCTGTGAAAGGAGGCTCCTTGGGAGCAATCTGAGATTGCAGAGCTTCCCAAGGATGAAATTGTACCCCCTAAGTCCCCGAAGGGTTGACTTGTGGGAGAACAAACCTGGCCAACAGGGCTCCAAACACCAGCCCTGCTGCCCTTGAGAACAAAACCCTGGGTTTGAAGATGCTCCTGAAAACCCAACATATCTCTGGCGTTGGTCTGTCCACAGCTGAGAGCCTGAGCACACCCACTTTGAAAGGATGCACCAATGCCTCAGCCATGGATTACACCCAGGCAGAGTGGCCTGATCCCTGCGAATTTGCTGAGTCTGAGGCCCAGTTTGAACCATGAGGATACCACCTCACCTCCTTTCCTTTTTCCATCCATAGCATCATTTGCCCTGCCCAGAGTTCCTGAGGATGCTTCCCACAGCCCTGCACATGAGGCACTGGCAGTTGCCTGTGCATTCCAGGCTTGGCCATAAATCTCACACAGAGGAGCTATTACATCAGAAAAAAAGGAAATTGCAGACATTACCTTCAGCAAAGGAGCAGTTGGTCCCTTCATCCTCCTCTCCTGGGTCCTTTGTGGCACCCCAGGATGTTATCTGGGCTGGCATCTCCAGCAAGGGGTGGGGTTCATCCTTCTCAAGGTTTCCCCAAGGAAGCAGGAGCTGGGGTGGTCAGAAATGCTCTCCAGAGAGCAGCCTATGCCTGGGGCTGCCCAAAAGTCTCTTGAAGCAGCTGATCCTACTGACCTGTGTGTGTCTGTGTGTGTCTGTGTGTGTGTGTGTGTGTGTGTGTGTGT
>VXBQ01004468.1:53091-72557 GCA_013400175.1 Phainopepla nitens
CCAATCGGAAAAAAAAAAAGAAAAAAGTGTCATTTGATTCCAGCCCTGAGGAATACAGTGGCAAGCCATCCCCTCTGCTGGAGGTGCAGCAAAGCTCAGCAGCAGCCTGCTGCAGGGTCTTTCCTTTCATGTGACTAATACACACAAATCCCCAATCCCTGGGGGCTGGGGGATCACTGACAGCGGGGCCAGGCTGTGAGAAAGGGGTGAGGGGAGCCAAACTGTGCTCTCCTTTCATTCACCAGGGTCAGCTGTCCCACCTGTTCCTCCTGCTTAGACATGGGCAGCAGGGATGGATGGAGGGGATGGGGCAGTGGCAGCATTCACAGTGAAAACTCATCGAAGGGAAGGAATTCCATTTTTAAATGAGAAGAAAGTGGGCATTTTCTACAGAGGTGGAAGGAGAGAGGCTGCAGGACACAACGGGGCTGGCATTTGCCTGAATCACTTCTCTGAGACCTGGGGAGGAGGCCAAGAACAAGTTTCCTAATGAAAGGCTAATGATGGATGAAGCTCTGTAGGTGCTGGGTTGCAGTTTGATTCGGAAACCCAATCCTCCACCAGCTGTTTGTTTAAGCAAATGCCGAGGTTTACTCTGCAGCAGTGCCTGCCCAGACTTCCCCGTTAGATTTCTTCTGTCCAAATGACACTTCTTGATTTTATCCTTCTCCTCCGGGATCCGACCTGTGCAGGTTTCCTTTGGGGCTGTTAATCACCTGCTTTGCAAAACCTGCAGCTGGCGTCTTTCCCCACAGACATGAGGGATTGTGTCTCCTTGCCCCTATTTAAAGTGAAAGCTGTTTTCGGGTTGGACACTCCCTGGTACTGTGTGGTTCCAGAGTGCCCAGCACAACAGAGCTGTAGTCTTTTTTGGGTGCTGTTTGTGAGACAAAAAAGCCCTGTAACACAGAGATTGGAGGAGTGATGGTCCCTCACACCAGTGGGAAGTATGGATGGGATGTGTCTCTGGGCAGCCCAGCAGAGGAAAATCTCTGGGAAGAACCTCAACACCAGGATGTTTTTCACAGTGCAGAAACAGCTAGTGTTTTATTTGAAGCTGGGTTTTTTTGTGGTTTTTTTTTGTTTTTTTTTTTGTTTTTGTTTTTCCCTTTGTGACTGTATTTTTGACTTAGGAGGATTTCTGCACCTGGCAGATGCTGGGAGTGTTTAGTCTGGAGAAAAGGTGACTCAGGGGGACCTTATTGGTCTCTACACCTGAAAGGAGGGTGTAGTCAGTTTGGCTTTGGTCTCTTCTCCCAGGTATCAAGTGATAGGACGAGGAGAAATGATCTTAAATGGTGCCAGGTTGGATATCAGGGAAAATTTCTTTACTGAAAGAGTGGTTGAGCACTGGAACAGGCTGCCCAGGGAAGTGGGGGAGTCACCATCCCTGGAAGGGTTCAAAAACGAGTAGATGTGGCACTTGGTGACATGACTGAGTGGGCACAGGAATGTTTGATCAGAGGTTGGACTTGATGATCTTGGATGTCTTTTCCAATCTCAATGACCCTGCGATGGGTCTGGGGGCCAGCCTTGACCTTGGTTTTCCCTGGCAAGCACATGAGCTCTGCAGACCCCAAGGGAGCAGGGGAGCATCCTCCACGTGGCTGGGAGAAGACCAAAGCTGAGGAAGACAAATCCCCTGCAGGATGCTGGTTTCTCCTTGTCCAGTTGCCTTGTGCACCCCTTGTGCATCTGCCAGGATCTGGGGGGGACCCCACATCCCCACTGTGACCCAGGGGAGATGTGAGCACAAGCACACCCAACCTTGAAACCAAAGAAGCCTCAAACCTGTCATTAAAGCAGCTGCACTGGCAATAAATTTAGTATTTAAAAAAGTTTAGTGCCTGTTTAAAATGCAGCAAGAGTAGCTATAGGAACAAACTCGACTGAGTTTTGTCCTGCTGAAAAGTGACTCTGTAAAGATGTGGAAGGCTCCTGGAAGCACCAGCACTTTTCCTCTCAAAAGAAAGAGTTGAATATCTTAAAAATCAGATAGAAAAATGGACCAGGCAAGTCAGACAGTTAATTTACAGGCTGCAAATGTAAGTAGAAGTAGTGATAATAAAAGGTTTTAAAATCTCTCTCAAAAAAAAAAGTTAATAGTGTGAATGTTAAGATTTCCAAGGAAGAAAATGCTTTTCCTTCATAAAGGAACACTAAAAAAGGGAGAAGAAGCCTGGATGCTGTTCCTACCAGGAGACATTGTCAATTCCCCATCCCTGGAAATGTTCAAGGTCAGGATGGATAGGGCCTGGAGCAACCTGAGATAGTGGAAGGTGTCCCTGCCCAAGGTAGGGGGTTGGATCTAGGTTACCTTTGGGATCCCTTCCAACTCAAATTATTCTGTGATTCTGGGATTCTTGGCCTACCAAGACCTCTTTGATTTAGGAATGAATGAGCTGTATTGGCTTTCTTGTACTCAGATCTCTGCTTAGCACCACTGCCCTGCCTCAGCTCACCTTCCCATGGACAGTAGCCTCACCCAGCTGGATTCTGAAGGCCAGCAGGAGGAAGACTGGGATTCAAAGGGAAGTTTGATCAGAGAAGGTTTTCCAAATCCCCTAGGTCCCCTTGGAAATCCCATCTCAGCACCCTGCCTGCTGATGTCTAACAAGCCTCTCAAGAAAAACAGACATCAAACCCCAGGATTTATTATTAATCAGCCCAGCTTCTTAACACCTTCTCTGTGACCTTGGTTGCTAGGAAGTTGGTGTCAATACATGAAAAGTGAAGTATTAATAGAAAGAGAGAGCAGCTGTAAGAACTCAGCTTGAGCAGCAAGGCCAGTGCAAGCCTTCCAGGCTGCTGGTAACCCAGCCTTCAAGAGAGGGATAATGATTTCACACTGAAAGATGGTAGATTTAAATTAGATATTAGGAGGGAATTCTTCCCTGCAAGAGTGGTGAGGCCCTGGCACAGGGTGCCCAGAGAAGCTGTGGTGAGGCCCTGGATCCCTGGAAGTGTCCAAGGCCAGCCTGGACAGGGCTTGGAGCAACCTGGGATGGTGGAAGATGTCCCTGCCCATGGGAAGTGGTAGAACGAGATGAGCTTTAAGATCCCTTCCATCCTGAATCATTCTGTGATCCTATGCCAATGCCAAGCTGGAAAGCAGAGATCTCTCCCTGTGTCTGGAAAGCAGGGATCACAGCCCTGTGTCTGGACACAGTCACTAAGCTCAAGCAGTTTCAAGCTGGTTTTCTTTACTCTGTGTCCAGCATGGCCATCCTGCATTGGAGGGGAAGCTCCTTATCCAAAGATAAATCCAAGAGAAACACAATGCTGCTGCTACTAAGTGGCATCAGTCCCCTAGAAACCTGATCTAGGGAATGACACCCCTGCCCAGGACAGGGAGCTGGAATAGATGAGCTTTTTGGTCCCTTCCAACCCAAATCATTCTGTGATTTTATGGTTCTTTCATTCTATGCTCCAAGAATGAGTTCCATTAGTCTGGCTTTCCCCTGGGATGCATTTTGCTCTCTTTACAGGGGTAGGTGCAGGAATTGTTAGCTCAGGCAGCATTCCCACATCATTTCCTCATGCCAAGGCCTGACTTTGGTGAGCAGGAGGCAGGGAAGGCTGCCGCCCTTGATGTGGGGTGGCAGACACATCAGCAGGGCTGGGAGGGAGGAGGGGATTGCAGTGGTTGCAGACAGAATTGTTAAAGCTCTCCTTATCCCACATTATCCTCCCTTCAGCTGTTCTGCTGGGAGGTGCCATGTGGTGTCCAACAACTGCCACGTTCCTCTCACGAGGTGGCCGCTGTGAGACGGAGGGGGGGAGCATGAGGGGATCCCTCGTTTGGCTCCTGCAAGGCTCTTCCATACCAGAAATGCCCCAAGCCCTGGGGGAACAGAGCCTTTCCATGCTGCTGCCTCTGAAATAGGCCTCACAGCAGTGTCATCCCTGTCTTACACACAAATGAGTCGACAATGAAGCTGTTTAGCCCAAATCATGCAAGAGCTGGGAACAGATCCCACATCTTTTCCTGTGCTGCCTGCTTGAACCTGGGCTTTTCCTCAAGCACAGGGAATTAACACAAAACACTCCTGGAGCTGTGTCAGGCAGAGCAGCGGCAACCTGGCCACCTGTGGGCTGTGTTTCAAGTGTCAGACAGGTCTTTGATGGCTCCATGCTCCCATCTAGTGACAGAAATCCACTGCTCACCCCTCCTGCTTGGCTCTGCCTCCTTTCTGGTTGCGCTGCAGTGTTTCTCAGATTCTTGACTCTGAGCCTGTCCATAGGGCTATTTCCATTTATTTACTCAAAATCTAAACCCCTAAACAAGTAACTCCAAACAAACAAAATTAGGGGTGAAATTTTTGAGCAGAACTGTCCCTTGGCAGGAAAAAAGTGGCTTGCACATGTATACAAACACGCATTTGCTCCTCAAAATGTGCTGATTTCCTCTTTGATGGGTATTATCCTTAAAAATGGACATCAGCCTATGGTGACAGAGTATTTACATGTCCTATAGCAAGGCTTCTGTGGACTCGGCCATTCCTCTCCTGATCTGAATTCTAGGCCTGCATTTCTGATTATTAAGGACAATGCTTTTCAGAGAATCATGAAATGGTCATAGAATGGTTTGGGATGGAAAGGACCTCAAAGCTCATCCTATTCCACCCCCCTACCATGGGCAGGGACACCTTCCACTGTCCCAGGTTGCCCCAAGCTTCATCCAGCCTGGCCTTGGACACTTCTAGGGATGGGGCAGCCACAGCTTCTCTGGGCAACCTGTGCCAGGGCCTCCCCACCCTCACAGAGAAATCTTCTTCCTCATATCCCATCTAAACCTGCCCTCTGGCAGTTTAAAACCCTTCCCCCTTGTCCTGTCCCTCCAGACCCTTGTACATTTTTTCTCTCCATCTTTTTTGTAGGTTCCCTGCAGGTACTGGATGGGTCACCCCAAAATCTTCTCTTCCCGAAGCCGAGCAATCCAAACCATTTCAGCCTTTTCTTGCAGGAGATTTGCTCCATCCCTTCAGTCATCTTGGTGGCCTCCTCTGGACTTGCCCTTTCCCTCTTTCTTTTCACGTTTCAGCTCCTTCATGAGGAGGGGCCCTGCATTGTTTTACTTAATATGTGACCTTCTGCAAAGAATAAACTCCTCATCCCAGTCAAATATTTCTGACCTGCAAACCTTGGACATTTGGTTGAGTTTTTCCTGGATAAAACATTTCCTTAGGATTGGATCACGAAATGCTATGAGTACTAATACTGACAGTTTTTGCTGACCATGACCTAGAGAGTTTGAGTGACAGAGTGTGTTGGGAGCAGCACTGAGGGCAGCAATAAGCCATAATGGCCCTGATCAGCCTCACGTGGGACCACCTTCCCCAGCCTGGCCGTGGTTCAGGAGCCTGATTTAGCCTCATCTGTGGCCCTGTGCTCCCTCCCTGAGCTGCGTTGCAGAAATACTGCCCTGTGATCCCCCTTCTGGTCCTGCCTTTCAGCTGGATCATGGGCTCGTGTTGTAGCTGAGCACCCTGCCCTGTATCCTCTTGCTTCTGAGGGGGTTTCCTGAAGGGACCTTGCACCTGGTCCATCCCTTTATTTGGGGCTGTGAGTGGATCTTGTTACCAGCACCTGTTTCTGTCTGCTGTGCTCAAGTTGTCATCCTTGAACGGCCTCCTCTTTAGCAATATTTTTTTTGTTTGAGAATTCCCTCAGGTTTACTTTTCCTTCAGACACATTTCCAGTGTAATTCTGCTAATAAGTAAACTGAGTGTAGGTCACTGATGTGGTTAACTCACTCGGGGTTCCTGTAATCATTGGCTGTATGTGGCTGAGACACTGGGGCTTGGCCTAAGAATAAACCAAGCACAACTGGTTCCACTGCTGGGCAGAGCTCCAGAGCTCCCCTGAGGGTTGATTGCCCGTGACTTTGTGCCACTGAGTCTCTGAATTCAGGCAGAGGAGGAACCTGAGCAAGCCTGCTTCGCCTCCCTTTGGGGCTGAGGTGAGAGCATGAGCACATTCTGCTGCTGTTTGGTGTGTGGTAACTCATTAAACCTCAGTTATGCTGTGGGGTCTGGGAACTTCCTGCAAATTTCAGTGGAAACTTCCATGAAGGTTTTCATACCAGGACAGGGGCTAAGTAACCCATTGAGGGACTCCATCAAAATCCACCTGGGCTTCAAACAGAGGAGGGCACAGGTGGGAGTAGAGATGCTGTTCAGTGTCTGAGGGAGGCTGGATTGCATCTTCCCAGCAGCCAAGGCTCTCCAGGGCATGAATGATAACTCTGTGAAAGTCCACTGCCCTCTTTTCCACAGAGTAACAGACCTGCAGGATTAAAGCTACTTGAGAAGAGATAAGGGATCTAAACACCCTTTGGACAGAATTCCCAGCAGATGCTGTTGGGAATACCATGGAAAAATTGAATTATGTAAGGGAACCTTGAAGTCCATTTGCTGTGGAAGTCAATCCCAGATTGAAAATCAGCATATAGAGAAATAGTTTTTCTGTCATGTTTTAGAAGGGAAAAAAAGAGGATAATTTGGACTAATTTTCCTCCTATTGGAAGACCTAACCATATACTAATGGAAGAACAATCCCAGGTTATTTTTGTTATGGTTATCAAAGTCTTGGAACAAAACAGTTAATAGCAGCAAGTAGCTTAGGTTAATAATTAAGCACCCTCAATGGACGGCTCTGAGCTGTCTGTGACAGGATTTGTGCCTTTTGGGGAGCTTGTCTGGTGGGTTTCAGCACTGGGCAGAGTGACTGACACAGCCCCACCCTGAGACCTGTGGCAGAGCTGGTGCCAAAGGGATGGAGCTCTCGTGCTGGTATTGGAGCCCCTGCACTCCACTCATCACAGGAATGAAGGAAGAACAAATTGAATAAGGTAAGTAAAGCCAGAAAAAGCCCTAAAAACGATAATAAAATTAAATCCAAATGATATTTTCTGAACCTGCTTTGAAATGCAACATTCTCTTGCACCAGGGTGCTGGACTCTGTGCCGTGCACTTTGCAGTGTGCTAAAATGTGCAAGAAGTAGAAAGTGGTTACAGAAGGTCTTGTGGTACCAAGAGGTGTAGAAACCAGGTTGGATGGGGTTTGGAGCAACCTGGTCTGATGGAAGGGGTTGGAACTGGGTGATCTTTAAGGTCTCTTCCAACCAAAACAATTTTGAGATTTTAAAAATGTGGCTTAATTAATTCACCCATGCTATTTCCATACCGAGGGCGAAGGCAGGAGGAGTTGATGGCCTACCTTTAACTGTTAGAACAGTTCCTGACATGGACTTCACAAAGGAAATGTGTGATATCTCTGGCTATGACAGCAAGACCTGTTCTGCAAGTACTCAAATGTTTATATTCTTAAATTATTAGAAGAGTTCACAGCTATTGCTCCCACAGATTTGCAGTGAAAAGAAAGAATACAAATGGATTTTTTTTTAAAAGTTACAGGGAAGGTCCTGGAGCCAGACTTGTGAATTCCTCATCCAGTGTTCAAGATGAACCTTTGGAGAACATTTCTGCTGAGTGCTGGGCTGGTATTCTTGGCAGGTGGGTGATGGAGAGGTGTTGTCTCCAACCACACCTGTAAAATCCAGTGGGGGTTGGATACAGACTGCCTGGGAGTCGTGGAGAAGGACCTCTAAAAGTTGTCGAAAACTGTGGGATATTGACTGTGGCACGCTGGACATTGTCCACCCTTATTATTAGTTTTCCATGGCATTATTTCCACAGCCATAGAAGAGATTGCTGGATTAATTTTTAATCCTTGGTGTTCTGGTACCTGGGTTTATATCATACCTATTGTTTTTTGTTCACTTGATGATAAATATGTCACTCTTTGCATGTTGATATCAAGGGTTCACGATGCAAAAATCTCCAATGTTTGGCTTCAGTGATCAACACTGATGTTTGATCAGATTGCATCCAAACACAGTTAAAAAGTTGGAAATCTCCTAAAATGTTAATCAGAAATCGGGATATCACTGTAAAATGACTTCTGGAAAATTCTGGTCAGTGGCTGCATACAAAGAACCCAAATGCTGGTTCATCTCTCAGTTTCAGAGAATGAGGGTACCCCCAAAAAAATCCTAAATTATCTAAGGGATTTGGTGCCTTTATGAAAGGCATGGCATAGCAGGGTGTAGCATCGTGAAGCAGGAGCTCTTTTCCAGGCCTGTATGCCTTCCCTAAGGAATTCAGAAGGAAATAGCTGGACAGGCTGTCTTGCAGCCAGAAAAGGATATATTTTTTAGGCAGCCTTAATTTTGGTAGGGTGCACAGAAGTCAGCAAACACATTTCTTTGAGATGAAGGAATAAGCATGAGGTTTATCATCTTTAATTCTTGAGGATGACAGGAGGTTCAGGCTGTAGCTTGGTTCACCAAGCCCTGGAGGCATCAACACCTCCATGAGGGGAGCTGTAAATTAGGGAGAGAGGTGAGGGGAAAAGGATGAGAAGCATGATTAATTTGGGTGCTTGAGGAGAAATGGGATGAAGGGTGGGATCACAGGAAGGCAGCTCTCAGACCACTGTGTCTCATCCTGAATAAGGTATTTTAGATATTTGCATTTCCCTTCAGCCTGATGGAGCTGGTTTGTTTTTGCAGGGACAGCCTCAGGATCACTTGTCAAGCCCCATGAGGGCAGTGTTGCTGGAGGAACATGGATTACCATCACTCTGGATGGTGAGTTTCAAATTCTTATGAAATATGTGCTGAAATAGAATCACAGAAAGGTTGGATTGAAAGTGATCTTTAAAATCATCTTATTTCACATCCCTGCCATGGGCAGGGACACCTTCCACTGTCCCAGGTTGCTCCAAACCCCGTCCAACCTGGTCTTTAACACTTCCAGGGATGTGAAAATAACAGATAATCAGCTCCCTTCTGAAGTTTGGGGTTGGAGTGACAAACCCTACCCAACAGAGCCATAGGCTATGACACTCCTAGAATGAAATCAGCTTGAAATGATCAGTTTAGAAGCTATTGCTGAAGGTTTATTTCCAAGCAACAGAAGTCAAAATGTTTACTTTATTTTTGCACATATAGGGCTAGAAATTTCTCCCCTGCTCCTGCCCTTTTATTGGAGAAAAACTAAAAATCTGCTTCCTTCATATGCCCTACGATGCTGGAGCTTTTAAAACTCTTATGATAAACATGAGATCTGAGTAAAAATCACAGAAAATGATGTCATGCCCATTTGGGCCCAAAACCAACTGTACAAAGCTAGGTCTGATTTTCCACAGTGATGAATATTTTTTCGTTGGGAACAGAGTTGGTTTCTGAACCAGCTGCAAGGTTGCCCAGGATGCTCAGGGCAGTGGTAGAGTCACCAGGGGGATTTAAAAGATGTGTGGAAGTGCACTTGGGGATGTGGCTTTTACCCTTCCAATTCTCTCCCTCATCCCTCTGGGGGGAAAGTGAGTGAGTGGCCGTGTGGGGCTGAGCTGGGGTTAAACCACCACAACATGAAACTTCAAATATGGTTTTAAGAAGCCTGATCAAGGGCTCTAAGCATTAATCCTAGAGAGAATGGGTTGTATCTCCAAAAATGTTTGTTGTGTGACAACAGACAGAGACAGGGTGAGGAGAGGGTGTGATCCCGTCCTCACAGAGTTCTTCTGATTGATTTTCTTGCTTAGGCTCAACACTCCACCAGGTAGAATCTGTCTCTCCAGGCAGTGCATCCCAGCTGGAGGTGTCCCTGGTGAATCCAGACCTGCCCAGGCTGCCATGTGATGTCTCTCCTCTGTACTTGGACTTGCCCACTATAAGGTGCAGAACGAGGTATGATCCATAGTTACGCTGTGGGTGAGACCTTGGCCTTTGTCAAACAGGATCCTCATTTTCCTTCAGTGTCTATGCAGGAAGTTTGGGAATGGGAAGAATTCATACAGCTGCTACTGTGGCCTCATTGAGCACCTCCAAAGCTGGGTTGATTTATTCTTGTTTCAACTTCATGCTACCTTGAGGCGTGAGGGTCACAGTGAGGCTTCTTGGGCAGTCCAGACTCAGACCTTCAAAGGTTTGTAGGCATCTGGCTCTCAGATGTGAACTCCCAAGAAAATCTTGGAGGAGACTCTACAAGCTTTCAGTATCCTTGGCCTGCTCAAGGTGATGGAAAGAGATTATGAATAGAACAGAATATAAATATGCCAGCAGAAGCTGGGCAGTTTAAGATGCCTGTTTTCTGCCTTGTCATAACTTTAACACAGATTGTTGAACTGGAAGACCAAGGTGTCTGAAGAGGGACCTGATGGGACTCTTCCATATTTTGCTGCTATGATTTGGCTGGGAGTTAATTCTGCTGGGTGTTGTGCTGCGAAACTGTGTGAATCAAGGATGCAACAATAATTTATGGGCCAGGATCAAGGCAGATCCAGGCAGTCCTGGGTCATTTTGCTACTAATGAATAACAATTATTTTCTGTGCATGCCTAATGAGAATGTTTGTGTTTTGCATTAACAATAGTTTGGGTAGAGTTCCAACGCAGTCCTGTCACCTTCTGCTCTTAACTGTGATTTCTTGCTGTGCTTCCACATTTCTTTTAAATTTTTATTTTAAAGTTTGGCTTCATATATGTGAACTTTGGGCTGACAGTGTAAGGCTCCTTTGCTCTATGGAAGTCTCAGTGGACGTGCTGCGAATGGAGACTCTATAAAGGACTTGGCATTTTGTAAACACAATTTTTATAAAAATAGTAGAATATTGCACATTTTCTTCCACTTAGGTCTTCATCTCAGGAGGGTTTGTACTATGTGGAGGTGATCTATAAAGGACATGTGATTAACAACCTGACTGAGGTGAAGAAAGAGAATTATTCTTTCAAGGTAATCACCAAGCAAGTGCAGAAGTGGGGATAAAGAATTAAAGGTATTGAAGGGAGTGAAGTTTCAATGTTGTGTCACAGGAAATATGTTGAAATGGATGGATTCACGGAATGGTTTGGGTTGGAAGGGACCTCTAAGACCATTCAATTCCAACCCTAAACTAAAGAAAGGTGAGAAGAGGCTTTTGGCAAAGGCAGTTTAGAGACAGAAGCAGGGGGAATGGCTTCAAGCTGCAAGAGAGTAGGTTTAGATTGGATCTTCAAAAAAACTCTTTAATGTGAGGCCCTGGCACAGGTTGTCCAGAGAAGCTGTGGCTGCCCCTGGATCCCTGGCAGTGTTCCAGACCAGACTGGACAGGGTTTGGAGCAGCCTGGGGTAGTGGAAGCTGTCCCTGCCCATGGCAGGGGATTGGAATGAAGAGGTCTTTAAGGTCCCTTCCAACACAAACCGTTCTGGGATTCTGTTGTCTCTTGCAGAGCAGAATCCTTAACCACAACTGCGTGCTTTGGGATGAGGCCTGGTGTGTTTGGAAGTCACATCCCACCTCTGTGCTAACTTTGAGCAAAAACCCAGCATTTTCACTAAATTGCACATTAAAGCTGAAGAGTCATTGGGTGGTTCAGCTAGCTTAGAGAGCTGATGAAAAATCACCAGGGGATGCTGTTAATGAGGCACATTCCAAGCTAAATAAACCACAATGTGTCTCTTTGTTTTGGGGCTGGGCCCTGGGAGCTGCGCATATGAAAAATTAATTTTGCCTCCACATTAGATTGGAAAAGCTGCTGCAGGCAGCAACAAGTCTGAGCAGTTCACAAGATTCGTGTCAGCCAGTGGCCCCAATTTCATGCTGCTTTTGGCTTCTTTCTCCACATCTCCTCCAGCCTGGGGTGTGATGTTGCCTTTGCTCCCCAGAAGTGGCCATTGCTGGAGGAAGTTTGTGGCTGTTCATTCATTTTTAACACAACCAGGAGTAGGAGGGAGGGCAAAGGCTGAGCTCTGAAAAGGAATGGGCTTCAAGGAAAGCTTAGGAAAAACCTCGACACATGCAATGATATCTTTGAATTAATGCAAAAAATTAATTTTTTATGATATCTATTGGGCTGTGAGCAGCATCTGTAAGTGCCAGTGAGGACATGAGGGGACTCATAAAGGAGGTGGGGAAGATGAGCTTGTCCAAAAAGGATGGGGAGGGGTCTGGAGCACAAATCTGAGGAGGAGCAGCTCAGGGAGCTGATGGGGCTCAGCCTGGAGAAAAGGAGGCTCAAGGAGGAACTTCTCACTCTCTTCCCAACTCCTTGGCAGGCAGATGCAGCTAGGTGGGAGTTGGCCTCTTCTCCCAAGTTACAAGATACAGGATGAGAAAATTGCCTCAAGTTGCACCAGGGGAGGTTTAGATTGGATATCAGGGAAAATTTCTTCCCCAAAGGACTGTGAAACACCAGGGTAGGAGTGGAGTCACTAGCCCTGGAGGGATTGAAAAGCCATGCAGATGTGGCTTTTGGGGGTGTGATTAATGGTTGGACTTGATGATCTTCAAGGTTTTTTCCTCAGAGGTGAAGGTGGTCCTTTCTCCAAAAAAAATCTCTGTTGTATTGCTGTAAGTTGGGCCAAGACAAAGTCTTTGTTCCACTGCTTTAAAGTACCAAACAAACTTGCCAAAGAGTGGCTGAAGTATTTCACATCTGTGATGGTGAAATTGTTCTAAAGGATATACTATTGGGAAGAAAAATTGTGTTACCATTCAAGATAAAATGCAAGTTTTAACTTCAGCTAAAGCATGACTTAGAAATTTGATAGTGCATTAAACTCTGTCTTCCGACATTGGATCAAGCCAGGGTGGACAATTTGGGCACAAAAGAAGATGTAAAAACATCACTAATCCAGACTCTGAATGGAGAGGGGGTAAGAAGGGAATAATTCTCCTTACTCCCTTCCCAGAGCAGAACTCTGCTTCAAAGATCAGAGGTGGAGTGTGAGTCTCTGAAATGCAGCTGGGCTGTGAGCAGTGCACCGTCAGGTGGGGTTGGACTGCTGCAGAAATAGCTGACATTTCACTGCAGATTTCTCTTTGCAGCTCTCAGCTGAGCAGACACCTGTGGTTTACCAAATTAATCCATCATCTGGCACCCCAGGTACGGGACCTTTCTTTAATCTGTAATGCCATACAGACCTTTTGCTTATTGGGGTTTTAGATCAGAATTTAAAGTTACATGAGAAATCATTCATTGATTTTGGTCTGAAATATTAACTGGAATATGGCAGATTTTCCCCCCCCTATTTCTATTATTTCTGTATTTCCAGGTTTCTTTAGAGAAAATTGAAACTTTGATCCTCAAAGTCAAGATTAATCAAAAGATTTTGATCTCTCAAGAGTTCAGACAGTCACATGGATGATTACATCACACCTCAATCTAAATCAATCCCCAATTTCCAATTGTTTTCAGGTGTAGTTCAGCTCTAGATTCTCGTGCCTTGCTTTAGGGTGTCAGTGTGGAGGTTTCTGTGTGTTAGCTGAATGGATGTTTCACCTCCCAGCGTGAGTGAAGAGCAGGAGGATAATCTGGCCACAGATATGCCGAGGTCCTTCTTTAGACCTTCACCCTGTCTGGTGTATAAAGTATGTAATTTTGGTTGTCTCATGAGGTTCTACAGTGGAATTGGGTTAGAAAGTGGGGTATAGTAAACAAAAGAGTCGAGGAAAATTGTCAGCTCTGTGCAAATACAGATCTGAAAAAGTTTGGAATGAATTTGGGTTTTTTTGGTGAGAAGCAAAGACGTGCTTTGAGAAAAGTGAATTAAGTTCAAAATCATCTTGAGCCATGGTAAAAGCTGAAAGTACATTCAGTGCAAGAACCTTTGCAAAATCCATAAAGACCGTGAATTCCTTTTGTTCAGCTCAGAAAATCTGCAAATATATTCTCTGCTTTTAAAAGACTCTCTTCAATTTCCATTTCCTCTTAAACAGGAAATTTAATACAGATTCATGGGAAGACAATTGCTGGGAGATATGAGACCCTGGACTTCAACGTGGATTATATTGATGGGTAATTATGAACACTCAGCTATCTGCTGCAGTCCCTGTAAATTGGCATTTCTTCCATCAGCCTCCTCGACAGCAATAAATTGCAACCAGTTGGCCCAGAATTGCCATTTACTTCCTTTGTGGTTTATTGCAGCTCATGAGTTGGGCTCCAGCAAACTTTGTTAATCTAATTGCAACTGGTCCATTAAGCTGGTTGGTTTGTTTACTGGCAGCGCAGTCAATCACAGCTCAGTGTGAATTGTACTGTAATTGCAGCTGGCTGCTGTAGATTTTATTTTGGCTAGCAATTTAAAATTTAACTAATTAAAATAATGTCAGAGTTGAAAAGTTAAATAAATTTTCCCCTTTCCATTTGCATAGTTTTTTTTTTAAAAAAACCTATTAGTTTGAAGCAGATGCTCTGGTGAACCAGAAGACTAAAGAGAAGTATTTTGAGACAAAAGGCTTTGTTGTTTAAACATTCTGTAGTTGTTTTCTTGTTCTCAGAGGTTGGATTTTTTTTTTTTTTTTATATTGCTTCTCTGGTAACATGCAAAAGAGAGAAACAGTTCGGTTTAAAAAAACCTTGTTTTAGGACAGCAGCCCCTTTAAACACAGTGAATCCAAAATGAGCATCAACACTGTCCTGCTGTGTGTTGTATTTCCATATGTATGGATGTGTTATCAAATGTTAATTTATGATTTCTGTGCCAATGGCAAGGAAGAACTAAGCTCAGGTAAGTATTTTAAAGAAAAACTATTAATCCATAGTTACTGTGCTGGCAGCTTGAGGATCATTTCAGGAGCCAGGAAAGGCATGTATTCTTGGTAGTTAAAATTTTTAATTGAAGCAGCAGATATTTAACAATGAGATGATTTTTAATGACTTCTTAACCTGATTGGAAATGTCCTTTGCTAAGTGATTAAACTCCTTGCTGGCGTGAAGGAAGGTCCAGTGCAGATTCCTGCCACACCATCCCTACTCTGTGCACATCAGCATCCTTTGTTTGCTATCAATTATTGTTTCACCTGCCTCTGGTGGAGCCCTGGAACCTTTGATCAGAGGGAAGAAAGGCTGCTCTGAGAGCAGGCTGGATGTGCCTGCAGTGCTCTGCTGCCAGATTACTCATTTACAGCTCAGCCTCACCAAAAGGAAATGGCCTCAAAATCCCAGCATACCAGACAGGTTCCCTCTGTTGCTTCACACGAATATTTTGCCCATTTTTGGTGTGTTAGGAAATAGGTACCAGGTGGGGGCTTGGACTTGACCAGAGCAGTCTGTCACTCAGTCACGCTGATTCAGGATTTGGAGGAAAAAAAAAAAAAAAAAAGGAACGTTTTTTATACTTTCAAGTGTGTTCTGTACCTTTTTCCATGCTTTGTGTGGGATGCACTGGTGCAGTGATGCTGAAAAAACTTTTGGCAGCACGGAATTTTTTGTTTTTTTAGTCTTCCTTAAAAGGAAAGGTTCTCAGTATCAGCCACCTGTATTAATAAAAGCAAGGTCTTTTAGAAAAACCTCATAAAACTGCATTCTGAAACATGGGCCATAGAAAATGCACTGTGGGGGATGGGTCATCACAAAGTGTTTGCATTACAGGTTTTAATTACCTATTTCCTTTAACTGCCTGATAATTCTTAAGGAATCATCTCCAGTCTTTGCTTATTCTGCTAATTACTCCGAATTTATTCCTTCCACCTTCTTCCTCCTCTTCAGTGGATGTTGTCCCATATGATTCTTTAAGGAACAGATATTTAAATTTTTTATTGAGAGCTTGGGTGATTTCTGCTGGAAGTTGTTTGTAGTGATTTTCCTCAATGAAATAAAGAAATGTCTGAGCTGCACCTTGATTGTACTTGCTGTAGCTGATGCTGCCTGCTGGTTTGGAAGGTGTGGGTGGGTATTGCCCTCCTGGAGTTCAGGTTGCCCTCAGGGAGATGAGATTGGATCATTCAGAGCTGGCATGAGGTGTCTCCAAGAGGACCCTGCTGCACTCTCACAGAGCTGCAGTTCCCACAGCATTTGGGGAATGCACTTTTCAGGAGCAGAGATGAAAGAGTAGGGCTTGTCCCATTTTCTAGAAGGTTAATAAATGTCAGGTACCAGTGGGGGGAAATTCCTGTCCCTTGGGAAAATATTGGCTGCTGATTTTAACAGGATCAGGTTTTCATCTGCTTCACATCATATCTTTCCTGTTTATTTTTTGCCCAGGCCAGCTGTTCTCACATCAGAAGGAGATGGATGGACCAGTCTCTGCTCTTTTGCTGACAGGAGAGCTGGAAGCACGTCAGTTGTTGTTTACTTTGGGTTTGTGTTGGTGCAAGGGCTCAGAACAGCTTGTGCACAAGAAAATGTGTGGCTTTTGGAGAAACTCTTCTGCTTTGCTATAAAGTGGAGAGAGACCCTGGGGAGCCTGTGATGGGGTGGGTGAGGGTTGCTGGCTTTCTGCAGCTTCAACCACTTAAAAGTAAATGTGATTTAAGGGTAGGAATTGTGTCTTCCCATGACTCCAGAGGGTTGATGCAGTGCCAGCTCATCTACTTTAATTGCTCATTCTCACAGTTTGAGAACCTGCAGAGGAGCAAGTAGAGGGGAAACATTTTTGTCCTTCTATTCACCCTCCCCTTGTGCCTGCATTTCTCCCTGCTCAGTTTTTTATTTCAAGGCGAGGTTCTGAAGGCCACCAATAGCATCAGCTTCTAGAAACAGTTGTAAAGGAGCCAAGCTGGAGCACTGCTGCTGGGAGACATCCTCCCAAGCTGCTGAACTCTTGATCATTAGTGGGATGATTGTTCCTCTCCCATCTCACCTGCTTCACTCCCATGTTTCTAAAGACAGCAAACCATGACTATCTTGGGTGTGTAAGCTCACGTCTTCCATTGGTTAGGTGATTCTACTATATTTTGCTTATTTTTTGCTCCCAAGGCTCAGTGAAGTGCTTTGTCTCTCCACAGCTACCCTGTTCAGGTGAAGGATGGACTGGGGACTCTGCAGTGCCGGGTGGAAGGGAACCACATAGGTTGGTGAAAAGGGGTAAAAACCATGGGTTTCTGTCATTCCTGCAGCTCCAGAGGATGGAGGGAGGAGGCTGTCTGTTATAAGTTTCTGTTCTGTCTCTGAAGCTGGAATGTGGCTCAGGGCTGAGTCCATAAAAGCAGCTTCAGATTGAGGCTTGCCAGCCTTGAGCACAGCCCCTGCTGTGGTTTGTGTCCTTTGCACGGCCTGGGAGAGTGTGAAGGGAAACCATGACATGATGTGGACATTGCTGGCAGCCAACGGGGAGATTTGGGGTCCTTGCTCCTTTTCCTACTTTAATTCTTCTTGTCTGTGATGGCCCTTCCCTTTAGTGCTTTATCAGAGGCATAAATCGGGTGTTCCCTTCTATTCACAGTCTCCAATAGCAGGGGGGGATCCCTTTCATTTTTCCTCACTTCCAAGCACTCTGAAGAAGTTTCTAATTTCTTGTAGAGGCTTGGAACTCCAGCCTTCCTGTTTGGGAAAGATATTATGAGTTAAATATGTAAAATAGACTTTCCTTACTGTTAGGAAAGTGTAAGAAAGGGAGAATGAGTGAACCAGGACAAGATATGGTAGGATTTACTCCATACTTCTGCCTTAAAGCTTTATCACTTTTCTCTCCCCCAGGGTCCCACAATGTCAGCTTCTCGGTGTTTAACAAAGGAAAGTAAGTAAAAGAATAATTTCTCTCTTCTTCCCTGATTTTGCATGAGGATACAGCTGCATTTGAGTCCAGGATGAGTGAATGATTTCTTTCCTGAATCATGCATTTCATTGCTTAGAAATAGGGTTTTGTTATCTTGAGAAGATGGTTGTCAGATTGGGAAAGAAAAGGGGGAATTTTTCTCCCAAAGCATTTCCACATTGGTGTTTTATGCTCTACCTTCAATGTCTAAAACATAAGATATCTTATCTTGGACAAGGGGGAATGGCTGAATGAGGATGGGTTCAGACTGGATATTAGGGAGAAATCCTTCCCTGTGAGGATGGTGAGGCCCTGGCACAGGGTGCCCAGAGAAGTTGTGGCTGCCCCTGGATCCCTGGAAGTGTCCAAGGCCAGGTTGAACAGGGCTTGGAGCAACCTGGGGTAGTGGAAGGCGTCCCTGCCCATGGCAGGAGTTGGAACTGAATGTTCTATAACGTCCCTTCCAGCCCAAACCATTCTGTGATCTGCTAAATCTAGCTGAATTAAATCCTTTCACCTTGCTTTTAACTATTCATCCAAATGGGAAAGAATTTAACCATAAAAGGAGGTGAAAACAGGTTCTGACTGTGTCAAAACACACTTTACAATGTGTTAGTACTTCTAATAAAGTGTTTCAGCCATTTAATGGGAGCCTCATGAATCAGTGTCTCAATGTGCTGGTGAAAGGGGTTGTTGGAGCTTGCAGAAATGTTCCACTGTTCCTCTGGAGAGTGTGTCCAGCCCTGCCAAATGAAGGTCTGGTTTTATTTATTTATTTATTTATTTATTTTATGGCCCAGGATCTCTCAGGCATTTCCTCTCTTGCAGGTCAGCAGTACACAGAGGTGCTTGGCTCATCAGTGCCAAACAGGAGCTTTTCCTGTATCAGACTCATCCAGGTATTCACTGATCCACCTCACAGGCACTGTCTTCAGTCAGTCCCAGTGTAATCTAAGAAAAGACCTCTCACTGCTGCTTTTCCCAGGGATCTAATCCTGCTTTGTCCTCATTTTGGTGTTCCACTCCCCTGGTATGGGCTTGACTACGCAAAAAGCTGCAGATAAAAATTACGAGACAACCAGATTGATGGGTGTTGTCCCTTGTCCTGTCAGATCAGTTATAGAGTCGAGGCCTTGCTCATAGAGAAACTTTTCCCCCTGAAATCACTCTGTATTTGGTGAGGCTGAAATGTTGAAAATGCAGAAAATCACCACAGGATGAGAGCTCCCACACTGGCTGCAGGGAGGAGGTGATGTTCAGCTCCTCCAAGAATTGAGTTCTGGATAAGTGGTGAATGGTAGGGTGCTGCACCATTGGTTTAAAAAATTGTTTAAGGTACAGGAAAAATAACCTGCATGTGATGTTTCAAGCTGTATTGAAACAAGGAGACAACTCCTTGTTAAGAAGGGTAATTCTATGTCTTTATTTACAATTTAAAGAAGAGTAAAATGAAATAACCATGCATGAAGTTGGCTGTGGGCAGATCATGAGCAGAAAGGTCTGCTAGATCTGTCCAGTAGACAGTACTGTGCTAGTCAGTAGTTAATACTGTAAATTTAGTGTTTAAATACCAGATGAATTAACAAAAAAGATGCAGGTATAGACCAAAATCCCTCATCTTTTTCTTATTAGTATTTTTTTTTCAGATTAAATTCCAATAGGAGTGCAGAGTGGGTAATTGTCATCAAAAAGAAAAATAGTTTTCCTGTGGAAAGGCACACCTGTAACAGATAAAATCCTGAAAGGGTCTCATGGTCATGATGTGGGCACTCAGATATTCAGCTCCCTCCATTTGTCCCTGAAGTCTGAGGGATGATTGGAAAGACTGGTAACATTTATATCTAAGGACTAAATTGAGACATGGGTCAGAGAAGGTCAACTGGATTAAAACAGTTTTAATTCTGTTTTGGTTTTTTTTGTGGTTTTTTTTTGTTTGTTTGTTT
>VXBQ01004468.1:72601-129134 GCA_013400175.1 Phainopepla nitens
TTTTTTTTTTACCCCCAATAGCACAGAATAGAGAAGTTTGCAATCTGAGCACGACAGATGCAGCCACTGCTAAGTAACAGCCCATTGCAGTGTTCCCCCTGTCGTGTGGCCAAATTATCCATGCTGTTCATTGCTGGTGTCATCCCAGAGACTGCCAAAAAGGGGGTAATTGAGATGCTGAGATTTCATTCACAGGAGCCTCCTCTGGCTGGAAGCAGTGCAAGTACACTGCAGGCTTTCCCAGAAGTGGGGCTGGGATTTACCTCTGCAAGTCTTGTGCTCAGATCCCTCTTTTCCTTCCCCTGCAGAGATATTCTCAGTGTTCCCAGCTGCAGGGAGCCTGGCAGGGGGCACTGATCTCACTGTCACTGGAGATTTCTTTGAGGAGCCAGTGCAGGTCACTGCTGCAGGTAAGAGCAGAAACATGGGAATTTTATTTTTTTAAATACGGTTTGGCCCTGACTGCAAAACCCAGCAGATGTTCAGGCATACCAGTGTGGGAATTGTAGGACTCACCTCCAGGAAGGTCCAGTTTTTCTGACTGTGGTCATGAATTGTTCTGTTTGCTGGTAATACCAGGCCAGGCTTGTGGCAAAATGTTGACCCCTTTTGGGAACAAGGTGGATGGGAGGGGATTCTGCCTCTCTTCCCTAGTGAAATCCCACCCAGAGCACCACATCCAGGGTCCTCAGCACAGGAAAATCATGGGCCTGTTGGAATGAATCCCGAGGAGGGACACAAAAATGATCAGAGGGATAGAACACCTGTACTGTAAGGAGAGGCTGAGAGAGATGGGGCTGTTCAGACTGGAGAAAATAAGGCTCCAGGGATACAATGGAACACTTTCCAGTGCCTGAAGGAGCTCCAACACAGCAACCTGGTCTAGTGAAAGGACCCTATGCACAGAAAGGTGCTTGGAGCTGCATGTTTGTGAGGTCCTTTCCTACCCAAACCATTCCCTGACTCTGAGATGTGTTTGTGCTGCAGCTCAGCTGTCTTTCCAAGTCTCTCACAGTGCATTTGTCTCTTTCCCTGCTGGCAGGTGTTCCCTGTAAGGTCAAGCACGTCTCTCCCTGGGAAATCAGATGCAGCACTGGGCCTGTTGGTGAGGGCAGGAGACTTGGTGCCCCCCAGCCAGGTGAGGCATTCCCAAAGCTCCAAATAAGCAAACACACACAGAAATGCAGGGCAGAAACCCTTTGGTGATGAATGCAATCATCACTGGGCTGTCCAAAACACTGTCTGCTTCAACATCAAGTCAGTTTGTTTTGGGGGTGATAGGGAAGGGGGCTACAAATAATCCAAGGGCTGGAGCACCTCTGCTATGAGGAAAGACTGATAAGAGAGCTGGGGTTATCGAGCCTGGAGAAAAGAAGGCTCCAAGGAGACCTGAGAGCCCCTTCCAGTGCCTAAAGGGGGCTTTCAGAAACATGGAGATAAACTTCTATCAGGGACCTTTATTAGTGATAGGACAGGGGGTGATGGTTTTAAATTAAAAGGGGGTCTATTTAAATTATTTCTAAGGAAGATATTTTTTTACAATGAGGGGAGTGAGGCCACGGCACAGTTTGCTCAGAAAGGTGGTGGATGCTTCATGCCTGGAAACATTCAAGGACAGTTTGGGTGCAGCTCTGAGCAACATGCTCTGGTTGGAGATGTCCCTGATTGTAGCAGGAGGTTGGACTGGATAAACTGGAATGGTCCCTTCCAAACCATTCTGTGATTCTGTAGCCAGGAAAACCAAGGTGGAGAGCTCATGCCACCATGTGCAGAACAGGAGATGGTGGGAGGAAGGTCAGACTGGAGTGCATGGCTGTGGAAAATGAAGGGGAAAAGGCGTGGACAATATTTAGAGGAAGGATGACTGAACTGGAGTTACTGCAGAGGCTTCTGGGGACACTCAGAGTGAGTGGAGCATTGCAGTAGGAGACTTTAGTGCATAAAATGAGGCTTAACTTTGACTGTGGGTCATCTCCTGCAAGAGCAGACATGTGAGCAGATTGGATGTTCTTCTCTCTGCAGAGTTTTGTTATTTCTGGTGGAGGATTTCAAGGTAAAACAAATTCCCTACGGCGAGATCTGTGTTCTGCCTTAGACTGCAAAATACCCCACAAAAAAACCCAATTTATTATTAAAATTTTCTCTGTGGCCTGCCTCCTACAGCACTGATTTCATCATGTGCTCTGGGATTTCTGCTGGCTGCTGCTGAGAATACTTTTGTTTTAACTTTCTAGGAAACAGAGGGCTTCTCTTTGAAGTCTGGGATGATGCCTCTGATCTGACAGAAGCAGGTCCTGGATACAGATGGCAGTTTGTACCTAATGCCAGCTCCCCAGTAAGGTTTCTGTCTGGGGCAAAGAAGTCCTTCAGGTACTCAGTGATATTAAAAAGAGACGAAGCCATGGCAATCACCTTTAGCAGAGTAAGGTGTAGCAAAAACACCTGACAGCTCTTTATAGCAGAGCCTCACTGCATAGCTCCTATAAATCAAAGCAAACCCTTTGCTCCGAGGTCCTTTTGAAGCTTAAAATATGCAGTGAAGTGCTTTACTTTTTCCTCCTTCCCTCAGTATTTCTGCTCTACCTGGCCTAGATATGCTGAAATACCACAAAAAACCACCCCCTAAAAAACAAAAAAAACCCACCCAAAACTCTGGAAGTAGAAGGAGCTCCAGTTTGAGGCTATTTTGGGCTGCAGCTCTGGCCAGATGAGGAGGGGCAGATTCTCAGCTGATGTCGGCAGCAAAGGTGGAGTTAATACAAATAAATAAATTCCTGAATTTTGTTGGTTCCCATTGCTTCTTCAGATATGACCTTGAAAAACTGTGCAATGTGCATAAATTCTTACATTTTTCTATTCCCCATCTCACTTACCACTTCTCTGTTTTTGTTGTTTGATTCTGAGTGTGATTTTGGCTTTTTCCTGCATGTTCAGGGTTAAGACTGTTTGAGAAGAAATGCACTGAAGTAGCCACCAACAAAATCATACTTTCTTTCATGGAGCTGTTTTTTTCTTTCCTTTTTGAAACTTTTGTATATCATAATTGACATTTAATGTGAAATTGGGTCATTTTGAGGTTACTCCGGCTTTAAAATAACAAGGTTTGTTTTGTTAAAATGGTTTAAAGATGTTTTCCTTTTACTCAGTGTACGTGTGAAAGTGGGGTGTGGGGATGGTTTGTCGTTTTAGGTTTTGTTGGCTTTTTTTTTGCTGTAACTCTTCTGTATATTATGGATGTTCTGTTTTTGCTCAGCTCCAGACTCCGTGGATTTTTTGTGGCTCCTCAGACCAACAATTACACCTTCTGGATTCAGGCAGATGGTCAGGCATCTCTCTACTTAAGTTTGTCCCAAGATCCAAAAGAGAAGGTATTATTCTTGGTAGGGAAAAATGAGATGAAATGAAAGCAAAAAATGAGGTTGAAAAGAGTTTTAATTAAAGTGATAACAAATGAGAATTTCCCCAGAGTAGATTGGTTTATTGTCTCTTATGACTCTGTTGCAGAGTCAAATCTGTGATTATTTTTGATTTTTTACATCAGCCCTATTATCTAGATCATAAAAAAAAAAAAAAAATCACTCTTGCAACCAGAGTAGCTGATTGTCTTTTCCAGAAGATTTTTTTTGTTAGTACAGCACATTTCTGAACTGAAGCCATCCGTGAAAAGTTATTTGGGAAACTGTTATTAATCCTAGGGTAAGCCATGAGAAGTATCTTCTTTATGGTATTGAACCTTAAACCAAAGTTCTTTGAGATTGTGTCTTTTTCCTGTAAAATAGGGAGGAATTTGTGAGCCATTAACCCATGGCTATCATTTATAAACACAAATATGTTGTTTGTTTTTTTATTTTTGGAGCTGTGGCATTGGACTAAATGTTATTTTGGGCTGGAGAAATGTCACTGACTTGTTTAATGGCTTCAGACTGAAAGAGAGTTTGTTTATATTGGATATTGGGAAGGAATTGTTCCTTGTGAGGGTGGGGAGGCCCTGGCACAGGGTGCCCAGAGAAGCTGTGGCTGTCCCTGGATCCCTGGAAGTGTCCCAGGCCAGGTTGGACTGGGCTTGGAGCAACCTGGGATAGTAGAAGGTGTCCCTGCCATGGCAGGGGATGGAATGAAGTAGTTTTTGATGTCCCTTCTAGCCCAAACCATTCTGTGATTCGGTGATTTGGTTGTTCTGCACACAGGTGAGAATTGCTTCTCTCCCTGCTGGCAATTCAGAGTGGTCTGAGAATTGGGTGAAGAACTGGAGCGAACTTTGGCAGCCAAAATCCCAGAAATTTGAGCTAACTGCTGGTTCAAGGTACTACCTGGAAGCACTGCATCATGCAAAGACACCTAGCAAGGGGATGAGAGTTGGAGTCCAGATGCACAACACGTGGCTGGACCCTCGTGTGGTGGACACCTACTACACGGAGAGGCACGAAATTCGAGCTTGTGCCTTGCATCTTCCAGAAGTGCAGGTCAGTGCTGCCTGCAACTGCCTTGTTGGTGCTAGATGTGAAAAAATGTGCGTCTCCACTTTGCTTTCAACCTCCTGAGACAGCTGATGAGCAGAGCATTGTGAGCTGAAGTTGTCTGTGGTTTTTACATACTTTAGCGGGTGTGTGAGAACACACAGCAGTCAGGGTAGATTTTTCCTAGTGGTTAAACTCCGTCAGGTCAGGAGCTTTAAGGACCATTTGCAGCTGCACCGTCATGTATCCCTTGCTCTCCTGTTAATGTAAGAATCCTGTTCCTGGTAGGACAAGGGCAGTTTAGGAGTAGCTGAAGTGACTCTTGGAAGGCTCACAGAGGCTTAAAAAGGCAAAGTGCTGGCTGGAAAATCCTCCTCAGTAGAAGATGCCAGGTTTGAAGAGTGCGTGTCTCATGCAGTTTGCATCTGTTTTCATTTCTTGATTTGCTTCTCTTTTTTTTACCAGATGTTGACTGTGTCTGGTACAGGTTATTTCAGTATCTCCTGGAACAACACGCTGAGAATGATCCCCACAAATGCTACAGCTCACCACGTAGGTGCCATTAAACACAGACACAGGGTCCTCTGCTGGGGTGGGAGTGGTGGAGCTTGACAGAAGTTAAGATTTGGCCCAGAAGCTGAGATAAAGTTTGTGATGTGGAGAAGATTATTTTTTTCTTTTTCTTTTTTAATTTTTTTTTTTTAACTGAGAGTGTGTTACAATTGAATTTTTTTTCTTGAGTATTGACTCCCAGTTGTATTCTAAGTTTATCACAACATCTAGATATCTTGGACTTTCACTGATCTAGATCCTTGGAATTCTTCTCTAAGGCCAGATGTGCATTGTATGGCTCTGGCTTCTTCAACAGCCCTTGGTGTGGTAATCTGCAAACATTAAAGTGACCCTCAGTGATGGCTCCACGACAGTCATTAGACTGAGTGTGTCTCATACCTCTGAGAGCTGTCAGATATGAAAGTTTATACTCTGTTGAGATAAATTTTGTTGTATTATCATTTAACATTTTTGTGCTTTTAATATTTGGCTACCTGCCAAATTGTTCAGAGCTGCCGTGCTACTGATCCCTGGCTGATGGAAAATGAAGTGGTGATGTATGTGTTCAAGTCTCTGCTGAAATGATTGAAACTAATTGTTTTTCACTTTCTTAATTTCTTTTAAAGGTGCAAGCAGCAATAGAAGAACTCCTTTCAGTGGGATGTGAAACTGAACCAACTTCTGCTGAAATTCTTTTTCACCATGGTTTTGAGAAAGCAGGTAGGGAACTTCTGTGTCAAATTAGCAGTATTTATTTTGAGAATTGATCTGCTTTTATGACATAAATGTTCTTTAAACTTTTACTGGTAGTCAATTTACACTTTTAATGGGTATAAGTACATATTCATGTTTATCATCTATTTGTTATGTGTATGCATGAAAAATGACATGATCAATATAATAATCATAGTGAAAGAATATCCAGAGTTGGAAGAGACCCACAAGGATCATCAAATCCAACTCCTGTGCCTGTACAGGACAGCTCCAGGAATCCGTGCCTGAGAGTGTTGTACAAATACTTCTTGAACTCCTTCAGGAGAATTCTTAGAGTAGGACTGTTTGGCGATTTCTGGAGGCTCACTTGTTGTATTTTTGTGAATCTTGACTGTACTGGTGTCTTCTGAATCACTTTGAAACCTCTCATTTCCTCTTTCTTTATTTTTTAATATCTGTCAGATATGAATAACATCATCACCCCAGGACATGTTGTCAGTGGAACAGAGCCTTTCTGTGGAAGGTTCAGCATCCACAGACCAAGCCAGCTGGTGAAAACTTCCCCATCAACACCACCAAGATATGACCTGACTAAATACACACATGTGAGTGGCTGCTGTTAACGAGCAGCTTGCACTGGGCACTGAATGCCCAGAGCCTAATAAACAGCACAAAGTCATCTGGTCAGCTTACAATTCCTCCAAATCTACCAAGCATCGTGTCTTAGCACAGAGCAGAGCATCTTTTAATTGGTTTGAGAGTGATTTTGGATCTCTGAGATGTAGCTATTTAACACACCTGGCTGTTAAATGTTCCTGGGGATACAACCCTTGTTGTGGGAAAGGAAAAAAGTGGGGTGGTGCTGGAGAAAGGTGGAAGGGACAAGCATAACCATTTCTTGACAAAAGGAAAAAATCCTTTATTGTTTGGTGGTCCATTATTGCTCGCTTTTCTGCTCATCTTCTCCTACTTTTGACAGGAATTAACCCAAAACTTCAGGGAAGCCCCAGGGGTCAGTTTGATGCCGTGTTGTGGCACTCCTGGTTGCCAAAACTGTCTTCTGCAGCTCTTATTCCTTCTCCAGCTCTCTTGGAGCCCCTTTAGGCACTGGAAGAGGCTTTAAAATCTCCCCAGAGTATTTTCTTCTCCAGGCAAACCCAGTGTTAAACCAGAATTGAAACAGAATATCTTCCTTTATCTTCCATGTATGTTTTATATAAATCACCTGTGTTTTGATTTGTGAAAATCTTTCCCCCATTTTTGCAGGTGTGTTTTGCACATAAAGGCCATATGAGCAACATCCTTCATCTCTCAGCATCCTACACCAATGTCTCCTCATGTCCAGTGAGGAGAAACCTCACCTGCCAATGGGACTTCAATGAAACTGACTCTGAAAGGTATCCAGACAATTCCAGTTATCAGAGATTACATTTTCCATAGTAAGGAGGTGCAGTAGGAAAACTGAGGGAATTTCTTATTTATATAGGAATTATTTGTCAGTTGGAGTAATCTGACAAAAGCTCTGTCCCTACACAGTCATTGTTGGAATGTGTTTCCATGCTTTTTGGAGGGTTTAATGAGTAAATTTCCATGTTTCTTGCTATGTGCACTATCTCACCTCAGTGACATGCAGGTATACTTGAAGATTTTTGAGAACATGAATTCCCCAGTTTCTTTCTCAGTCGATTTTCTGCAGTAAGAGAGAGAATTGCTTGTTTTTCTACTCCACCCTTTGAAACCTTTGAAAATTGGTGCAGCCTTTGATTTTCTTTATTCACTTAAAATTCCAAGAGTAGAAAACATTTGGTAGCAGACATAAAGCTTAGGGCAGGGAGGCTTAAAAATATCAGGAGTGTCTGAAGAACTTGAAGAGATCTGAGGGGTTGAATTCTGGGTTGACCTCCATTGAGGTCACTGATGCTGGTGTGGCATTTTGCCAAAAATAAAGCAGGTGTAGTCATTCCCATATCCTGCCCCAGTGACTCAGAGGGGAAAACATCAGCAGAGATCTAAATCCTAATTTCTCACTCTGGGGAACCCAACAAAGACACAGTGGGTAATCAGAAACCACTGAGCATGTGGATTGTGCTAAATATCAGTAGTAACAAAACAGCACCTGATATTCCCTGGAATCATCACAATCACCTCAGATTTGTTTATTGTCCCAACCTTGGTGTCTTCCAGCTGGACATTTACCTGCACCAACCTCTGGAAGAAGTGTGTGAATCTCTCTGTGCTTCTCCAGGACCTCCCAGCCAATTCCCCAGTATTTGTGCATCAGATAGACTTGCAGAGCCCTGTGCTGCAAAAAGAAACACCTGGGTCATTTTATCTTGATGAGCTCATCATTGCTGACAGAGCTGTGATTGGTAAAGGCATCTCTTTTGGGTTTTTTTTTTCCCCCCTTGGATATGCTGTTAAATCTATAGCAATAAGGCCAGAAGAAACTTTTTGAAAGGGAAATTTCACAGTAGGCACAATTTTATTTTTTTTCGTGAACTTATATTTAACCTTTTTTGTGACCACAGTCAAGAAGGAATTGCCAAAATATCAATATTCTTGGTTTATTTTAAAATGTGGTTCTACAAATGAAACAGACTGTGGTGAAATCACCATCCCTGGAAAGGTTCAAAAATGTGTAGATGCGGCACTTGGGGACATGGGTTAGTGGTGGACTGGGCAGTGCTGAAGAATAGTTGGACTCTGTGAACTTAGAGGCCTTTTCCAACCTTGATGATTGTATGAAATATAACTTAAAACAACAACAACAACAAAAACCAACCCCAGCAGGTGTTTCCAGCTATGAAATGACAATACTCTGGGCATGGTCATCTCTGCTCTCCCTGCTCTAATGAATGTTTGTATTTTTTCTTTCAGTTTCTCAGAGAGACCCCAAAGCCCCTCAGCCAGAGGGGAGGATAATTGAAGCAGTGTCTGTGGTGGGGTCTCCTCCCACCTACAACGTGTCCTGGAGGGTGTCTGGCTGTGGTACCAGTCTGCCCCTTCTGTCTCTAAGGTAGGGACTGTGAGCAGCTCATCTCCATAACCAGTAACACCTCTTACAGTTCCCCCAGTGTATCTGGAGCTGGTTGTCTCCTGGGTTCAGTTGCTGAAAACAAGAGGTGCTTATCAAGTTTGAGATAACTTGGGGTGTCAGATATCTGTGGGGTCACCAAGGTGTGATGTGGGATTGGAAGGAAATCTGAGCCCTTCAGGAGCAGTGGATGAAGATCATCCAGAGGTGTCTCCAAAATACCTTTAATGCCACCAATTCCCACATTAGGCACTGAAAGTCCACCTTGGGTGTCCTTGTTTGCTGAGATGAGGTTTCTGTTCCTCCCAAAAATTACAGAGGAATCGGAGCCATGGGCTATAACTAGATCAGAGACTGTAACATTAAGCGTTTCTACTGGCAGCAAATAAGTCCTTTAAAAGTTGGATTGTAACCAGCTGAGTCAAATGTAGTATCTTAACATAAAGGACAAGGGCAGGAATGAGAATACAGAGACGTTTGTGGTAGTTGAGATGAGTAACCAGAGGTGTAACTAACAGGAAGAGGGAAAATTTTTACTCCTGTGTGGAGCCCAAGACTGATATTGGAATGCTGCAAATAACACTGATGGCTGTATTTTTTGAATAGATTTAGAATAAAAATAAGAAAAATGCCATGAGCATCATTATGGAGCTGAGGAAAATGCCTAGGAGAGGAAGATTTAGAAGCTCCACCTGTTCAGCTATCAAATAAAAAGGATTAAGAAGTGGTTTGATCACAGTACCTCTCACCAGGATAAAAAATGCTTGGCATAGGTGGGCTTTTCCATTTCACACAGGAAGGTATCAGAGAAAAGCAGGAATCAGCACAAGCTTTAAAGATGGGTGGGCTGAGAGCTGCCTTTGGACATCTTCAAAATAAACCTGGCTCTTTCTCTTTGCCGAACACGGGCTGTGATTTAATCCAATCCAACTCCTACTCCTGTCACAACAGGAATATTGGCTAAAATCTTGTACCAGCTGCACAAAGGGCTCTGCAGAAGCCGCTTGTTATCCAGGCACTTAACACACGGTGGCATCGGCCTAAATCAGAGAGGCTCCTTTCTTTTGAAACACCAGAATTTTAGTGGTGGAAGAAGAAAAGCATTTTAACTTTTAGAAACTGGACTTTGGGCGAACTTGAATTACTCCAATACAGATGTGATGTCTGGGGCCATGGTTTAATGATGGACCTGGTAATGCTGGGTTAAGGATTGGGCTTGATCTTAGGGGTCTTTTCCAGCCTAAATGATTGTACAATATGAAATCTCACTGTAATTCAGGGGACTTGAGATTTTCATGGGCTCAAGGAGATTACAGTGTAAAGCAGGAAATATTTTTGCTTTGCTGTTGCAGATGCTATCCAGACTGCACTGAGCTCTTTCTTTAGGAGCACCAGTACTGGGGTAGCACTCCCTGGTGCTTGATGGTGTATGAATTATTCCTTCTATCATAAATTTAAAAAGATAATTTTCCATAATTTTCTGCTGTGTGCATTGCCTCAAAATTCTCAGACTGACAGAATCACCAGGTTGGAAGAGATCTTTAAGGTCATCAAGTCCAACCCAGCCCTAACACCTCAACTAAACCATGGCATCCAGTGCCACATCCATTTTTTTTTTTTTTAAACACATCCAGGGATGGTGACTCCACCACCTCCCCGGGCAGATGATTCCAGTACCCTATCACCTTTTCCTTAAAAAACTTTTTCCTAATATCCAACCTAAATTTTTCTTGGTGCAGCTTGAGACTCTGTCCCCTCGTTCTGTCCTTTGCTGCCTGGAGGAAGAGACCAACCCCAGCTGAACACAGCCACCCTTCAGGGAGTTGTAGAGAGTGCTAGGAAGTTAGAAGTTGAGAATATCCAGGGCATCTTCCCCTTAAATCCTTCAGCTCCCATGGGTGTCCCTCAGCTGTTGGTTGACATGGAGGTGTCAGGCGTGCAGGTCACCACTGCTGATGCCTTCCTGTGACCCCCTGTCTGTCCCACAGAGGTGCAGCACCTGGGGAGGGCTCTGAGGAAGTTGGACACCTGTGTGTTTCCACGGAGGATGTGAGAGTCAGCCTCAGCCTCCAGAGGCTGCAGAAATCATCCCCACCTCTCGGAGGAACCTTCCACATCCACTTGGCCAACACAGTGATACCAGGTAAGGGAAGATGCAGCTCAGGGCCTGGATTTCCTGAGCAGGAAGCCAAGGGAAGAATTAATTGCCAGAGAAGTTTTGGCTGGCCCATCCCTGGGTGTGCTCAAGACCAGGTTGGTTGTTATTAAATAGTGCAGATGATCTTCAGATTAGACATAAGGAAGAGATTTTTTTATGGTAAGGTTGGGGAAACAGTGCCAGAGGTTGCCCAGAGAGGTGGTGGATGCTCCATCCCTGGAAACATTTGAGGTCAGGTCAGATGAGGCTTTGAGCAACCTGGTCTAGGGATTATTGCTAGGATTAGATGACTTTTAAAGATCCTTTCCAGCCCAAATCCTTCAATGACTGTATTCTATAATTCTGTGGGTTTTTTTGGTGTTTAGAGTCCAATAAATTTCACTCTTTTGGCAGCTGCAGTGGTTTGAACCATGACAGCCTTGCACTAATAATGAAACCCCTTCCTTTCCTAGGAGCAGGCAGTTGTGCTCTCCTGGAAATGGGGATATCCACTGCTCCCTAATGTCTTTTGCAGATGTTTCAGTGCACATCTCTGCCCACCAGCTCCGCAGGCTTTTGCAGGACAATGTGGATAATTTTACAGCTCCCTTCTTCAACACCAGTGACTTCACTGTGACCAGAGACTCCAGCTCGTGCTATGAAAGTGTCTGGACTCTGACTTGGAAAAAAACAGCTGGGGATTTGCCCAATGTTATCAATGTACAGTAATTTCTTTTACTAATGCCCACTTTGATCCCCATTTGATGTCTTTGGTCTTGCTGATTCACTCTCACAGTAGTTGTTTTTATGAAGACGGTGCGGAAATTTAGGCAATTGTCCTATTTGGAACAGCACCTTAAGCAAATTCCAGATTAAATTATTAAAAAAAAGAGAACAGTTGAAGGAGAAGAAATTTTATCAAGTCTGTGATTCAAAACCAGGAGACTTGAGTATGATTTCTGCACAGCAAAGGGGCTGGTATACTGAAAGGAAATCTTCATTAATAATATCTACATTAATGTTTCAGTACAGTAAAAGAAGCTCATCACAGATTTGTGGCATCATTTATTTGCCAAGAAGGTATTTTTCTGAGAACTGTTTTGTTTGGTTCCATATCTGGTTCTTGCAAGTCTCAGGTGAAGTTTCACTTTACACTCTCCTATCCCAAGATTTCTCACATTAGTTTTGCTTCAAGCAGAAGGGTCTTTTTGAGTAAGGACTTAGACTGAGATGCTTCCTACCTCAAAAGAAAACACTATTTATTAGAATATTCAGCTCCTAAAAGTTTGATGTTATTTTCAACAAATTACAGTGCTCAAGGTGTTGGCCTAGAGGGTGAAAAAGGTTTGAGCTGCATCTTTAGCTCCTGCACAGGCCCTTTTTTCACCTAAAGTCACGTCTTTGATAAGATCTTTCCATGCCTAAATCCAAATTTTATTATTGGGTAGTAGAAATTTATTTACAAACCTGACTCCTGAATTTCTTTGTCATCTCTTTGCCTGCAAGGTGAAGAACAGGGAGGTATTGTGAAACCTTGAGTAGGGAAGATTTAGAGGTGGAGATATGATTCATGGAAGAAGGGTGAGAAGTTTCCAGGAGTTATTTGCTTGTAAAGATTCTGCTTTAATTTAAAATCACAGGACAGAAAAGGATGAGAAACTTCAATTCTTTGATTTTTGCCAGGTCTCTGCTGAAAACCTCACTGGCCTGAAGCCAAGTGTTTCTACTCGTGTGGTTTATGATGGGGGTGTGTTTATTGGACCAATATTTGGGGACATGCTTGCCACCCTCCATAACCAAACACAGGTGAGTTGATGTGCTCTCACACTTTTCACTGATTCAGCAGGGTTGTGTAGCTCCAGGAGTCCCACAGGTATTTGGGTACCTTGTTCTGCCAATAAATCCTTACAGGAATCTGATGTTCTGTGCCATAAATTTCTCATATTCTGCTGCCTGGTATGTGGAGCAGGACTTTGCTCCAAGAGCTGTTGCAGTAGGGAGAATGGTGATCATGGCGGGGTGGAAGACAATTTCTTTTTCTTTTGGAAGCAGTGACCAAGGGATGAAAATCTCTGAACTCCCACCCTTGATGGGTCCTGTGGTGCTGGATAGCAAACTGGGAATTACACAATTCCTGCAACAATCTGTTGCATTGATGGGCAAAATAAATGAGTCGGTGACTGGGATGCTCATCTGTGAATTAGGCAAGTCCTGAACCTCTCTGGATCTCAATTCCTCAAGAGAGAAGAGAGAGATAGGAGAGCTTCAGGCTGAAGGAGGAATCACTGCAGTCTGCTGGATGGACAAATGTGTTTGCAGCTCTGCTCTCAGGTGTTGCAGATCAGTGGCTGTTGCTGCCTTTGTTTCCAGCAGACTCATAGGCACTCTGGCCATAACAGGGTGATGCTGGATGTGCTCCAAGCCCAGCTGTGCAACATCTGGGGCCAAGTTATCTTGCCTTTTTCATGAGCCTGGTTTTCAGCCATGAGAATTGCTCTTCTTCCAGTGACTCAGCCACCTATGACATCTTTTCCATCTGTGCTACACAAACCCTCAAAGAGCCCAAGTGGAACAAGACCAGCAGCAGCAAACAGATTTTCTGGTAGTTTTTGAAGCTTGATTCTGGCAGTGTAAAAGTGTCCCTCTAACTATTGTGTCTTTGTCCAAGCAGACTACTTTGCAACTCTGTGCTCCTTGCATTTCTTTGGGACAGATGTTTTGCATTTTGCAGATATTGGTGTACTCTCCTGGCACACCCTTAACACCTGGAGAGAGATAAAGAGGAGCTCTTTTATGCCCTATCCTTTGCCAGCTGACTCTGCAAAAATATCAAGATCTCAGGAGGGATATTTCTTGGTATCTCTTTTAGATAATCAAAGTCACAGCCCAGTTTTTTTCCTTCAGCGCGAACAACAAGGGGCAAAAAATAAAATTGAGGGCTGCATGTTGAGAAGACAGATTGTGGGTTTCATCCTAATTAGTCTTCCACTAAGACTTTAGTGAAGCAGGTCCTGAAAGTGAGGAGCTAGGCTTGAGTTACCACTCACACTGATACAGCTTCATGGCAGACTCAGTTTATTTTGTCACAGCTTTATCTTTTATACTGATAAAAATAGTTTACATTTTTTACTGTAGAACACTCTACCTAATTGGTCTCACTTCTTGACTTGTGTCTAATCTATTATATTATTGGTACAAATCGCAGACAAAGAGGATAGAGTCTCAAGCTTCTCCTACCCTCATGACTCCATCTTTTCGAGGTGACTTCAAGGTTACTGGCCCTTACAGGCCTCTGCTAGGCCTCTGTTAGACTAATTAGGCCAAGATTGAGTTGTCTAAACTCCTGGTCAATGAAACGTCTCCCTACACTTTAGGGTGCTTTAAACATAATAAATTTATTCCCAAGGCAAAGTGGGAAGAGCTGGGGGAAGGCAAGAACAGTCTTCAATTGGTGACTGGAAGAACAGGAGTTTGAGGAGGAGTGGGTCCTAGGATGGTGGGAGATAGGCTGGAGATGCAGCATCCAAAGCTGTGCTCTTCTGTGCCTTGGATAAACCAATTCACTATTTAAATTTGTGATTAAATTTGCAGTGGGACTGCAGCAGGGTGAAGATCTCCCTGTTCTAGCACTGAGTGCTCTCAGTAGCTCGGGGTGGCTACCAGCATCTGTCAGTCAGCTGTGGCTCTAGAAAACACCTCTGTTCCCTTACCAACTTTAAGGTAACCCTCTGGTCTGTCCCCAGGTGGTGGTGATGGTGAATGATGTCCTTGCAAACTGTTCTGGCTCATGCTCTTTCCAGTTCAGCCGTGAACTGACACCCGTGGTCAGAGATGTTGAGTATTCATCAGGTAATGGAGCCTGGTGTCTGAACACAATGGCAAAAATTCTGAGAGGAAGATCTGCCAGGTGCTGGTGATTTCATGTACATGTGTATCCTTCTGTAAATTTCTGATTTTATGGAAACTGCACTTTAATGTGTCACTTCAGGCCAGCTCCAGTTCCAGACATGCTGAGTGTATGGGTTTGTCCTGAAAAGGGCAGTGGAGCGGGGAAGGGTCTGGAGCACAGGTCTGAGGAGGAGCAGCTGAGGAGGCTCATCCTGGAGAAAAGGAGGTTCATAGAGACGTTCTCACTCCCCACAACTCCCTGATAGGAGGGTGCAGCCGGGTGGGACTTGATCTCATCTTCAGGGATGAAGAAATAGCATGATAGGAAATGGCCTTAATGTGCATCAAGAGGAGTTTAGAATAGTTATTAGGAAAAATTTCCTCATTGAATGGGTTGTCAGGCTCTGGAACAGGCTGCTCAGGGCAGTGGTGGAGCCACTGTCCCTGGAAGGGTTCAGAAGGCTTGTGGATGTGGCATTTGGAGACATGGTTTAGTGGCGAACACAGAGGTGATCTCGGAGGTCTTTTCCAACCTTAACTACTCTGTGATTCTATGGCAGAGGCATAAAGGCGAGAGAAAAAATGGCAGGCTTGATGCCTAAAGCAAAAAACATCTCTTCGTTCAAATCATTTTTTAAAAAAAATTTAAGGAAAAATGTAACAGCTGGATAGGGACAGGCAGGAATTGTTGTTATGTGGAAAAATGAGATATCACCAGTGGTGCAGTTTTTAGGATGCCCTGTTGAAGCTAGTAAAAACTTTTAACTGTTGGCTGAAATTAAATTCTGGGCATTGCTAGGCCAAAATTCACGAGTCCCCTTGGTGATTTTATTCCTTCAGGTGAAGGGTCCCAGGCCACAGTGGTTCTCAGAGGAGCTGGCTTTGGTGAGGAGCAGCGGGCCCTGCAGGTGGAGGTGAACAACAGGAGCTGCCGTGTCACAGCTCTGAAGAAAACCCAGGTGGTTTGCCAGGTGCCAAGGCTGCCGGTGGGGACCCATCTGGTGACACTGCTGGTGACACCTCACGGCTTTGCTGTCAACGGCACTGCAGCACAAGGGGTCCTCCTCACAGTCCAGCCAACACTGGGAGCTGTTGAACCTCCTTCGACCTCAGAGATTGGTAGGTGTGGACCCCCCAAGGGAGCTCCTTCCTGCTTCTTGTCATGGCAGGGTTTGGTTCTTCTGTGCTTTCAGTACCAAGATTTTCCCCCAATAAAGAAGAAATTTTATGGCTGGACACTCTGTGTGTGCCCCAAAGCACAGTGAAAAATGACCGAAAGACTGACAGACTCTTTCTGTCTTTGTGCAGACAACAGTTTCCTGAGTAGTTTTGTTTGGGAATTATATTTTCAAGCCCACATGTATTCATTTCAGCAAATCATTAGTGCTCATACTCATCCTCCCATATCCATTTGACATGTAGCTTTGTACTATTTGTATTAATCTGGCCTAATTAGAGCAGTATTAGGGAAAATTCTTCCCTGGAATGGCTGCAAATCACTGGACCAGGTTGCCCAGGGCATTGGTGGAGTCACCATCCCTAAAGGGATTTGAAAGGTGTGTAGATCTGGCACTTGGGGACATGGGTTAGTGATGGGCCTGGGAATGCTGGGTTACTGGCTGGACTTATTGATCTTTTCAAACTAAATGATCCTATGATTCTATAACTGTGAGATGGTTGAACTCTGGTTAATCCCAGCCTCATTGAAGCAAATTTGTGTTCTGAGGAATAAAATGGAAAACTCACCTGTGTTTAGGTACAAAGCTAAGTAACTTAGAGAAACTAAAGCTAAACTGAGTCTCCTTCCATTCCCATGATACTTCCTCTCTTTGGAATAGAAGAAGCAAAGAGAGATAAATTCCTGAAAGACTTTTTTTTTTTTGAGAGGAAAGAATCTCCTCAACCCAATGAGAAATGAGGCAAACACTCTTGATACACCTGGGCTGCTCAGTGAAGGACAATCTCAGATTATCCTTTGTTTTCAACCAGCAAAGAATGCAGCAGAAATAGCGTGAACCAGGTCTACTCTGACAGTAAAGTTACCCAGTTATTTTTCTGTAAATCTCCTCTTTTTATTTTTGAGATCATGGTAACCATCACCACTGAGAGCAGTGCTAGCCACCGTGCAGCTCAGACACGTGTCTTGGAGATCTGACTATGCCGTGCTTGGCCACTTTGGAGCAGCCAGAGAAAAGGAATGAGGGCCTGTAAACCTCTCTGTGGATGAGCATGGGATGGACTTGGAATAACACAGGGTTCCTAAGCTAGAAGTTATGGCCACCTTTTTCTGTGCTTTTGGTTTTGGGGATTTTTTTGTTTGGTTTTTTTCTTGTTTGCTTTTTGGAGGGGGGAGAGGGGTTGTTTGTATTTTTTTCTACTGCCGGGTTTGGTGGTTTTTTTGCCTTTTTTTTTTAATTGCATGGGAAGAAAACTATTCTAACTCATTTACTACTTTTTTTTCCCCTAATGAGAGGGTCATGGCACACTAAGTTTAAGAATCACTTTTAATTCATAGAAAACCCAAACACCTCCAAACAACTCTAAAAGCAATCCAGCAATGGCAAATTTTAGTGCTTGGGCCTTGCTTCTCCTTTCCTTTGCTGGCAAATCCGCTCCTCCCAATTACAGTGATCTGTCACTCATTAAAAAGAAAGCAAGTATAATGCTATCTTATGTTACATGTGTCTGGAACGCTTATAATTGGAAAGAATTACAGCTTCCATCTGTGTTTTTAATTTCTCCCATTTCAAATACCTCTCTTCAATCTCGTAAAGTGCACACAGGCAGTATTTCACTGCATATAGATATAATGTAGATATCAAAACTTAACAGCATCAGTCTTTACACAGCACCCGTGGATTCTGAACTCTAAATCTGAAGCTTCTTATCTGACAGCTCTTTCATCAGCAAGTGGCTTCAGTTTTCACTTCTTGCTCTTTCTGACTCTGCAAATTTAATATTAGAGGACGGGAAGGCAATGAAGCACTTTACTGCTTCAGCTCCCTCATGTCAAAATATCCCCAGTCTCAGTGGTACCAGGCTGGGAGATCCCCATGACCTAACTCCAGAAGCATGGAATGCCTTTCTAAAGATACTCCCACGTTCCAGTGAATAGCAGGAGCTTGCTGTTCATGTATCTGATTTCTCTTGTTGGCCTGGATTTGCTACCAGCCATAGGAAATCAAGAATAAACCTCTATAATTCTCTGGTGGTTTAAAGAATTAGCAGGAATAGGTAATTTTAGGAAAGCATACAAGGGAATTTGTCATTAATATATAATTACTTTAACGTAGAGGATTGCTTACCTCCCATGTGAAAAGAGGGATAAAAGCTCAGTAGATTTACAATATAGCCATGCTAATAAATACAAATAAACACTCCATTAATTAGTGCCTGTCTGAGCAGTCTGTTCAGCCATAATCCTAAAACTCTGCTGTGCTGGGAACTACAGAAAACGCTCTAAGTTTCAAGCAATGTTTCCTTTTTTTTTAAAAGTTTCTCTGAATCACATCAAAGCCCAAACTCCAGCTTAGAATCTCCATTAATGCCCACTCCTGTTCTCTTTCCTGTTTCTCTTTGAAATATCCCTGATTCTTCTAATCACTTGGAAAAGCAAAGGGGCACCTTGACTCTTTGGAATTGGATGCTGAAGAAAGATCAAGCACAAGTCTGGCTTGCGTGGGGCATGATCCCGCCTGGGATTGGAGAGGCTCAGCCTGGCACGGAGGAGAGCTGGGCTTGCTCAGTGCTCCACGGAACGAATCCCTCCGTGACTTCCCTCACAACTCCGAGTCTCAAGCCCTGCCAAGTCCCCTTTTCTATCCCAAGTTTCCTAGACACATGCTACAGGCTTTTCTGACAGCAGGGAGCTTGGCAGCTGTTTGAACTGTGAGAGCACCTGCTGCGTTAAGCTCATTTTCCATTCTTAGTGCTTCTTCCTTCCTTCCTTATTGCGTTCTCGGGCTGGGGATCTGTCTAAGGGGGAGATCACAGGCCAGGGCTTGCTGGTTTAAATAAGTATGTCATTAAAAAATAAACGGAGAAACAAATCCAGTTGTCCTGTATTGTGGAGGAGAATTCAAATAATTCAAATAAGGCAAGAACGGATTTCTGGTGCAAGAGAGGGAGCCAGGCACAGCAAGGTGGAACAGATCATTGTCAGCTCAACTGAGAGACTCTACTGCCTTTTGTAGTCATCTATAAAGAATCTATAAAGAAATCTTTGCATATTAAAATATCCTACATATTGAATATCATGGAGTAATTGTTTGTTTTAGGAGGACTTATAGTGACTCTCAGGGGCACCAATCTGGAAGGGGTAAATGCAGTGCTGTTTGGATCCCAGCCTTGCCCAGTTTTGGAGGAGAGCAGAAATTCAACAAGAATTCAATGTAAAGTTCCTTCTCGGGTAAGAAACCACGCTTTAGGGAGCAGTCAGAAGCCTAAGTGCCTTCCTATGTTTTCCTGCCCTGAGCTACGCTAGGGGAAGGGCAAAGAGTAGCCCCTCAGCCAAGTTTTGGCTCTGGGGCAGTTTACTGTGGACTCTACAGATTAGACCAGCTTAATTAAAAATAGATTAATAGGAGATTTGTGAAAACTAGTGAAAAAAGCAAGCTCCTTAATTTAGTAAGAATATTGCAAATTAAAAACTGCATAGTTGGTCTGGGATTTTATTTACTAGTTTAATGTACTTGTATGGATGCAGCAAATCCAAATCTCCATAGATGCCATTTAAAGTCAACACAGCTGTAAACATTTAAGTAGAGTCTGGTGTATGTGAAAGTTTCATCAGTCCCATGTGCCTGACTTACGTATGGGAGATGCAGGAATGTAGGAAATAACTTTTTGTTTTGTTTTAATTGGTTCATTCTTATCTCTGACATTTTCTTTCTCTTCCTAGGGGACAGAGGATGCTGCTGTCCATGTGACACTGATTTCTGGGTACCAGTCAACAACAGTAACCAACTTGTTCCAATATAATCCTTCCTTAAACCCTGCACTTGTATCCCTGAGCAGGAACAGAAGTGGCATAGCAGGTGAAAATGCAGATGTGTATTGGGCATCTTCTGGACAAGGGCTGTTCTAGTGCTAATGGTGGTGGGGCCGAGGGAATTTAGGTCTATACAGTTTGATCTGACACTTTTGTTTTCCTTTAGATTTTAGCTTCCATATTTCCTGCTAGTCCTGGTCGGTCCTGATTGGTTTTTTATTGTTTTTCCACTAGCATACATGAGGTAATGAAGTGCTTGCCCTAGGCTGGTATGGATGATGTCCACAGAATGTCAGGTTCAGTATAGTCCTGCTTTTGTGCCAGGTTTCTCTAACTCTGCTCTGAAATGATCCCATCCATCCATGCAGTGATGGGAACCAGTGGAATGGCATGAAGCTATGTCAAGAAAGGTTTAGGCTGGATATGAGGAAGTGATTTTTCACTCAGAGGATGGTTGGGCACTAAACAAACTCCCCAGGGAATGGTCACAGCCCCAGTGCTGCCAGAGCTCAGCTAATATTTGTACAACTCTCTCAGGTACAGGGTGGGATTCTCAGGACTGTCCTGTGCAAACTCAGGAGTTGAACTTCAATGATTTTTGTGGGCCCCTTCCAACTCAGGGTATTCCATGATTCTGTATTTCTTACTAACAGATTCATCGATGACAGGAGAGATGAGCTCTGGAGAGTGTCCTTCTCCAGGATCCCCAGGGGTTGACCATAAAGAGCATCATGTGCATTTTGGGTTACTGAAAGCAGGGGATAGGCAACATTTCTTTCACCTAGTTCCCATTTCCAAGCCAAATTGTTCCTTCCTTTTTGACCTCGTGATGTGTTACTTTAGATACTTCACAGAATTCATGGGCTCAAAATCCTAATTAGATTTCATGGAGTGTTTGGCATTCCTATCTTTTGAAAGTTCCTACTTGGGGTTGTTTGTTTGGATTTTTTTCCACATTTCTCTCTTTTTTTCCCCCAGGATTTTGGTTGTGTGAAGGGAATATAAGGCATAAATGGTGAATGATGTCCACTTATAAACAGGAAAGTTTAGCACATTTCTGCATGGCAAACCGACACCAGTTACTTGGTATCTGAGACAATGAGGAAGGAAGATGGGAAGAAGACAGAAATATTCATGTTTTCTTACCTCTCCCACTCCCATTCCGCCAAGAATATAATAATCTGTCTATTTTTCTCTATTTTTGCAATAAGCTATGTGAACACCTTAAAGCTACCTGCAGCTCCCAAGTTTGGTTGGACTTGGTGGGGATGTACAGGGTTAGGTGACTGCCAGTGCCAAAATTCCTTGTGCACTCCCAGCATTTCTACTCATTTTTCCCCAAATGCCCTTGCCATTTTCTATTACTCTAGAATGCATAAATAAGAGAAAACGTCCTTTATCATCTGAATATTATTCAGATACCACAGCACCAAGGGGAGGTCTTTGTAGCCGCGGGCAACTCAGGTGCAAGGAATTCCTTAATGTTACAGTGTCTCATGAGCTGTGGTGGGGCTGAGTTCAATCTCCTATTCAGAACCTCCATGGCTTCGTCTTTTAATATAATTTTCCTTCTATATAATAAAAAGAATAAATAAATTAAACTGATGCCTTCCAGGCATCTGGGATTAAGCTGACAATTGACCAAGAGTCCAAAGAGTTCATGTTATTAACATATTCAACTTCTCAGGCTTTCCAACTTTGAGTCTTTGTGAATGCGGAATTGAAAAGTACCAGCTCCGAGACTTGCTTAGAGGAGCAGGTTGCTGAGTGAAGCTTTGTACAGGCTCTTCTGCTTCTTAGGATCTTCTTCGTCCCTCCTTCATCCTTTCAAGGGAGACAGGAAGATGAGAGTCACCTCCTAAACACATCCCTGTGCTCAATGTTTAGATGTTTTTCATGATCATTGAAGATAAATAGATGATTCCATGATGGGCTTTGCCTCAGCTCTTTTGTGTGTCTTACAATAGGATGAATCATGGCATAAAGTTTCTTTTCACTGACCACAGATAGAGCTATCAGTGAAAATGTGTTTATTTGGACTGATGGAACACCATCTTATTTTTTTTAAGCTATTTCAGAAGAAGTTTATGTTATGAAAATTCCTCGTCTCTTGACTTTGTCCTTTTCTGTGATGCACTGTGCACAAATTAAGGAAAGCATCTTCTATCATCTGATCAGAGTTTGATACACAGCAACTTAAATAGGAGAGAGAGTCATGATTACTGAAAATAAGGTGCTTTGGAGCAGAGCTGGTTTTCCCTGAAACTGAGTTAATTCTTTTTGGTAGTGACTTGTGGGGGGCTGTGTTTTGGGTTGCTGCTGAAAATGGTGTGGCTAACACAGGGGTGTTTTGTTATTGCTGAGCAGGGCTTACACAGAGTTGGGGACTTTTCTATTCCTCACCCCACCAGTGAATGGGCTGGGGGTGGACAGGGATTTGGGAAGGGACACAGTCAGGACAGCTGATCTCAGCAGACCCAAGGGATTATCCAGACCATGTTGCTTGTGTTCGGTTTGTAAAGCTAAGGGAGGAAGAGGGGGACAGAGTGATGGTGTTGTGCCATCCCAAGTCACCATTCCATGTGATGGAGCCCTGCTGGGATGGCCGAGCACCCGCCTGCCCATGGGAAGAGGAGAATGAAGTCCTTGGTATACTTTGCACACATAACTTTTGCTTTACCCATTAAACTGTTTTTATCTCCACTTATAAGTTTTCTCCCTTTTATGCTTTCAATTCTCTCCCTCATCCCACTGCAGGGGAGGGAGTGAGCAGCTGTGTGGGGCTGAGATGCCATCAGGGGTTAAACCATGACAAGCACATCTGACTTTAGGTACCCAAGGAAATTTTTGATTTACTGTGGAAAGCTCCTGTTACTGTTGCATGACTCCATAATTCTGAAAAATAGGCTCTAGACAATTTATTGGGGATTAAAAAAGAAAAAAAATCCCAGGACATCTCAGCTCCAGAGCTTTAAAAAAATCTGGATCTGGTTTGTATCAGGTTCAGATACCTATAGGGCAGACATTTATGGTAAGGAGAATGTAAATCCTATCCTGAGTGTTGCTGAGAGTGCTATTGGTGGTCATAACCAAGTTCACAGTGCTGATGTCTCAGGACATCCCGGATAGCTGGTGACTTCATGCAGAAGAGATTGAGCAGGATACAGAACCACTGCAGTCTCCAACACTTTGGGTTTGGGCTGATTGGCATGGTTGGATCTATTCTGGCATGATGAGACTCTGGTCTTCCTCAGGCAATGGTTGCATGTGCTAAAATAACCATTGCCAGAAACACTGAAAAAGTTCCCTTCCTTTCTCTGCAGGAGGTGAGGAGCTTCACATTGGAATATCCCAGTTTGCCAACTACCAGGGCTCAGATGTCAAGGTCCGGATTGGGGACTCATGGCCACAGATCCAGGCGCAGACAGAGCATGGAGTTAATGTGACACTTCCAGCCCTGCCTGCAGGGTGGTACAATATTTCTGTCCTCATCAATGGCATTGCCGTCACTTCAAACAGGTGTGTATTTTCCTTAGAAGCTTTGTTCTCCATCCTATTTGGTGGTTTAGGGTTAATCTGAAAAGGAAGGTTTGAATTTTTCACAAATTCCTTACCTAACATGAATTCTGCAGTGTGCTATGAAATGATGAATAATTACCAAGGCATTTATTTATCTGTGGAGCCCAAGTCAGCAAACTGCTAATGCTAGTCAATTAACTTCCCTTGGATCAGTAGGAGGCAGGAGAGAAACATTTTAGGTAAAAACAGTTGATTTGATGAAAAATGCATGTTCAGGCAATCAAAGGTATTCACAGATTCAGGTCAAATGCAGATAAATCCTGCTGTAGGAAAACATAGAAGAAAGGAAACACTTTTCATCAGAAAAACAAAAGCTAGTTTGAACAATACAAAAATGCTTTCTTTGGAGAATTTTTAAATGATGCTATTTCCATCTCCTAAGGTGATACTTCAAGTTCATGCCTAGATAAATGTAATATAAATGACTTAAAATATGGGAGAAAGCTGACCTGAAATTGGGATGTAGGAATGTATTCAAAAGCAACACAGTTTTGTTCCTCAGCCATGGCTGCCAGGAGTGATCCTGAAATCACAATATTGGGGAGAAATAAGGTGTTTTTATTGCTCACAAACCATCTTAAGCTGCTTGTGATGTTAATGAACCTCAGAAGGAGAAAAATTGTGGTTGGTGGGATGGCACACAGGGATTCATCCCATCTGGTACTGGAGTCTTTTAGCAACACCATCACTTCATCTCCAGGGATAGATTGGAAGGAGATGGCTCATCCCAGGAGAGGACTCTGATCTCTGGTGGACTGGATTGCAGGATTGGGAAGATCTCTTCTCTAGAATGTCTTTTTAGGGAAAGGGATGTTTTTGAAAGCAGGATGATGAAGAAAAATATATGTAGCTGGGACAAAACTTAATCTGGGTGGGCTTCAGGGGCTCAGGTCTGGGTTTCCTCTTGTTCCACTCTCTGGTGGGAGAGTGTGAGGAGAGAGGGCAGCTGTGATGCTTTTTCAATGCACTTCTATTGGGCGTAGTTACAGTGGGATCTGCTTGCCAAAAAATCTTGATTCTTTCTTCCTTTGATGGGCAATTCAGTTGGACTAAATCTGGCCCACAAGTTGCCAATTGGTAAGAGAGAGTTTGTGACAGATGTAGCTCAAATGTATCCCCGCCCAGGAACAAGGGGAAGATTGGAATGAGATGATCTTTAAGGTCCCTTCCAACCCAAATTATTCTGTGATTCTGAACCACATGGAAAAATTTGGGGTGTTGGGTGATCTTGTCACCGTGACAACAAACAAAGAGGATGTGCCAGGTGGGTACCTGGCTTTCTGAGAGTTGTAAGAAAGAAAAGCACTGCAACAGGAAGAAGAAATAAAAGAATACCCCTAACTGCCCCAAATCCTTTCTGTGTGGGTTGTGTTTTGCAGGGTTGAGCCGTTAATCCAGTACCTCTCCGAGATCTTCAGCGTCGAGCCGTGTTGTGGCTCCGTTCTGGGTAAACAGCATTGGTACATCTGCAGCCACTTACGGAGGTTAAAGGGATCAAGGGCACAGTTTTCCTGCAGGAATGGAAAGTGCATCCCATTTCACATCCGTTTAAATGAGGGGGGTTTTAATCTGTGACCCTTTGTTATGCAGACATCCACTGGCAGGCAGCAGCGGTCTGGAAATGTGGGATTGTAGTGAGCATCCCTCCATCTGGTTGACTGGCTCAGGGCTCCCTGTGCTTTGAATCTGATTTCCCCAAGCATTTGCTCATGTATCCTTGCATGTTCCCATTGGGAAAACAAAGCACACCCACACCTGGCTCATTTGAGCTGTTTCTTTCAGTCGCTTTGCCCCCCTCTTTCAAGGTTTTCCATGTGAAAGTTAGGTGGAAAGCAGAGTACAATTGTGGTTTGAAGCAAACAATAATTTCAAGTGATCCCAAAAGGGATGTTCATTTTTGTTATGTTGAAAAGACAAAATAAAAAAACCCTTTTTCAATGTTAATTTTAATCAAAAGGGAAATATTTATTAATCCTGTTCTAAGCTTTTAGACATTGGAAATAATTTAAATGTGTTTCTGAGCAGAACACCACTGAATTAAAAAGAAAAGTTTTACTTTAAATCTTAAAAATCAGATTTGGGGTGGTTGATTTGTTTTGTCATTTGGCTGGTGGTGGAGGAGAGTTGAATCCCTGTAGTGAATTTTACATGTGCCCTTAGAAATGCTTTTATAGCAGACAGAGAAATTCTTGTGCTACAACCTCAGGTCCTCCACAGATTGCTCTCCCAGGCTCACAACACATTTAAAGACATAAAAATTCAGAGGCTTTGTGGTATGTGATTAGTTCAATAGTTTGTGAAGTGCTCAAGCCTTGAATGATGAGAGAGTGGATAGAGCTTGGAGAGCAAATCCTATCAGTTATGAAGATTAAGCCATACTACAAAAAACAATAAAAGTTTTAGCATTCTTTTTATATGTCAGGGTAAATTGGAAATTAAATAAGAACTGATTAACCCTTTGGTTGTGGTTTTATGAATGGCTTAGGCTGAATTAAAAGATCTTTGCTGCAAAAAGCACCAGTCCCTCCCCCCTTACCTGTAATCTTTTATTGCCTCTAACACTTGTGGGCGCACCTGAGATAAGGGCTTGCTTGAAAAGAAACCTCACCATAAACCAACTAATTTTTTCAGCTAGATCATGGGAAAAGAAAGAGAATGGGCTTAAAGGACAAAGGTGTTGAAGCAAGGCAGGACACTGGGGGTACCAGTACTACGAACAAAAAGAAAATGGACAGAGCCTTTGGGTGGGCTCTTCCCTGTGAGGATGGTGAGGCACAGGGGACCCAGAGAAGCTGTGCCTGCCCCTGGATCCCTGGAAGTGTGTCCCTGCCCATGGCAGGGAATTGGAAGGAGGTGGTCTCTCCCTTACAACCCAAACCATTTGGTGATTCTATGAAATCTGACACTGCCTGAGTTTGGAAATATTCACAAATGCATTCTTCTTCCCTGTGGGCATCAGGAACAAACAACCTCCCCACTCGCATGTATGGACAGTCCCATTGCATGAAGAGTTCAGCCTCTGATTGCTCTCAGGGGTCTTTCACATCAGCTTTCTCCATTGCTGTGGTGGCTTTCTTCAGTCATTTACTGCCACAAAGGTCCCTTTCTACTTGTTACCTTAGCCTCTTGTCCACGTAGGATTATCCTGATAGATGGCTGCTTTTGTCTCTAGATGTCTTGTCCAAAAAAAAGGATTTCATTAATTCTTTCCTTCAACCTGTCATACTTATCAGCTTTACCATAAAAGATTTGTGTTAGAAGGATCCCTAAAGATCATGGTTTGAGATGGTTCAGAGATAGGCATGAACTCCCCTTCTGCATATAATACCCTTCTTCCTTATTTTGTTTTGCTCCTAGGTGGAACACTGCTCACAATCTCTGGAGTGGGTTTTAGCCAAAATCCTGCCCTGATTTCTGTGTCAATGGACAACCAAACCTGCACAGTTACTCACCTGGAAGAAGAGACAATTTGGTGCCTGACCCCGCCAGCTGTTAATCTGTCTAACGAAGATTCTTGTGACATCTCTGTCAGAGTAAATGTAGCCATCAGCAGTGGGTCACTTCAACAAGCTCTCTTTGCAAATAGGACCACCACCTTTAACTACCAAAGAGCTCTGACTCCCCTCGTTACTGCTGTTGAAACAGAAATCACAGATGGCAACCTGCTCTTGAGCATTCAGGGAATAAACATCACTGGATCTATGGCTAAGCTTGGACACAGCGAATGCCAGCTTGAGTTTCAGTGTGACAACCAGTCTGCAATGTCTTATCAATGCTCTTTGCCATTGGACAGCCTGGAACCTGGGACTTTCCCCGTCCAGGTCATCCAGAGGCAGCTGGGATATGCTCAAGTGATAGCAAGGCAACAGGCCCTGACAGTAACTCCGCAGATAACCTCCATATTCCCATCCCAAGGATCAATCTGTGGTGGGATGTTGCTCACTATATCTGGAATTGCTTTGAAATCCAGGAGGAATTTGGTACAGGTCAGCCTGGAGAGTAATTATTCCTGTGAGATCCAGAAGTCCAGCAATGACTCCATCAGTTGTACTGTCCTTCCAAGGGCCCACCCTTGGCACCCTCAGTGGCTGGCTGAGACATCTCGGGCTCTCAGGGTCACAGTGGTTGTCAATGGGGTCGTCAGTGCGTGCCTTGGGGACTGTACACTCCACCTTCATGAGCACTGGACTCCCCTGGTACACCTGGTGACCTGGATGACCAACAGAACATTCACCTACATGACAATCAAAGGACAGAGGTTGGCATGGCAGGGTGACAGCCCCGTTGTACACGTGGATAACAGCACTGCCTGCACGGTGACTTTCTGGAACGAGACCATCATCAAGTGCCAGACAGCCTGCCTGGCCCCAGGGGAGCACAGCATTTCCATATCCAGCAGGAAAAGTGGCCGTGCTTGTTTCAGAGGGACATCCAGTGTTGTCACTGTCCTGCCCTGGGTGTACCAGTTTTACCCACGGAATTTCAGCACCAATGGGGGAGGCCTGCTCAGCTTAGCTGGGTTGGCTCTGAAGGGAAGGAGGATGACTTCAGTCCTCATAGAGCATCGCCCTTGCCTGGTTCTCAACATCACCTGTGTGTCCATCCAGTGCACGGTGCCTCCAGGGAAAGGCACGAGGGCTCTGAGTCTGAAAGTAGATGGACACTCCTATTACCTTGGAACAATAACTTACAGTGAGGAATTTACCCCAGATTTCCAGTCACTTGTTTCCGCTGGTCTCCTTTTAAATTTGACAGTATCACAGGTCACAGAGATGGACAATATCCACGTGTTTATTGGAGATTTTCCTTGCAGCAACGTCACCATCACTGGCTGCATGTTGCAGTGCACAGCTCCTCTGCTCCCTGTGGGAGAGTACCCTGTGCTGGGCCTGGATATTCCCAGGGGATGGGCTTCCTCCAACGTGACGTTCACTTCTCATCTGACAGTGACAGCTGCACATCACAACTGGGGTAAGCCACAGAGGGGTGCTGCAGTTCCTCCACAGGGTTTTTTGTGAGGCATTGCAGTGATGGGGGCTTTTTGTCAAGAAAGCAAAAATCATGAATTAAAAAAAAAAAAAAATTGTTGACAGCTGGCTGTCAGGCTCTGTCTTAAATCCCATTTTCTATTCTTTTCTAAGGTGGCTTGAATGGAGGACAAGTTTACCTGCGTGGAACTGGGTTTTCACCAGGAAAGACTTTGGTCACAGTTTGTGGCACCAGCTGTGAGCTCCTGGGCAACATGACAGTGACTGAGCTGAGCTGTCTTGCTCCACGCCTACAAGGTCAGTTAAAACTCAGGAACTGTCCTTATGTTAAAAATATCCTCTAAAATCTTGATAGGCTGCCCCACATAAAACATGCATATTGACTGCAGGGTTGGGTACCCAAGCACCTCTTAGCCATCATGACCATCTTAAGGAATTAAGCTCCCTTAAATGCCTTTCATTCTGAGGAAACAGTCTCCAGTTGCACCAGGGAAGTTTCAGTTTAGCTATTAGAAATTTTTTTTTTCACATAAAGTGTTTTCAAGCTTTGGAAGACAGCGCCCAAGGAAGTGGTGGAGTCATCATTCCTGAAAGAGTTAAAAAAAACGTGCGGATGTGCCACTTGAGGACATGGTTTAGTGGTGAACACAGTGCTGGTGAGATGATGGTTGAACATGATGACCTTAAAGTTCTTTTCCAACTTCAACAATTCTTTGATTGTGTTGCCACACGTATTTTGTGCTTTGTTTACATGGTGGGATGGCCTCAGTGGGGTAAAGGTGTAGAAGGAAGAGGTTGAATGACTGGAAGGGTGAGCAAATGACAGACCATGGCCAGTTCATACCTTTGGGAAGATGGAGGTGAGGATTTGATTTTCTTGAGTGGAGGATGGGATCACCCTTCACCACCAGAGCATCTTAATTAACTGGAGGGAGACATGATGATCTCTATATCTCTCAAAGAGAGAAATAACTCTGCCTGAATTTTGGAGCTAACTCTTCAAAATGAGCATTTTCTGGGATGTGTTTCTTCCTTTTCCTATAGAAGGCTCAGAATTAGGCTTCTCAGATCTGCAAAAGGCAGAATTTAAGCCTTTTAAACCTCACCTCTGAGCCATGTACCATTCCCCAGATTCTAAACATGGAGCATTCACCTTGGTGCTTGACTCCTTGGTGGAATCCCCATTCCCCATCCCTGGAAGTGTCCCAGGAACGACTGGATGTGGCACTCCGTGCTCCCGTGCTCTGGTCTGGGTGACATCCTTAGGACCAGTCAAAGCTTGGACTCTGAAGCCTTGGTGATTTTTTCCCACCTAAATGGCGCTGTGTTCAAGCTTAATATTTCAGCCCCTTCATAACTCTGAAGTTGGAGAGCACCTAGAGGTCTGCAGAAATATTTGCTATTCTGAGGCTGTCCAGATATCCAGTGTCCAGGTGACCTCTTATTCTTTGTGGATGTGAAAGAAAGGTGGTTAAGTTAGAGACTCCATCAGGGTAAATTTACAGGGCTTTGTTCAAAGGTGTGTGGAATATCCATCCTCCAAAACAGAAGTCGAATACATTATTTGCCAAGAAACCACCCCAATGTGAAATTTAACATTCTTTTGAGAAAGGGTTTGGACAAGAGGCATGCAGCTGTTCTCTTCAGCCTCACTTATTCCCAAATTCTAAATTTACTCCTGTCATTTTCAACAGTTCCCTTCATAGAATCTCAGAAAGACTTTGGTTGAAGGAACTTTAAGAGTCCTCTAGTTCCAGCCCCAGTGTCATGAAGAATACAAAGAAAAATGGAAGGGACAAAGAAAAAGAGCTTTAAAACCCAACAATAAGCACTCAAAAAGAGACACCAAGAGGGCATAAAGAGCTCAGTTTTCTTTGTTTTAAACAAGACCCAGGCGCAGTTCACAAAATTACTTGTTATTTTAAATAGAAAAAGACACAGTGCTGGAGTGCTGGGAAAAAAAGCAAAAAACAGGGCACTCTGGTTATTGCAGGGAGAATAGCATACTAAAATTTAATCACATTGGTCCAAACTGCGTTCAGAACTCGCTGAGTGGTTGGTGGCAGAGGGAGCCTGGGGAAAACAATCGTACAGGCAGGACCACGATGCTTGCTCCTGTCACTAGATGTCAGCAAGTGAATGCTGATCTCTGGTTGTGTGTCTGGAGAGGAGGTGCAAAGGAAACGTTGCCTCACCTTTTCTCTCCTGCCCCGGGTTTTGCAGCCTAGCCAATTTTACCCGTCGAGTTGTAAAATATTTGTCAATTATATAGTTACAAACAAATATATAATGTTTTTTCTTTTCTTAAAAAAAAATCCTTTTGCAGGCTGTTCAAATCTGTGTTTGTCAGGCTCTTTGGGCTCCCTGAGACAGTTGTATTCAGTTTGTGCACATCTACATCTGGCATGAGTGAATCTATATACAGAGCAAGATGCTTTCCAGATACTCCTCCACCTAAGGCTTAATATTTAAAGAATTTTTTTTAAATATTTAAGGCTCTAACCCTGTCCCTCACCATGTTTAGGGTGGTTTAAGTGCAGTAACTCCAGTGTCACCTCATGGTTTACAGCATGCTGTTTGCCTGGGGAATTTTGCCACTTGGCACTGGCATATCCAGTGCTCATATCTTTCTTGCACTGCCTCATCCACATGGGAGAGGTGACAAAGAGACTCCAGGGATTCAGGACTGTGAAGGAATGGGAAGAGGAGGTCTGTGGTGCCCCAGGGCCTCTCAGTGTTGGGTGCAGGCTGGATATGTGTCTGGCCTTTCCCAGCTCCGCTCACCAAATGGGCTGATGTGAAGAGTTTGAGCTGCATTTCTTCTGTTACTGAGGGCTGTGAAGCAGAACCCCCTCTCCTCTGGCAGTGTGGGATGTCAGGTGGCAATGGCTCAGTGCTGGGTCATGTTGTGTCTGGCTTGCTTGAGATTAGAGATGTCCACGTGGGAATCCCCGACCGGTCCATGTAGCTCTCTCATGTGATCCAATCCATAGGGCAAGGCTCTGCAGGTAGGAAATGTGACTTCTTTCCTCCTTTCCTTTTGAGCAGGAAGTTTTCTAAGAGATGAGGAATTGCCAGGCTCAGCAGGATCCATCCATAAGCCTTCCCCACGGGGCTTTCCTTAGGAACGCGTGTTGAGCGGGGTCGCAGCGAGGTTTTGGTTTGATCACTGGCAGGAGCTGGCATGTTACTGAGATGTGCTCAACCCACAGCACAAGGAATGGGAATGCAGGGCTAGACTCTCTTATAAAAAACAATTGTCTTTTGCAAGATGCAGAAAAATCAATTCAGAATACAGCTAAAATTTGATTTTCAGCCTTAAAGCTTAAAAAAAATTAACAAAATTAAATAAAATTTACAAAACCTCACTGCCTCCAAGGAAAAACAAAAGCAAAAGAAAAATGCCCAAACTAAGATGAGTCTTTAAATGTAAAGATATAACTGGCTTGATCATCATACCTGGAAGGGTTCAAGAGCCACGTAGATGTGGCACTTGGGCACATGATTTAGTGGTGGGTTTGGCAGTGCTGAGGAAATGATTGGGCTCAGTCTCAGAGGGCTTTTCCAACCAAAACAATTCTATGATCCTGAAAGCTCTCTCCTTCTCTGGTTCTTGCTTCGTTGCTTGTGCCACTGCACGAGTGAAAATGCAGTTGTAGATTCTGTTCGACTCAGGTTAAACTTACAGAACACGTGGTTAATGCTTGTGGGACTGAGTTGTGCTCCTGTGAAAGATGAGAAAACTGGCAGGAAGCTTGAGACAGGTGAGAAAATAACTGATTATTCCTCTGAGGTGATATTTAGGGTAAATACCATATGTAATTTTGCCAGTTAGCCAGTCCCTGAGATTTTATTTTTTATATTAAGGTGACGGTAAGGGAGGCACCTTTAAAAGGAGGTGAACTAATAAGAGGATGCATGAGAGTAAAAGCTGAGCCTGATTTTCCTGGTTGCATCAGCATGCTTGGAATAACAGGTCTGACTTTAGAGTTTTGATTTAACACTTGTTGGGATCATTGTTGGAGGGTGCTGGGCCTATCATTAACCAGACTCCACTGGTAAAAGTGGATGTTTAGGGAGGAGGATTTAGATTAGACACTGGTTTAAAAGGATGAGATATGTGGTTTGGTGGAGCTCTTTGAATGGGGCAAGAGGAGAGCAATGAGTTTTGGTTCTAACAAGGAGATGCACTGAGCCAGGATAATGGGCACTAGAGCCAGGGAAATTTGGGGATTTATATAAGCAGATGCAGAAGGTATGAAGAGGGTCTCTTGTGGTGGTGTGGCAATTGGGACCTCAGTAGAAACCAGGGCCTCTGATGTTTATTGTGGAGACCCAACCAAAGGATGCAAATGGTCCCTTCTACCTTTCAAATCCAGAAATAAAGAGGGGGAAATAAAGCATATTAATTGCATGGCAGGAATGTTCTGACAGTGAGATCTATCAGGCAGTGGAATAGATGCTTGAAAGCCACCTCTTGGAACTTCTAAAACCTGTCTGTGTGAAGTGAATATCTTGCAGGAAGCAATTCTTCACAGAAAGAGGTTGGACTTGATGACCTTAACAGGTCTCTTTCTCCTCTCCCTTTTATTAACTTATTTTTTAAATTCTTTGTCTTCCCTGCTAAGCACATGTTGCTGCTCCACAGTCCATTTTGTGAGGGGTGGATAACCAGGGATGTGAGTTTTGGCACTGGGACTCCTTGGGCAGTTCTTCAATCAATCCCCAGCTGCCCTTGGAGCCTCCTGTGGGTTTGAGTCTCATCACATGTCCAGCAGTTGTTATTAAACAGTGACCCAGAACAGAGCCCTTGTGCTGAGCATCCCAGGATCCTGGATTAAGCCAGAGTATCCCTCAAAGCCAGGGCTGGGGGTAGTCAGTCTCTAAGCCATTACCACCACACAGAGATTTGGCTGCCGTGGTGTCTGATCTCAGAAGAGAAGCTGTAATGAGCTGAGTGCATTCATCCCAGCGATGGGATTGCAGGTTTGATCTTTACAGGGAGTATAGAGCCTAAAGCAGCTTCATTCTGGGGTTTGAACACTAACCAATTAAGCAGGGAGAAGAATTGAGTCCCAGAACAGGCAGAATATCCTTTTAGGATGTGCCAAAAGTGTGTTGAAATCTTTAGTTGATATTTTTTTTTGCTGCTGTTGTGGTAGGAGATAATGGCACCAACAATACCAAGGGCTATTTGTGTTTCATGGTTGGAGGAATGGGAAGGGAAAGGGAAAGACTTCCTCAATAATGAATAAAGATATTAAAATCTCTGAGAGGAGGCAAATAGGAACACTCTGGAGAGCCCCAAGGAAGGAATGGGAAAACGACATCACCTCTAAAAGGGCTATCTCCATCTGATGGACATGACATGTGGGGTGGGGAGGTGAGATTTTTCCCTCTTCCCAACGGAAAAAAAACCAATTCTAACTTTGATTCTGGGGTGAAAAAAATAAGTAGGGTTTGCTTGGATTTTGCTTCCTCTGATCTCTTTGGAATCCTTTGTAGCCATATTCTAAAACTTAGGTTTTATAAAGTAATACCTTTGTTTGCCTGGTTTGAGTTAAAAAATTATTTCAGCCCTTAGTAGGTACAAGGCTTCCTGTTCCTAAAGGCATGATAACTTTGGGATGAGGGCACTGGAACACAGCAGATATGCCCAATTTCCACATTTTGGGGTTGTTTAAAAAATGCCAGACTGTTCTTGTGCTGAGCTCTCAGGGCTGTGTAGGAAACACCTTCTGGTGACCTACATGAGCCAAACAAGTTCTTTGACAGCAGCAAAATGTTGAGGAAAACAGTCCTGACATTCTGTGAGTAATTTCCAACATTCATCCTAAAATAGGGTTCAAGTGGTTTTCCACATAGGAAAACTCTGTCGTGTTCTTTTCAAGACCACAAGAGAAACCCAAAGCCTTCCTGTAATGAATTGGTTCTGCTGCAGGTTGCAAATGCTAAATCTTTGCAGCATTTAGTCCTCTTGGATGCTATTTATTTGTCAAAACACAGATATTTAGTGCTGCTTAACATGCCCTTGGAACGTCAGGGAAGACATAAGGCTTTTGTTGTAGTCATAAAATAACTGAAGTAGCTCTAGACAGAATTTTTAGACAATAAAAGCAAAATCTAGCTATCATTCTTTTAGACTACTCTGCCTATTACTTGTCTTAGATGCAGGTGTTCAAGGCAGGGATTGTGTTTTACTTTGGATGCCAAGTAAGAAAATTTTCCCTGGATTTTGGGAAGGAAAGAGATTAAGCAAATCGTAGAATTTGTGAGCGTGTAGGTAACTTTATTTTCTCATTCTAAATCCAGAGAAGAAAAACAGAGAAGAATTGTAAACCCTCTCTCTCAAGTTCAGAGCAGATGAACTGATAGGTTTTAATATTTCCAAAATACTTGAAACATTAAAGTTATAAACTCTTCAGAAATACTCCATATGAAGTAATAAGTTTTAGCAAAATGTGCTAAATATTTTAATATAGGAAATAGAACACTTTCATATTTTCACAATTTCAACCCTCATTTTTCAGGGTTGCTTAGGAGACAAGACATTCATTGACAATGACACTTCCCCAGCAAACCAGGTACCTTTTGACCAAATTGGAACTTAGAGAACCCTTCCTTTATAAATTCTCTTTGATTTGATTTCTGATGCTTAAGGAATATTCTTGTATGACACCATACAGTCTGTTATACTGTCCACAGACCTTTTCAGGAGTTCATTACAACTATTTGGTTAGTTCAGGTTTAATAAGTATTCTCCAAATGTCAGGGCTTTGAGAGGAACAGATTTAATGTCTGTCATGGTTTAATGCTTTTAGAAAAGACTCCTTTCTAAAGGAGGTAAAGCCAAATATTTCAACTGAATCTGAACTTCAGTGACAGTTCAAAATACTTTTTTTTAGTATTTTTTGTCTGGATTTAGAATAAGAAAATCTAATTTCTGCTCACAGAATCACACTGAACCACTTAAGCTGGAAAAAAACCTCCAAGATCGTTGAGCCCAACCTGTGACTGATCCCCACCTTGTCACCCAGACCAGAGCACTGGGTGCCACATCCAGGCCTTCCCTGAACACCTGCAGGGATGGGGACTCCACCAGCTCCCAGGGCATTGCCTTCCAATGGTGAGCAACCCTTTCCATGAAAAAAATTCTTCCAGATGTTCACACCACTTGTTCTTTAAATAAACCCCAAACCAGCTGCTCCCATTACAATTCCTACCTCATCCATGGAGGCAAACTTAGACCATATCTCAAGTCAGCTATAAAGCAGATGGGAGATCTCAGTTCCTACCAGTTCCCCAGGAGCCTTCCAAGCTGTGTCAAAGTTTCCTCAAAAACTGTTTCTGGATTTCAAACTTATGATATATGTTAAGTTGCCACATCTCCTTGGTAAAAGTTTTGTGCCATATTCCTGAACTCCAAACCATGTTCTGTCTCTCCCAGAAGAAATGTCCATGCTTGTATTTAATCCCTTATGCCATGTCCTTCTGGACAGATCAGTTTGATCCCAAAGATCAAATTGATATCCTGATCTATCAGATATCAGATCTATCCTGATGCTCAGGGCACAAAGGAGGTTACATTTTGTTCGCACAAAGCAAATGGGACTGAAGGAGCTGCACGGAGACCGGATTATCCTCGAAAAGGATGCACCCAAAGAGAGGCTGGGTGCCCATCAGGAGACAAAGGATCATGGAATGGTTTGGGTTGGAAAGGACCTTAAAGGTCATGTAGTTCCATGGGCAGGGATGCCTCCTGCAATGACACATCCCAGTGGTTAAAATATGCTCAAGGTCAGCGGTGTTTAGGCTGCTTTGAGTTATTTTTTTCTCTCCTGTCTTGCAGCCTCTTTGGCCATTCTCTGTGGTCTGACACATTCTTCTGCCAACTGCCAAGAGGACAGAGCCACCTTCATTGAATGTGACATCCAAGTCACGGTGGGCACCTCCCAGCAGAGAGCATCTGTGTCCTACCTCCACGTCTGTGGGGACACCCTGCCCCAGGGGCATTTCTCTGGACTCTTTGCCAGGTCAGTGCCATGTCTCTCCATCAGCCCAGTGGGTCCATCCACAAATAACCTCCCCTCATGGTTTTCCACCTTTTGCAGAGTTGTTCCAAATGATGGACTGAAGGAACAAATTCTTAATTCTCACATTGAAGCCAATAGAGCAGTTTAGCCCTGAGACCACTAGAGAGCTCCGCTGGGTTGTGGAATTCATTCCCTGTGCCTATCAAAGCATCTCCAGTCCCCCCTCCTTCCCTCCTGCCTTTTTAAAGTGTTTGGGAGACATCAGAAAATCCATCTCGTAAACAGCCTGCTTTGTTCCTTCTTAGGTTTTAATATTTATCTTCTGATCCAAAGCAACATCTGGTAGATGCCAATGGGAAAAAAGATTAGGCATTATGAAAAACAGAAGTCTTCCTTTTTCTGTTTTTTTTTTTTTTTCTCTTTTCTTCCTTTTTTTTTTCCCCTCTGCCTTTCTCTAAGCACTTTCATGAGAAAAAGTCATGGAAGAAATCCAGCAGGGTGTGCAAGGGTGCTTATGCTTTGCAAATCCAAGCTGTCCAGGAGTATAACTTGGAACTGCTGTCTTTGATGGAGCAGTGAGGATTTATTCCTCCAGAGCATTTACTTTTTGGGGTAAATAGGATGTCTAAGTTCAGGAATAAACAGGTGAATGAAGGATTTGGTTTGGAAGGGACCTCAAAGGTTATCTTGTTCCAACCCCATGGGCAGGGACACTTTCTACTATCCCAGGTTGTTCCAAGCCTTGTCCAGCCTGGCCTTGGACACTTCCGGGGATCCAGGGGCAGCCACAGCTTCTCTGGGCACTCTGTGCCAGGGCATCCCCACCCTCACAGGGAAGAATTTCTACCTATCTCTAATCTAAATCCCCCCTCCTTCAATTTGGAGCCACCCCCCTTGTTCTATCACTCCATGCTGTCGTGACATGTTCCTCTCCAGGCTTCTTGTAACTGCCATTCAGATAGTGGAACAAGTTGAACAAAACTTTCCAGAAGTTATTTAGTAAGTAGAGAATTAGAATAGCATTGCAATGCATTGCCCAAGATCTGCTGTACGTGGTGGACCCACTTGTGGCTGCTGCATTTTGCCACAGTCCAGGTACTCCAGTGGAGTTGCAGAGATTTCATCCTCCTCCTGACCTGATCCTTCCATCATACCTGGTGTTGATTCACAAGAGGTAGATCTGGATACCCTGAATTGAGGGGAAAAAAAATCCCACTGGCATTTACTGTACAAAGACAGCAAGACCTAAATTGCACAATTTTTTAAACTCGTTTAAAAACATAAAAATAGAAGTTTCCAACTAAAATTAATTTTACAAAACCATTTATACAGTTGAGACATCTCTCCGGGGATCTGTCACCTCTTCCTCACCAGTTTTTTAATTTGATCTTGATTTCATCTGTCCTGGGCTTTTTAAGAAAATTCTTCCCATTTTCAAGAAAATCAGTGTTAGGCAGAAAGAAATTATTTTCCTGCTGAGGAGACACAGGGCAGAATTCAACTAATTCAATCAGTTCTACTGCTCCCAGAATGACTTGTTTCAAATCAAGAAACTCCAGCAACCTTGTCTTGTCTGGCTGAACTTAGCTTTGCTTTTCCTCACATCAGTGCAACCCCAATCCAGAGAACCATCAAACTTGAGAGGGACAGGACAACCCCCCATATATGTTTCTTTCCTGCTTCTTTTTCCCTGAGTATCAAAACTGAGCTCAGCTCTTCACTGATAAATAAATGCATAATAATAATAATAATAGCAACACTATGATTGCTTTTTTTCTTGCTCCTTTTCTTGGTTTGGTCTGCTACAGTGGAGAAAGTCACAAAGTCCTTCCACTGACTGTTTGCTTATTGTTTTCACTGTGGTTTTTAGTCCAATTTAACTGTGAATGCCCAAGAGACAGAGTTTCTTATTCCTCCTGGGAATCTTATCAGGGAGAGATTTCTGAATCAAATCAATCAACTTTTTTTTACCTACAATTTTTCCATTTTTCCCACTTCTTCAACATCTTTCTTTTTGTCTTTTCACCCTATTGTACTCATGCTTCTTTTTTAGTTGAAAATTAAAACTTTTTTCTAGTGAGTTTATTTCTAAATTAAAGGGAAGTTTATTTCTTGCTAAAGGGAAGCAGGGGCAAAGAGTGTTTTCAAAAAAGTTTCTTGATTTGAGAAATCTGAGAAGAAATGGAAGGAAAAAACTGAAAGGTTTGAATCATACAAATTAACTTATTTCAGGACTTCTGAAAACTGTTTTCCACATTTCAGTTCAGAAAAATATTTAATTTTAAAGTATTAATGGAATTTGCAGGAAAGTCTTAGAAAATTTAAATATTTCCACCAGAAAAATCATTTTGAGGATTCCTGAAATAATACATATTGATTGTTTTAATTAACAGTAGTAAATAATAATAATAAAAATATATATGGATTTTAGTTCTGTGCAAATGCTCAAGAGTTAAGATATTTGTCCAAGGATGGGGACAAATCTACTGAAGTAATTCCTGGCTTAAATGCACATTGAATCTCTCCTGCTTTTCTTGTTAATTTTATAGAATCACAGAATAGTTTGGGTTGGAAAGGACCTTAAATCTCATGTCATTCCACCCCCTGCCATGGGCAGGGGCACCTTCCACTATCCCAGGTTGTTCCAAGTGCCACCCAACCTGGCCTTGGACCCTTCCAGGGTTGGGGCAGCCACCTGGACAATGTTTTTCAGTGATTTAATTAAGTATTTAACTTTATGTCATCTGCACCACAGCCCATCCTTTATCAGCTCATAATGGCAAAAGCATATTCCTTAAAAGAATTGTAAGTTCTGCCATTAACAACACTTGTATCAAGGTACATTCCTGAATTCCGTTTTATAATTCACTCCTTTTCTTGCATTTCCTTTAAACATTGCAATCTGTTAACTGTGTTTCAAAATGTGCTTGCATGAGGACAGGAAGGAACTGGCTCTTCTTACAAGCAAAGCTTATTTACTTTTTGCAAAAAAAAAACCCTGTGAAAACCACTCAAAGGTCCTTGGATTGACTTGAATGTTTGGCAAATTCTGTCCATGCCCTGCATCCAGCTAACCACTGCCCCCTTCTGCTTTTAAAACTGTTGGTTATTTAAAAGTACAGCTTTTTATTGGAGCTTTAAAAAGTACTCTTCAGTCTTGAAAGATAGCTCAGTCCACTGAATTATTTTACAGGACAAGATTAATTCTCAAAGTGTTGCTATCAAAAGCAAGCAGAGTTCCCCAAGGCTGGCTTTTGATTATTGATACAGCAGAGGGAAAAGCTTATTTAAATATAAAAATTTAAAAATAAAAATTTGCTGTTAAAAGGGTTCAGCAACTTGCAAAGCCTTTTTTTTTTTTCCAGTATTTTTGTGGTTTCTAATGTGGCTGATTCCTTTACCATTTTAACCCTGAAAAAGGGCAACAAAACAAACAGCCCCTAAATACAGGTCAGAGCAGGGCTTTGTTTGCAGAGTGAGCTGCTGCATTCGGCAGGGAGGTTTTAAATCTTTAGGGCCATCAAACCACTCTGATCATCACCTTCCCAACAAAGCTCTGAGCCCTGGCTTTCCAGCTGGGTCAGTTTTGGGAGAGCTTTGGGCAAAGGAGGTGCTGGAGCCCCCTCTACCCCACTCTCATGAGACCCCACCAGAACAGTGTCCAGCTTGGGGGTCCCCAGCACAGACTTGGGGATGTTGGAGGAGTCCAGAGAAAGCAGGATGATGATCAGAGGGATGGAGCAGCTCTGCTGTGAGGAGAGGCTGGGAAAATTTGGATTGCTCAGCCTGGAGAAGAGGAGGCTGCAGGGGACTCTGAGAACACCTTTCAACACCCAAAGGGACTCTGTGAGGATTGGAGAGGGACTTTGGACAAGGGCCTGGAGTGACAGGGGAATGGCTTCAAACTCACAGAAGGTAGATTTTTGTTATTAGGAGTTATTAGGAAGAAATTCTTCCCTGTGAGGGTGGTGAGGCCCTGGCACAGGGTGCCCAGAGAAGCTCTATCTGCCCCTTGGAAATGTTCAAGGCCAGGTTGGAGAGGGCTTGGAGCAACCTGGGCTAGTGGAATGTGTCCCTGCCCATGGCAGGGGGATGGAACTGGATGGCATTAAGGTCCTTCCAGCCCAAACCATTCTGGAATTCTAATCCCAGAGACACTTTAACAAAATCCTGTTGTATGGGATGTTCAGGAACCTGAAGTCCTCTTAAAATCCTGATCCTGCCTATCTGATCCTCTTGTTTTGTTGAGTAAATCATGCTGTGGACCTGTCCTTTCTTAGCTGTTCAGAAAAGCTGTGTAATTTCTGGGCTGTGTTGGTGTTGCTGTAAGTCATCTCCTTTCTCCTCACCTTCCTACAACTTGCCTGTGTGAATCTGATGGGGTGGGCAGGAGAGGAAGAAGTAGCAATGGCCAAGAGTCACGGAATCAATTAGGTTGGAAAAGACCTCTGGGATCATCAAGTCCAGCCATTAACCCTGCACCATACATTGCTCACCACTAAACCGTATGTTGAATCCTACAGCTTCCCACAATGAAACACTACCAAAATCAGCAACTGTCAGCAGCAAAACTGAGGGAAAAAATGTTTATCTCCCACCACATTTTCTATTACTTCTTCCCCCTATGCAAGGGGAGGCTTTAGAGCAAATGTCTGCTGGTATAACTGGCACATATATCGAATCTGCTTAGTCTGGGCTGTTAAGTAAGTTTAATTAATTTACTAAGTTAATGTTCCAATGTTAGCAACAAAGCATCATTGCAATCAGCTGGGTAGCAGGAATTGGAACCCCTAAATGAGCTCATTTTTTCACAGTTGGAATTAGGGACCAGTTAGCCAGTTGTGTGGTTTTTCCAATTTCTCCCCTTGCCCTAGGGGAGTTGCAAGTTATTCATCCCCCTTGCTACGTGTGAGTAAGATGGGGAGGAGGGGGACACAAACAAACCCTACTCCTTGTAGGAGTCCATCTTTGCTCCCAACACTGCTGATTCCTTCCCTGTTGTCTGCACTTATCTGCCTTGGTCCTAGAATGGCATTCGTTCCTGTTTGTGATGGTTTGGGGAAGGAGAAAAGCATCACTGAGAGATATTTACTGCATGTATTTTCATCCTGACTGTGTGCAGATAAAGGGGGGAAAAACAAATAAACAATAAAAGAATGGAAACAAAATTACCGAAATTTGCAAAGTTTGACAAATGGTGGCCAGGAGTTGCCACAAGCTAATGGCTTGCAATGATTAATAAGAGTAAAAATAATTGCATTTCATTAAGATTGATGACACCCCATTTAACCTCCCTTCTCGTTTCAGCCCTAAAGTGGAAAGAGATGAAGTTCTCATCTATAATAGCTCCTGTAACATTACCATGGAAACTGAGGCAGAGATGGAGTGTGAGGGAGCTAATCAGCCAATTACTGCCAAGATTACTGAGATATGGAAAAACTGGGGCCAGAACACTCAGGTATAATCAAATCTTTTTTACAGACTGATTCAAACAGCTTAAAATTAAATTTGTAATATTGTGTACATTTAAAGGGGGGCAAGAAAAAAAAACAATTTAGGCTGAGCAGCAGCAATATATAATATTAAATGCTTTCCAACTTTGAATAGCAGTTCTAATGCAGCACAGCTATATTAATGGTTAACTATGGCTAATCATGTGTTTTATGAGACATAAATGAGCTTTACCTTATTTTCTGAGCAATGTATATATTTTTTAACACTCTCTCCCCCCCCCCTTTTTTTTTAATAAATTCAATTCAATTCTAAAAATGTTGTTTTCTGTTGAGCAGAAATCTTAGCCACGAGGTACAGTTTCAGCTCTTTGGCAGAGACTTAGCATTCAGTGCAGCCCTGGTTATATTTGATTTTTGCTTCTTTTCAGTAGTTGAAGGAAAATGGGACAGTCTTCCCAGTGCTATCTGTGGGTATAGCAAGAAAAGACATATGCTGAGAGTTCATGACAAAAAAGCTATAATTCTGAACCAGCATAAATTTTAGGACTTGATGTGTAAAAATGTCATTGCTAACCTGAAATGTCCTGTTAGAGTCCTCACAGTTTTGCAGAGAGGGTGTTTATCCAGCTGTAATAAGAAATTTAGAGGGGCTGGATATTTGTTGAACACAAATTATCTCTTTTTCACTATCTTTTCCTAAAGGAGCAGCTTCTGAGATGTGGTGGAGACCTCCAGAATACAGGGACGTGTGAGTGTTACACGCCTGACTTAGGATAAAAAGCTAAATGCTATTTTTAATTTAGTAAATAAGATTTTCACACAGTCTTTTAGCATAGTGTAGGAAAATGAAGTTCATTTGCTCAGCATCAACGTTAAAGCTACCACAGTAATTTTTAACTCTATCTGCAAAGAGATTTCCTGTGTTTAAGGACTTTGAATTTACTTTGCCCCAAAAAGTAGCTGCAATGTCCTGGTAGAGTAATTTTGGTGCATTTCTAGTGTTGAATTCTGTATTTAGTTTTATATATCTGAACTATTCTTTATCTAAGAGTCTCTAAATACTTGCAAATTTACCTCACATGAACATTACTATTACAATGGAGTCTCCCAAATTACAATTCCTTGCTTCTGTTAAGCCTGTCCTCGGTCTGTGAAGGAATGTCAGGTGTAGAATGCCACCTATTAAGGTTCATTTGCTTATCAGCCTTGTTAGTTATGGTACCTAAGACATGCCCAGCTAAGGATCAAAACAACCCTCAAAAATTGCTGGTTGGTGACTGCAGGAATGAGGTTCCCAGGCAAGTATGAGATCAAAGGGTAACTCCTCCTTACATTCCTATTTTCCTTCCCAAGTGGGAAAAGGGCATCTCCAGAGCCCCAGAGCCTGGGCTGCAGCTTGTGGGGGATATTCCCTACTGCTCTCTGCGGTCTGGGCAGCTCAGCCATGCCACAGGTCCTACAGCCTCAGTCATGGCAGGATGCTGGCTCTCTTTTGACTCAGGTGGGAGCAAGAAGAGGAAGAAGCTGCTAGGTTTGTCCCTGCTGGGGTTTTTCTGCTCAGAGCAGGGAAAGTGATGAAGCCCTAAGTGCCCCGAATGAACAAATTCATTCAGAGCAGGATGAAAACAGCAGCACTTTAGATCTGGGATTTGCTGCTGCTTAATGAACCCAGTGGGCATTCAGGATCATTTTATCCCTCTTCCCAAAACTGGCTTGGGTGAGCAGAGGTGGATAGGTGGGGAGTTCAGATAAATGGCTTCAATTTTGGTCCCTTTCTGGCTGACAGCATCCCGTTAAGATTTACGACCTGGTGCAGCGCATGCATGCTTCACTGTGGAGGTTTAAATCATGTCATGTGAACTGGCCTTACCTTTCCAGTGGAAAAAATGGTCCCCAGGTTCAGCACTAAGCAGTGAAATGCATTAATAGCACCACGTGCCATAGGATAATGGTGCTATTAGCAGGCAGCACAACTCTGTGTACAAGTAATGGGGCTGCATCTCTTTATAATAACATCTGGCACTTCTCTTGCATGCTCATGCAAGGATCTCAAAACACTCCATAAAAAAGGGGCATGATCCTGTTCTCAGCACAGCTGCACTGCTCAGTGGTTTGTTCCCTGCTTCCTGCTGCCAGCTGAAGGATGCCCGGGCAGGCTGAGAGCTCAGCCCAGCTGGGGGCTGCGGGAGGGTTGGCTCGGAGGTGATTCGATGATGATGGTGGAGCAGGACTAGCTTCAGGATGACATTGGAAGTGAGAATGTAGAAAGGCTGACAGAGGCTTATGGCATGGAATCAATGAGCACTGGCAAGAAGAGAGAACAGCCTTGGCTGAGAGTAGAAAATAATAAATAAATAAAATGTAAAATATTGGTTCTGGGAACTTGAGCCTGAGAGGTGACATCATTAAACCTTGCCAGAGTTCAAGCAGCATTTGGACAACATTCTTAGGCACTGATTGGAATTCTTAGGGATGTTCTCTGCAGAGCCAGGAGTTGGCCTTGATGATCCTTGTGGGTTTCATGCAACTCAGGATATTCTATGATATGCCCATTATTCTATGACAGAGATTTTAGGGTATTTTTTTATCAGTTGTATTATTTAAACAACTGCATTTTCTGATAGATGCTGCGAAATCCATCACTCAGTTTTTGTCCTTTCAACTCTGGTCTCTGAGCTGTTGCTTGCATGAATCATAGAATCTTAAATGTTGGAAAAGGCCTCCGGGAACATCAGGTGCATGGTTACAGTCAGGGATGGGCTCAGATCTGAATATAGACGACTCCCAGAATTTCATGGAGTTTCAAGGTGCTACTTGGAGATCTGTGATTTTCACAGCAGACCTCATGAAATTTCAGTTCAACTTGGATTTTTCCTACGGTCTGGTCTGTGTCCTACCACTCCCTCAGAGAATAATTTTTATGATTTTCATTAGAAACTGATTTAAGCTCTTGCCTCACTTTGTGTTTGAAGTGTTTTGCCCTGTATGACTTAATTAGGTCACAAGAAGTAAGCAGCAGGCCTCTACCCCACTGTTGCATTCAGCATCATTAGTGTTTGTAACTTGCTCTGTCATTATCTAAGAAGAGTTGCACAATTGCACAATTATTTTTATTCCAGTATATAATGCAATTTAGCCTACTGAAAAAAGAGGGAGGGGAAAAAAAAAAAAACCAGCACTGATTGTATATCCCACAGGACTTAATTAGTTCACAGCTTCAAGAATGCACCAGATAATGGGAAGACATGAATTAAATAATAAAAGGGAAAAGTTCTAATGCACACTCAGTACCTGTCCACTTCCACTTTGGCTGCATAATGAGACGTCAGCTCTGGTGTCAGTGATGAGATGTGCAGAACACCCCAAAAACAGGAGGAGAGGGTGCTCAGGGGAGGGTTTGATGGGGCTGGGGTGGCTCTGAACCCATTATGCTCAGTGACCCTTCTGAGTGTTATTCCGGATCGCTGGGCCAGACCTAATCACGGTGGAACGTGCCGCTGGAGCAGCGCTCCCCTGCTCCCACCCCCTCCTCTGCTGGCCCACATGGCGATGGAATATTTGGCAGAGGGCCGGTGCCACGTATTGAATCAACCATAGGGAAGCTGAGCTGGTGTCCCAGTGAATTCCCTGCAACTCAAGGGGTCCCTATTGAGGGGCAGGATAAAAAATAACTTCCCAGATAAAAATGCCATCCCGGATTATGGCTCAGCCTGGGTGTGCTGCACTGCCTTGAGTTTGTTTTTAACAGGGCGTTAAGGGAAGGTTTTGAGATTTAAGGGGTGGATTTTAGAATACTGAGGATCTCTGAATTCTTAGCTTGGTGACTGATACAGGGATAACTGCTTTGTTCGCTTCTCGTGAAAGAAAAAAATATAAACACCCTACAAAGGCTGTGTCTGAGACATGTACAGTCACCTCAAAAATCCTTTCTGTTCAACTTCCACTTAATACAATCAAGACTAGCTCTTCAAATCCCTTGGAGTCCTCTGCAGATCTTAGAATAATTCCTTTCCTCCTTTTTTAGCCTTTTTTTCCCTACTTACCATCTCTCTTGATGCCAAAGTATTTGGAGGTGAGGGAAGCAATGAAATGGTCTCAACTGGTAGAGATTTTTGGTGATTTACAAAAGTGGCAAAACCTGAGCAGCTTTCAGAGAGCATGGAAAGGTCTCTGGAAGCCCAGGGCACTCTGGGTGTAGAGGGCTGTTACTTTACACTTACACACTCACTTATTACTCACAGCAGGACTGATGTGAGGTCTCAGATTGGTTTGGCTTGGAAGGGACCTTAAAGATCATCTAATTCCAGCCCTCTGCCATGGTCAGGGACAACTCTTGAGCATGTTCTCCATCTGTGAGGGTTACAGGTGGTGGGAAGTGACTCTTTTACTGTCATTTTAGAGCTGTCCTCATGTTGTGTGGATGTTTGATGGGTGCATTTTTGAGGATGAAGGGCTCGTACTTGACAGTCCACGAGGAAAACCACTACAGCAGGCTGAGAGTAGTTAGGCAGGGTAGGGATAATAGAGTCACAGAATGGTTTAGGTTGGAAAGAATCTTGAAAAAGATAATCTAGTCCTAATCTTCCTGCCATGGGCAGGGACACCTTTTGCTAAACCAGGTTGTTCCAAGCCCCGTCCAACCTGGCCTTGAGCACTGCCAGGAATGGGGAAGGAGCAGAGCAGATTCCAGTTTGATATGGAGCATGTTTGGAGGGGGTGAATAAAACAACTGCCCTCTTCTCCACTTGAAGAAGAATTATGATACAAGAAGATATTTAATTCCTGTGTATCCATTTAGAGAGTGCAAACCCAGAACTCTTTTTCTGGCCATGGGGATCACAACTTGCTGAGGTTTGGGATTAATTTCATTTGATTTATTAGCAAGTATCTTGATAGAAACTGGATTTATGTTGTCTTGGGCTGTGAGTAGAGTTCCTGGGTCCTTTGGCAGAGCAACCAGCCAAAAAACAGCCATGTCACACAGGATGGGACATCAGGAGTAGGACTAGATGAAACTCTACTACATTATTTTGTGTGTATTTTCATAAAAGTGCACTTTTAACATCTCAGCAAGCCCACCCTTGCATCTCCAAATTCCCTGTTTTCTTAACTTGATATCTTGGTCACAGTGTTATTTTCAGAAAGAGGTGAGGAGTGCAATAAAACCCACCAGACCCTCACAGAAAAGAAGTGGAGCAGTCCATTAAAAAAAAAAAAACTAATAAAAATAAAGCCTCAAAACTGGTCTTGGGGTGCGGAGGCTGCTGGAGCAGAGAGGTACCATCTGCAAGGTTGTTAAGATGTAGAGAACCAAGATGGGCTCCCCAGTAACCACAGGCAATGTGAAGAGATAAATGGTTGACCCGAGCCCGTGTCAGGCAAGGATTGATGCCACTATCAGCCCCAGTGCCTTTGCAATGATTTTTTAAAAAATCTCTGATAGAGTGTGTTATCTAGTTACTGGCACGAGGGCAATGGCCTGGAGGCAGCGGGGAGGAGAGGGGGAGGAAGAAGGAGAGGAGGAGAGAGAGAGAAAGGGAAAAAAAGGTCATTCCAGGAGGACAATCTCTGTTGGACTAAATGAGAAAATAAGGACCTTGCTCTGGAAGGGGAAGGTAAATAAATAAATAATAGGAAAAAGGGGCTGCTGGGTGTGTGAGGAAAGGATAAGCAAAATTGCTTCTCTCCTTTTCTCTGTTTTCTTTTTTTTTTTTTAATTCTTTCTTCTTTTCTTTTTTCTTTTTCCTTTTAATGGGTTCAGCCTTGGGCTGCAGTGGGAAATTTAGGAGATGTGCTTGTGGTGTGGTTTTATTTTCCTTTAACTTTTTGCTTCCCGATTTGAGGTTTAACTGTTTCCTCTCCTGCTGTCAGATCAAAAATGAAGACCTGAACTGTAACTTTCTCTTTTTTCCCACCCCCAGTGTGAAAAGCTTCCTCTTTTTATTTTCAATCCCACCATCTTTCTAATGTCTCTGAGGAGATGACTTCCTGAACTGTAAGTGGTTTTCCAGGGAACACTCTTCTCCACACCACTCACACAGCTGCACTGATAGGTGCATTGGAAGCAATTCCCAGGATATCCTAGGATAGAATGCCATAATCCCCAGGATAGGACACCAGTCTCTGTAATCCAAAGCACCTCGAAACTTTTCCACGTGCATTTAAACAAACCTATGTGAAATCAGAACTGAACATGGCATAATTTAATGAGAACTGTTTTCCTTTCCCCCCCCCTCCATTTATCCCTGCTTCCAGTCCTTGAGAGAAACAGATTTGGAGTGAAAAGTGCCATTTTGGAAGTACTGCTCCAGAGAACAGAAATCCTTCCCTTTCTGTATAAAAGGAAAGCTCCTATATAGGTCAAGAGGGTGTGGGGAATCTCCCTGTGTGACTGTGGGCTTATATCCTCTCCACTTGCTCCCAGGCACTTACACAGAGTGTTGCTGCCTCTTTTCTATTTAATTATGACAAAAACTCTAGTTGACTCCTTCAGCAATTCAGCATTTTGGAGGGGGAAGGATTGTCTGTGGTTGACACCATGGCTTCATCTGTGGGACGTAGTCTCACAGAATGGTTTGGGTTGGAAAAGTCCTTAAAAGATGTAGATCTTTCCACCAGACTGGGTGTGTCAAAGCTCTGTCCAACCTGGCTTCGTCTCAGTTTCAGGAAAGGCAATGGGAATGCTAGAAGCCTGGCACTGTGCTGAGGTGTCCAGCCTTGGGCTCTGGGTGAAACTGGAGGAAGCCTTGTGCCTTCTCCAGCTGCTCATCTGGAATTTGATGAGGAAAGGGCTGAGCGACTTGGAGACACACCTGGCCCTGGCTTGTTCTGCATGGGAACACGGCTTAACATATCTGATGGTCTTGTCCTTCATGTGGGGTGACGTGGGATAAGGATGTGGCCTTCCAGCCCCTTGTGCCACTAACAGAGGACTATGTCACCCTCTGACTTGTGTCCTCTTCCCAGTCCCAAACAGAGCAGCACTGTGGGCTGGATGCTCCACATGGTGTTTTCTGTGTACCAGAGACATTGTCTGACCTACAACCCCTTCCCAAATATTTCTGGGGTCTGGCTCAGCACCTAGCAAGGATTGGACATTTAGTCACCCTCTACTGAAATCTGGGAGATTTCAGTGGCATTGTCTGGGCCAGAATGGGATCATTGAAGGGATTCTTGATGTGATGGGGCCATGGATGTAGCTCCAAAGTTCTGACTCTGATGCCTGGCCTGTCCTCTTGCCATGAGGGCAAGATCAGGTGTCTCACCCCATCCACAAGAAGTGAGAAGAAGCCTTGAATAAAGTGTTTGGGACAGGAAGACAGTTAGGTTTTACTTCTTTGAAAAAAAGATCAATCCTGAGGATAGCAAAAGCCTGAAAATTTGTTCTTTTAGCAAATCACTGGTAGTGAGGGAGAGACAATCATCTTATATCATGATTTCTTCTGTGCACAGGGTTGTGTGAGGAATAGAGAAAGAACAAATAGTATTTGTTGTTTAGGGTTTTTAAAAGTTTTATTTTTTCCCTGGTTTTGTTACTGTTGGTGCTATCACAACATTTAGCATAGACTAAAAACGTGACCTAGGTGTACAGCTAGAGAAAAAACAAATTTAAAGTAGGGAGATTTCAGTTCAGAGAGTGTTCATTAATAAATGAAAGAAAATAATTGCTGTAGCAGGAGGGAAAACCAGAGCTCTTTGCCACGATGAATCTACTGGAGGCTTCCCCCTGTCTGTGAGGAAAGGGTTAATTTTATGCGGCTGCCAGTAAAAGCAAGCTGTTTTCGTGATGAGCCTGTAATAGCCGGGTGATAGACTGGCTTGACAACTGCTCGCTAAATGCTGGGTACCATCCCCTGATTGGCAGCTCCCTAAGTGGAAGCCCCTCGTGTCCAATCTGTCCTCGTGAATTGCTGCAGAGCGAAGGACTTCATTAAGGGATCGTGAGGGGACCTCGTAAAAATCAGCAAATAATTACGCTGGGGAGGAGAGGAGGGGACTGAGAGCTCTGTGGTCCCCGTGAAGAAAAGCAGACATGCCGGGGCAGGGAAGCGTCAGGTGAAGTGGGTGCTATAAACACTCACCCCTGAACGCTGGGTCTTCTCAATAAAGCTCAGTTTAGCCCCGTCTATGACTTTAACAAAATATTCCCGGTCAGCTCCCTGGGTGGTGGAGGGCTGGGAGCTGTTAGCTCATATTCAGTTAAATTTCAAATGTCAGAGCTCGTTAGTGGTGATTTTAGCCAAAGACAGTTTGTGAGGAGCTGGGTAAGTTTGAACTTCCTCAAATAAAATTGAGGAAAGAGATTGCTGTTTTGCTTATTGATTTATTTTCCTGCTTTCACACATCTTCTCTGGGTCTGGGATTCTGATCGAGGGTCAGGCTCAGCCTCACCCATTTAGGGGTTACAGTGCTCCCTCCTTCATACACACTTTCTTGCTCTTTCATTCTCTAATTCACCTTTATTTATATTTTTCCTCCTGCCTTCACCTGTGTTTGGTGGGTAGAAGATGCAATTTTTGCTTTCAGTGTTGAGGGGAGCTTTTCCCTGAGCTCACCAGTAAACCCAGGAGGGCGGGCACAGGAAGGCAGTGCAGACCATTCTGTGGTAGATTTAGGTAAGATATTTGGGAGAAATCCTTCCCTGGGAGGGTGGGCAGACCATGGCACAGGTTTCTAGAGAAGCTTTGGCTATCCCATCCCTGGAAGCGTTCAAGACCAGATTTAACGGGACTTGGAGCAACCTGGTGCAGTGGAAGGCGTCCCTTCCTCTGGCAGAGAGTTAGATCTAAATGGTCTTTAAGGTCCTTTCTCACCCAAACCAGTCTGTGATTGCCTGATTCTCTGAAAAGAATTGTTTCAGAAGAAGTTGGGCAATCAGTGTTGTTCTGCAGTGACTTTTTGGGAGCACTATTGGAGTGAGTCAGGGGATGGAGCCACTGAGCTAAAAATGTGGCTTCAAAGCCAGGATGGCCCAGACAGTGTTGCAGAAATTGAGTTTTTCTGATGCTGAAAGGACTGCAGATGCTGGGTACTGGCACGGCCCCAAGCCAATGCTCAATTTCAGGTCTGGAGGAGGGAGTTTCTGGATTGCCAGGTACATGAAGGATTTGAATACAGGTATCATGGGTAGCAATTCTGAGTGAGTTTCTCCAGGTGATAGCCGGCGTTTCCACTTTTACCTACATCCTCTTTTGTGTGTGTGCTCCAGGATGGTACCCAGCTCTCTCCAAAATGAAATTCATGCTTGGAATATTGCTCAACACACATCTGCATCCTTTAGCACTTGAATATATTCAGATACTGGGGTAAGGATATGCCAGGAGGGATCCTTGGGTAGAAGGACTCTGGGTTTAATATCCTGCCAGATGACTAACAGGCAGACTAGTGTGTGTGTGGGAGGGCAGAGAGTGAAGGCCATGGAGTGTACTATTGCAGGGGATCTGCACTCCCAACAAAGATGAGCTGTTAAAGCCCTGTCACAGAGGAATGTCCTTACAGCTCAAACAGCAGCAGTTTGTGCTTTCAGCTCAAAGGCTTCCCAGTTCAGAGGGCAGTGTGTTCGTGGACAGGTTCTCCCTCGTGATAGGCTCTCATCTAGTCTGATTTGAATGAAGTTTGGGCTAAAATCTCCTGAAATGACAGGAGCAGTTACTGTACCATGACATGTGTCACACTCTCTTCGGTGGAGGCGTTCTCATTTAGGGCAAGTGTTTCAAAGTGCACCAAATTAACTTCAGCTGCCTTCTGACTTCTGTTGTGGAGCTGTCTGCACCCCTGGAATCATCTATCATGTGCCACTGTGAGCTCAAACTACTGAAAAAAATTAAAATTAAATAGATGGAAGAACTGTTCCATCGAGAATCGGTTCTAATTTTAGCTACATGAAATAAATGTATTAAAGTGTACATATCTGCTGCAGACATGTTCTCATTTTGCAGGCGTCTTGTGTTGGGAATGTTTTCCCCTCTTTATGCAGCTCCTTCCACAGCAGGGTGGGAGGCTTCATCTGCATTTATCACAGTTAAAGAGACACCCCTTACTGCAGGAAAATGGCATGGGTGTTCCCAGTGCTCTAAATTCCACCCAGTGCTCAGATTCCTGTTAGAAACTGGTAAATTCTGCTTGGAGTTACAGAGCAAAGGTGGCCTTTGCTAGGGTGTGACATCTTCCTTGCCCCCATAGCCCAGTGACACCCTATTGCTTCTGTGACCTTTCCTGTAGGAGTCCCATCTTCACCTTTTTACCTTTGTGGCAGATAAGTGTTTTTGATGATGACAATAAAGATACCACAAAGCACTTTTATTCTTGGTTGCCCCATCTGGGCTGCGCGTTTGATCCGAAGGGCCGGCGTTCCAGTCAGATTGCACTATCAGATGGAGCTGGCTCTATTTCCTGCATTATTCTTCCTGGCTGTACCACATTATGCAATTATGTTTGCATTTAAACCTGAGCACTTACCTGTAATGATGCTGTGGTTCAGTGCACGATACATTAGAGCAGCAGATAATGCACACAGATAGGCTGAGGGCAGCATGTTGTTGATGTGCTAAAGCTAAACAGGACACTTGAATTTGAAAACGGGCTCTGAAAGCTCGCAGCTTGGGAGGAGCTGTTCCAAAAGCTCACATTACTGAAATAGCAGCTGTGCAGGATGAGTTTCTCCACCTGAGGGGCAGGTGCAGGATTGTCTCTATCGCAGAAGTCAGACACCAGCACTGTTGGTCACTGCCACCCACTTCTCCAGGAGCAGGACAGTCTTGGTGGCTGTTGGGAGTCCCAAATCCTGCATCCCTAGAGCACAATGTGAGAGTAAAAGATTTTTTCAAGACTTAAAGGAGGCTTAGAGGAAAGGTGGAGAGGGATTTTTCACTAAGGCATGGAGTAATAGGACAGGGGGTAATTGGCTTAAGCTAATAGTATTTTTAGATTAGATATTGTGAATAAATTCTTTGCTAAAGGGTGATGAGGCCCTGGCACAGGTTTCCCAGAGTATCTGTCGCTGCCCAATCCCTGGAAGTGACCAAGGCCAGGTTGGATGGGGCTTGGAGCAACCTGGGATAGTGGAAGGTGTCCCTGCCCATGGCAAGAGGTGAAACAGGATGAGCTTTAAGGACCCTTCCAACCTAAACCATTCCCATCCTATGATGCATCTTGGAGAAGTGACCATGCCTCTGCTGCTGGCCAAGCCCTTTACACCTGCAATTTTCCCTGTGATGCAGTGATAATTATGAATGCTGCTGTTCTGCATCAGATGTTACCCCGGGTAGATGGTTGTGCCCAGTAATAATCAATGGCCCTGATGCTTTGGCTGAGGAGATGTGGATGCAATTAAGGCAGAATTGATGTTTGTCCTTGGATTGTGTAGTTTTGCTGTCTAGTTGCTCTATTTAATGCATAGGACAGACCAAGCTGTAGCTTAAACACAGTTTACCCTCTTCCAAGCACTTTTCAGTCTTTGCCTGGTAAATCACTGCAAGACAGGGTTTTTGTGGAGATGGTTTTTGTATCAACTAACCTGTATTCCCTTTGCTTCCATGGGAGCTGCGGGACATTTAGAGGCTGGATCCCACCCTGGTGCTCTGACCTTCACAGCTGACTTGGGACTCTTTCAAAGGGTTCTAAAACACAGGGAGTTCCACCTCAAACTGAGGAAGAACTTCTTACACTGGGGGTGTCAGAGCACTGGAACAGTGCTCAGGGAGGGTGTGGAGCTCCCTCTCTGGAGACATTCCAAACCTACCTGGAGGTGTTCCTGTGTCACCTGCTTTGGCAGGTTGGCAGGACTAGATGATCTCCAGAGGTCCCTTCCATCCCAAACATCTCTGTGATTCTTTTTGTCTTTCTGCCTGATCCAAAAAAACATCATCAGCTCTCTCTGGCACTGTTGGGGTCAATGAGCCTCACTCCTCCCACCCCATTTACTGTAGCACCCACTCAGAAATCCTGCCCACTGACACATAAGCACATAATTTGGTTACTTTTCCTGTAGGGGACCGGCAAATTGTTGAGCTAATTTTTACATTTGCAATATTTGCTCTCAGATTAGAAAGTGTAACTCAAGATCATTCAGTTGGGAGACAGTATTTGCACAGTGCAAAGGCTGACACAGTCACCAGGCTTGGTAATCCTGCTTGTGTAAACAACTTGATGCTATAATTTTCTCATTACCATTAAATTGCTGTTTTTAATTTGGCTCAGAAGCCTCCGTACTTTGAGGAATGGCTGGTTTAGAGAGATGTGTAAGTTATATGTGCCCTTTAACAGTGTTCTGGAAAGGAAAACCCAGTCCTGTTGTATCTAAATTGGAAGGTTGCACTGAATTCCTCAGTGTGTTTACACTCACAGGATTTTCAGGAAGTTGGGTTTAAAATAATATTCCACTATAATAAATAATCTGCCTCTGAATATCATGCTGTAAATGAACATTGGGAAGATTCTTGTGATTTAACACAGAGTTACCAGGCAGAAAATACACATTCTGTGCAACAAGGCTCTTCATGTGCTCCAAGACAGTTCCTCTGCTTCCCGGGGTGTTTTCTTTAATATTTGAAATTGAGATTTCTGATTTTAGGCTCATCCTCCCACTATGACCCTGAGAGACCTAAGAACAACACTTTGGTCCTCATGTGAGTGTGGTAAAGAAGCAGGGACCTTTCCAGAGGTCTCATGGTTTATTTAATTATGGAGTGGATAAATAGTGTTCATATCCCTCCATTATTTGGTATTTTGCATGGAATTTGGGTGAGTTTTGTTGCCTGTGTGTACAAAGATGGCTCATCTGCTGTACCTGGGATAGGCCCTCCTGACAACAGTGATGTCTTTTCAGTACCCTCCCTATAAAAGCACCGTTAGATTTAACTAATCCTCTGTGTCCTTAATTAAATACTTCTGGAGCAAGGAGCCTTACCTTCTGTGCTTCAAAATTGCAGTGATTACTCCCCTGCTGAATAAACCTTTTTTTTTTTGGCGGTTGTTTTTTAAGTGGCTTTGCTGGTTTTGTTTGGGATTTTTTTTTTAAACAGGAATTAAGCTGTTTCTCATGCTATTGTCCAGTTGCAAACTGGCTTGAGACTGACTTGTGCCATGGCCTCTGACCTCCAAAACTGCCCACTCATTTTTTTCCTGAACTAATCAGCTCGATGAACTATTTACAGTTGGCTTTTGGGTCTTCTCACTGCTTCTGCGGCTGCCCCTGTCTGAGTAATTAATGATGCTGTGGCTTGTTTATGGTCTTGAGTTACTAATGCTCTTGGCTGCAAATGCATTTTTACCTCTGGGACGTGCCAGTTTCCTGGTTGTAGTCCCACCTCACCAGCCCAGGTCAATTTTTTGTGTGTAAACAGATTTATCCTCTAATAGTTTGGGAGAGACTAGAGTCATTCATCAGTCCCACAGAGAACATGCCCAGCCAGATTCTTCCCTTCTTGTGCCTGTTCAACTAAGCAGAAGTCAGAGAGATTTCTGCAGGACAGCTAAAATTAAAACAAATAAGAAACAGGAAATAAAAGAATCCTTTCTTTTTAATTCAGGGTACAAGCAGTCTCAGCTAAAAATAAAGATATTGGATAGGGCATCACATGTCCAGCCATGAGCCCAGCCCGATCCTTGCTTTTGGGAGTAATTAAAGAGGGACCTGGTGGGATAATGCCACCTGCATTTCAAAGCTGGAGCAGTGGGTAAAGAGAAGTTACACAGCAGCAGATGATGCAGTGATAAAAATATCACCTTGTGGCCTTGGAAATGGTTTGTTGGGTTATGTTCCAGGCTTGTTCTGTCCAAGGCAGTCATGTCAAGAATGCTGTCATAAAGGAAAACTGAGCTTGGTCTCCTACTCTCTCTGGAAACCTGTTCCAGTCTCTCCATGCAGGTATATTCAGAAGCATTCTGCTCATTTCCATCCTTGGTTTATTCATAGCTACAGTTACTTCCAGTCTTCTTGGGGAAAATGTTGTCTTTTGGCATAAATGATTAATTTTTTCACAGTGTATAGTTCTCTAGATATCTTGCCTCCTCCGGCTTTTTTTTTTGTTTTGGTTTTTTGCTTGTTTTTGTTCTGGGGGGGTGTTATTTATTTATTTGTTTGTTTTTTGAATGTGTCTAAGGCTACTTCCTTAGTGATTTGTGACTTGAGCACAACAACTTCTGCCATTTTTGGAAACATTTATTTCAGAAACCAGAAGAAGATGATCCCATTGTCTCTCTACCTTTGCTGCCCAGCTTGGTTACCAGTGTCTGCTCAGATTACCCATGGATGGGATTTTTGGAGTGTCGTGAGCAGGGCCAGGAGTTAGACTCAATGATCCTTGTGAGGTTCTTCCAGCTCTGGATATTCCATGATTCTGTGAAATAGAAGTGATAAAGGTGAACGTGGTGCTTTCACTGAGAGGATGGAAGTAGATTTTCCATTTCAAACTTTTCCAGGGGTTCTCCTTTCTCTCTCTCTTTTCCCTCATATCCAGCTTGGAAATGCCTCAATCAATGGCAAATTTGGAACACTGGAGTAATGTGCATATGAATAAAAGTCCTTTATGGTGCTGCTGAGCACATTGCAGGATCCACTAGACTCTGATTTCCTAAGAAACTCAGTACAGACTACTTAAATATTTGAAGGCAGCTTGTCTGGAGTTGCTGGGTGGTCAAAAGAAACCTTACAAACATTGATAATTCTTAATCTCTGTGTCTCTGTCTTTTTTTTTTTTTTTGCCTAC
>VXBQ01004468.1:129160-194251 GCA_013400175.1 Phainopepla nitens
GGGTTTGCCTACAGAAGTGTTCCCAGTGTGCTGGTTTGCAGCTCTTTCCTGGCTGATGTTCGCACCTGTAGTGAGCATTAGGTGGTACCCTCTGTCCTGACACTTCTTGGGGTAGCCTTGGGAAATTCAGTCTTAAAAATCATAGAATAATTTACATTGGAAAAGATCTCCAAGATCATCAGGTCCAACCATTCCCCCAGCACTGCCAGGTCCACCACTAAGTCATTTCTCCAAGTACCACATCTATGTGTTTTTTGAACACTTCCAGGGATGATAATCCCATCACTTCCCTGATCAACCTGTTCCTTGACCAGCTTCATTCTGGCCATTCATTGGTTTCATAGCACAGACACTTAAATTCTACTAATTTCTTTTTGGGTCAAAATCCATGTATTTGTCTACAAAATGAGGCGTTGTGCTTTGCTCTTAGTAGAGATTCTTTTTTTTTTTTTTGCTGTTTTATACTTGTTTTTGCTCAGTATATTTTCCATTCTCTTCGGGATGGCCCCATTCCCTCTTTCTAACAAAGCTGCATATATGCCTTCATTCTCTCACTGAGCAAAATTCTTATTCACTGCGGGCAATGAAAAGACAATTGCAAGAGTCCTCTGGTTTTGGTTTATATAGAAAAAGCACTTTCTTTTACACTGAGTGGTGAAGGGCAGGCAGGAGGCAGTTCTTAAAGAGCAGTATGAATGAGAATCCTGTAATTGTCTTGGGCATGCTGTTGTTCAGAGGAAGACCTCCCCATGCCGATTGAAATTCCATAGCTTTACAGTTGTGGCGAGTGTTTTTCAGTAATTTGGCAAAGGGTTAGAGGTGTGACAAGCAAGAGAGGGAGGGAATCATGCCACAAGACAGGTTCAGCTTCTTTGGGCACCAGGCAGCATTTTGCTTATTAATTCTACTGACTGTAGCAAATAACTTGCATTTGCATCCCTTTCAAGTATGTGTAGGAGGGAGGAGCCTGCACCAATTTGTCTGGTTTAATTATAGATGTTCTACCCACCTTCCTAATTGCTCCTTCATTAAGAAGTAGCTTGTTTCTTTTTTTCCCTAGGAGCTAAAGATAATCAACTTTTGTTTGTTTCTGTAAATATTTTTTTCTGCCCTTGAGGAGATAATTATTTCTATTGTTGCATGAAGATGGTGGCCAATACAGGAGGAATAATTAGAGCAGATGGCTGAAAATACTTCCCTTGTAAAAGACATCTAGTATAATAAAATACCTCCCCTCCTCTTTTGTCTCCTTCAAATACACGTTTTTCTTTCCTTCAGGTGGATGGGAGTTGGGTGAGGGGGTGTAAATCTTTTCCTGATGTATTAAACTGAGGAGCTGTTAAGAGTTCACAGCCTGGAAAGTGAGCTCCCTGTATCCATCACTGAAATTGAAGTGTTTTCAGATGTGGTGTGGAGTCCTGGGTCTGTGGCATGGGGAAATGTGTGCCACACTCCATCACCTGGAATGTTAACCTTGTCTCTGCGTGGTGACTGAGGACAGGAACACTTGCTCCCTGCACTCGCTGCTTAAATGGCAATCTGTCAGCACCAAGGAAAGGCTGCTCTCGTGGGTGTCAATCTCTGCTGTGTGGGCAGCATTCCAAACCTTTGTTCATTCATGGATGTGCTCACTGGGACAGGGGAAACTTCCTCCTGCTAAAGATCGCAGGAGCCACACTGTGCTCCCTGTCCTGTCAGCTGGGTCTGGGGGAATGAATAAAACTGTCTGCTGGGGGTGCAGTTGGTGGGAAAACCTTCCTGCTTTCAGGATTGTCCCTGTGGCCATGTCACAGGTAACCCTCAGCTGGAACCCACAGCCTGGAACCATGGAATGGTTTGAGTTGGGAGCAACATCAAAGAACTTGTCCTTTCAAAACCCCTGCCATGGGCAGGGACACCTTCCACTGTCCCAGGTTGCTCCAAGCCCTGTCCAGCCTGCCCTTGGACACTTCCAGGGATCCAGGGGCAGCCCCAGCTCCTCTAGAAAACCTGTGCCAGGGCCTCACAGTAAAGAATTTTTCCTTACAATCTGGGGAAGAAGAGAAAATAGTGAGCACAGCAGGAAGCAGGGCCTGTGTTTACATCACTGCCTCTTGGTTTTGTTTTAAAATTTATTTTCTGATGAGTGGATGAAAGCTCTTTGTGCCTGTAACTGTTGTTGCAGTCCTTTTTTGGGGACTGTCCTCTAAACAAACCCCACTTAACCAAAGAAATTGTAAAATTATCCCAAAGTGTGATCAAATGATCTATTCTGTGTCTAAACAGGAGTTTCTCTACCCTTTAAAGCCCGAAACTTGCATTTTGGTACCCTTCCCATTTGTGAGTTTTTTACCAGACTGGGTGGGAACGCAAGTTTTCACTGTTATATATTCAGTTGTTGCAGTTACTGCTGCTTTTTCTGAGCCCTGGTAGTCACAGGCACAAGCTGACAAACTGATCCTGAGAGATTGTGTCCCTAAAGGCTGACAGAAAGACAACCCCGACCTGGCTGACAACAGCAGCAGCTGAAAAACATAAAATGGAAACAAATCTGCCTGTAAAATCAAAAAAGAAGGTGCAGTAGGCAGGAAAGGGGCTAAGGTGCTGAATTGTAAAGAGATTGTGTATCTTTTATTGTATGCTACAAAAATGTTATTTTACTTTTACACAATTCATTAATTATTTTGAAGATATGATTGAGAAGAAGTTGATACGCCTCCAAAATTAACCTGTGTTATAACAAGCTCTAGGCCTGGTACACAAGGTTTGGGCTTGATGGGAGTTGTGCATAGAATCTGAGAATATTCTGGGTTGGAAGGGACCCACAAGGATCATTGAGTACAACTCCTGGCCCTCACAGGACACCCCAAAAATCCCATCATGTGCCTGAGAGCTTTGTCCAAATGCCTCTGAGCTCCATCTGGCTTGGGGCTCTGATCTGGGGATAGAGAGAGAGATCTGAGATCTCTGATCTCTGATCTGTTCCAGCGCCCAAACTCTCTCTGGGTAAAAAGTCTTCCCCTAGTAAATAAACTTTGCTGTGTGCATGACACACTCCAAATGGATGTCAGACCTGGAAAGCACTTGCAGGACTACATTAATTGAATTTTCAGGTCAGATCCCTTCTCAGCTACTTCTGCTCTTTGGTGCACCAGGAAGAACTGTGGTTTCTTAGGGATTCCCAATGCTGGTGATTTCCCACCCACAGGAGGTTTCTGTCCATATTTTGCAGGTTTGACTCCCTACAGGGTTAATGCCATCTGCTGTGCTGGATTCAAAATGTAAAATGTTGCCAGAGTGGGTTTCCTATGGATGTGTGATGTGAGGGCACATCCTGTAACAGTTTGGGGGATGATTTTATGTGTTCAGATTATAATTGTTTATTTAACTCATTACGTTGTATAAAATATACAACCAGAAGGGACTCATGCCCCAATTTATCTATTGATTGTCACAAACTTTGCAGGATTGCAGCATCTTTGTTGTCTTGCTTCTCCTGTTAAACCTCATTGAAATTGGCCATGTTCAAGTGTGAGCTCTGACAGTGACACAGATGGCTGCAGAGATGTTATGGTCTCACAAGCTCTGTTTCCTCCAAATCATCTTTCCAACTCTGGTACACTCTGAAGCCAAAGCGTGGAGCTGCCACCTCACTGCAGCAGCTGCTGCCAGCCAGCTTCAGCTTCACAGCTCAGGGTTTGTTTTATGCCAGCTCCTCTTTCTCCTATCCTGACTTTCCAGCTCCCTGCCATTTTTCCTGAAGCTGGAAAAAGCACAGGAGGAAAATGCCCAGCACCAGTGGCTGAGACAGTTTTCCTTGGCTCTGCAGGTTCCTTCTGTTCATTCAACAAGCACACATGGGTTGGGCACTCAGCCACAATCCTGGCACCTGCAGCTGATGCTGCTCTCCAGGCTTACTGAGAAGTATTTCAATTAAACACCAGAGGTCAAATACAGGGGGCCAGGCAGAGGAAAAAAATAGGAAAAGGAAGAGTTTTGCTTATCTGGAAAAAAAACTAGTGAGAGGGATATTGTGAGTCTGTCACCCACCCTGATTAATGGGAGATGTGCAATTAGTTTGTGTATAAATTCATGTTATTTTACCATGGGCTGTTTAAACGGAACTGGATATAAACACTGCCACCCTTCAGCAAAGAAACTTAAGAATTCTGTTGCAGCTGGAGATTGCACTGTGCTTTTCTCCCAGAAATCAGGGAGAATATTCACTTGGGATTCACAAAGTTGAGGAAAACTGTACTGGTGGTTCAGGGCAGGTGTCTATTTCACTGAACTTGCATTAGACCACACCCTCTTCTCTCAAAGATCTTAAGGAGGTGCTCCTTTTTCTTAGGAAAAGGTGCAGGACTGCAAGAGAAGAGTCACCAAACAAAATTGTTTGATGTCTTTCCTCAATCCCTACAGAGCTGCCTTCCCTGTAACCCCTCTGTATGTTCCTCTGTACTGTGGTAATTTAAAGTATGTTCCTTGAGCAAACCCCCTTTTCTCCTCCTAAAACAGATTCTTTGGATTTATTCTCTCTGTGGTAATGGAAGGACAGTACAAATGGCTATAAAAGACAAAGTGATTGGTCTTGTGTTATTAGCTGATGTTCATCTGTTTAATTTTATTTATAAAGAACAAATACAAATCAGAAGTCTCTTGAAAGACACACAGGCAGGTACTGCATATGACAGTGGACTAAGCCAGGCATTTTCTCACTGGAAACTTTTAGATATGGACTGGGAGGAAAAATAGAGAATTTTATGACCTTGATTAACTCATTTTCTCCCTCTATGAGGGTGGGAAGGCCCTGGCACAGGGTGCCCAGAGAAGCTGTGATTACCCCATCCCTGGAAGCATCCAAGGCCAGGGCTTGGATAAGGCTTGGAGCAACCTGGCATAGTAGAAAGTGTCCCTTCCTGTGGCAGGGGGCTGTAACAACGTGACCTTTAAAGTCCCTTCCAACCCTAACCATTTTATGATTCTGTGATTGCACTGTCATGTTTGAACACTAAGATTTTTGTGCCAGATGGTGTTGGTAGAACTGAGCAGATATTGAGTCCTCTAAGAGGTGACAGCAGAAATCGACCAAGCTCAAAGATTGACATTAGGTAGAGAGAAGCTTAAATGAAGAACTAGAATGTTTTCTAGTTAGAAATCCCTAGCTACCATCTTAAAAGAAAAAAAAAGTCAAATTCAGAAGAGAGGTTTCTTCTTCTTAACTCTTGCAAGGCTTCTATCAACATCTCACTAAGTGCTAGCAAGTGGTGCTAGCAAGAAGCCTAGCACATTCCTTACAGCCTTGCTTGCCAATTAGAGTTAGCTGGAAGGTTTTAAGTGATTTCAGAGGGTCAGAGTGATGTCAGAGTAACTTAAAGACATTCAGCAAACCTTCTCAACCAAATATTCCCGTGGATCCCACCATTTCACAGCTGCCTCCTCCCGTGTTGTGCTGGTGGCATTGGCAGCATTTGTGCCAGACAGGAATTTATGGAATTTGTAATTTTATGCTACAGTTGGTTTGATAAACAATGTTTGCACCTTTCTATGAGCCGTTCCCTCCTCTGAAGTAAAAACAAGTTTAATTAGCTGTTTTTCAGTGGATCTATCGTATATTTTATACAATCTGCTTCATAGAACTGTTAATGAAGAGCAATTCACAGCCTCTCTGTAAAGACAGTGGGTAAAGGCATCTTTTCTTTCAGCTGGAAATTTGTCCTAAGTCTCTGAACTATATAAATATGTGTTTACAACTAACAAAAATTAAACTTGTCCTACTACATTTAGCAACTATGCAGTAATTTGACTTTGGTAATGATGAGATGGTTCTCTCCCTCTAAAACCACAGTCTTAGCTCCCAATAATTTTTCACTGCCTGTGTGTTAATGCAGTCCCAGGACTCAGTCTGAACTGAACCAAGTTAATTCCCGTTGTAGAGAAATCATAGAATGGATTGTAAAGAATCTCAGCATCCAGGCAGGATGGACATCAACTAGTTGTATCATTCAGCCTGGGAACCATCACTCATTCCCTGGTGTAAATAATTAGAATCTGTAGAATGACAGAGTGGTTTGATTGGAAAAACCTTAAAGCTCATCTGAAGCTCCATGGGCAGGGACATCTTCCACTGGACCAGGTTGCTCAAGGACAGCACTATGGGAAATATTCTATAAAACATCAGGCACATAAACCTGAAAACAGCACAGTGAAAGAGAATAACGATCATAACACCCCCATTATTGATTCACCTCAACTGCAGCTCCCGAGCAAAGGCTTTAATGCACTCGATGTGCTCCATTTGAAAATGGAGTAACTCTGTTTAGCTTTTGTCTTGAGGTTATTCTTTCCACTGCTGTTTTGGATTAGCATAGCCCAGTGAGGACCACAAATATTTCCATGTCTGTCTTCTCCCCACCACCACCACCTCAGATGAGTTGAGGATGTTCTTGCTGGTTCACATATGAGACCAAATAATATGTTTTGGATGTCTATGTCCACACTTGTGCACATCTGTCCAGGAAAAAATATTCAGACCTTCTTCAAGAAATTCACCATCATGGCCCAAAACAACCTGGTGTAGTGGGAGGTGTCACTGCCCATGGCAGAGGGACTGGAGGGAAATGACCTTTCAGATCTCTCCAACCCAAACATCTCTGTGATTCTATAAAACCTTCACTGCAAAGTATGTGCTTGAAGTTTAAAGGTGAGGAGGAACCTTTAAAGTCAGGAATCATTTTACCATTGCACATCATGAGTCAGTCTATCAGCAGTTTTCAAGTTATTCAGTGCTTTATTTGGAACTGCTGTGCTCACCCTCAAAGCAGATGCAATAACAACTCTGGATAAGCTGGGAAAGCTAAAAAAGGTATTTGAGAGGAGGAATGTCTGTCTAAATGAGGATGAGCGGCAGGAGAGCCTTTGGAAAAGAAAACCAAAAAAAAACCTCTAAAGCAAAATATTGCCCATCCAGCAGGATGTTTTAATTCTAAGCTCTTCAGGCTATTTTTATGACATTGCCAGGAAACATCAGTGCAGTTCTGCTTCTCGGAAGGCAGAGAGAGACACACATTAGGAAACTGGGGTCGGTCCGCAGCCAGACCTGCAGCAAATCCCTCCTTCCCCAGACCAGAATGACAAGGGGCAAGCCCCAGATGGTGACAGGCATTCCTGAAGGCCAAGAACCTCTCCAATGCCAGTATCCTTCTATTCCTTTGCCTTACACAGGGTCCCTCTGGAAGTCATCCTGCCCAGAGCATGGCAGAGGAGATGCCAGTGCCACTCTGGACACGGCTTTGGCATCTCCTCCACTATTCTCTGAGCAAACTGGCCCCTTGAGAGCTTTGAACTTCTCTGGATCCTTCTCTTTCCAGCTTGCCCTGCAGTTCTGTGGCCGGTGGGACGAGGATTCCAGCTGGCCTGCTGGCCACCAGCCGCGAGATGGCGATAACGTCACGATAGAAGAAGGCCGGACCCTGCTCTTGGGGACCACCACGAGCATCCTCAACCTGCTGCAACTCAAAGGTCTGCAGGAGGGGGGTTCAGTGCTCTTCCTCCTCCGGGGATGGGGTTTTCATGGCCCTGATCTCTCCTTCCATTCCCCAGCTCCAGCATCAGAGGACATACCTGGTTGTGAAGGCTGAGCCTGCTCTCAGTAGATGCAAGGGGGGACAGGGCAAGAATTTAAATATTCAGTGTGCAGAAGGAATTGTTTATGCTGTTTGAGGCATAATGATGACAACATAAGCAAAAAGGCATTTTCCCCCTTTTTTCTTTCCCCAATCTACCAGAATTGCTACTGTCCTGAGCACTGTTCAGTGATAATGGCGCTGCTGATAAAAAAAGCTCTGCTCTGTTTGGTGTCTTTGAGGCAGGTGTGTCACAAACACCTTTCCAAAATTATTGACATTACAGAATTGCAGGTCCCAACTGTCAAATGCAATAAATAATCCCAAATCCTAGAGCCCAGCTGATGGGCAGTAAGTAAATAACTGAGCACAGTTTTGCTGGGAAACCCTGGATTTGCTGGGTTTACGTACCTGTACGTAGACCCAGAATAAGAGTGAGACAGCATATCTCTCTGGGTGCCAAAGTAAGAATTTAAAGGACTTGTAATTCCATGCCAGAAATCTTCCTGCTTGGAAGTTAGGTCCTGATTGTGGAAACTGCTGTACACATGCCTGGAGTTAAGGGAATGAGTTGTGCTGGTGAAATTGCTTGCTCAAAGTTAAGCCTCTGCTGAAATAGAACTCAAAAAATGAAAACAGGAGTTTTTATATGTTTAAAGATCAGGATCAATGCTGTTAAAATTGCTTTTATAGTAAGATGATATTAAAGGTACTAGTTTTTTATTGAGATGATGGTGAAAATCATGCATTTGACAATTACATTTTATTTTAAATATGAATGACAATTCGATAAAGAAAAAAGTTTGCAAGTTTATGCCTGTCATGAGAACATTTCCAAAACTGATTGAACTTGCTCAATCTAGGCTCAGAGGTTTTCAAGAATTGTTACATCAGACATCATTCCCATTTAAAAACAAAATTGAAAATCACCTGAGATTTTGAGATTAAAAAAAAGACAAAATACTTTGGTACAATTCCTTTCCTCAGTGGAAATTCTAAACCTGTGATTCAAGATTCTTCTTAACCTCATTGTGATTATGCCATACTTTAGAGGAGACAGGTCAGAACACCAGATTTCTTTTTGCAGCAAATTTGGATGAAGATTTTGGGGCTCAGTCACTGACTTTGCGAAGAATTGGGGCAAAATGTTGGAGCAGAAACTCTCTGAACTTTGGACCTGTTCAAAATCTCATTTGATCTATGAGTCAGCCCTCATGAAGCTACCGGAGCTCTGATTGAATTTAATGAAGTCTGGAGTAGTATCTTTATGGCTTTGGCTCATCTGACATTCAAATCATTCCTCCTTTTTATCATGTTTTCCAAGAAGCCTGGTTTATAATGTCAATTCAGTTAGAAAAGCAGCATTAGAATATTCTGGATGCAATTATTTTCTCCAATGTTACATGTCAAACAGAGGGACAAAACATTTTAGAATTATAACCAGCAGGAATTTTTTATCTGAGCTTTGTGAAGTTGCCTGTTGCATCCACAGCCACTACCATAGGTTCTCTGGCTGTGTAGCCTTGGTTAGATTTGGAATCAAGACATGCTGAGATCTACTCTGAAATGAGGCTGAGATTTATCTTTCCTTACTTTCCCTTTTTTTAAGCCGTCCAGCTCAGGGGAGATGTTTAGGCTCCTATATTTATAGAAACACACATCACCAAAGACCTGTTCATCTTAGGAATTATAGACATCCATCCCAAACTGAATCACAGGTCATCCCTCAGAGCAGTGCCTACCAATTCCATGAGCACATCAGATAATCAACCACTTTCCCCAGGTGCAAGATGGGCATGGCAGTAAACCCCTAACCCCTAAGGTAGGTGTAAGTATGTGCTTCAATTGAAATGTCCCATTGTTATTCTGCCTGGAGAGGTTTGCTTAGTTGGAGCTGGAGAATGGGATTGAATTGTTGCTCTGCTCCCTTTGGCTTTCATGACTCAGCATCAGGCTGGCTGTGCACTCTTAAGCTGAAAATACAGGGTTTTGTGGATGGAGAAGTGTTTAATGCTCCTGAATCCTGCTGCTACACCGCCCATTTTCTGGTGCTATGTCCAACAAACCCAACAAATGTTTATAGGCCCATTTCTTGAAATTCCCCCTTTTTTAGGACACCATGAGGATTTTGGATACTGACCCTGTATTATCTCTCCTTTCGATGATTTCAACATTGCAGGAATTATTTAAAGAGTGTTAGAACAAGGACATCAACTTCCTGTGCAGCCTTAAACAGCTCCTTCTTTATATGTATTAACATATAGCCCCAAACATATAGTGGTTCTGGGAATGACCAAACTGTCTGGGCATAAGATCTGGAGGTCAAAATAATAGAAAAATAGGATTAGGCAGCTGGGTTCTGCTCAGTGCCATGAGGGCTCAGCAGTTTCTCCCTCCTCCTCAACAAGCAGAGCATGAACATGTGGGTATTTGAGAGAGGAGTTTAATAGTCAGACTGTGAAATGCCTCAGACAAGACTGATTGGGGAAGAGATACAAGATAGACAGACTGTAGATAATTCTGTATGTTCAGCAGATTGCAGTTATTTTTGTAATCCTGGCATCACAAGTATGGAATTATTTATGATAACCCAGGACAGATGGAAATTTCCTCTGCACAGGGCTTACATTGGAGGAACTTTTGTGTTTGATGGGTTGATACCTCAGACATGTACTGTTGCCTTGGTCTGAAATGATAGTGCTCTAGGGAGGTCTGGAGACAAAAAAAAAAAAAAAACCAACAAAACAAACCAACAACAAAAAACAAGCTGTTTGGTCTTTCAGGAGTTCCTTGGAGATGAATTTTGGGGTGACACTCCCAGTACACCCCAGTGGAATTGAAGATCCCCACCTGGGCAGTTGCTCTTGTAAAGGCAATTTTGAGGTAGCCACACTTGCAGGCATAAGGGAGAAGATTACTTTGATTCTTATACTGGAAAAGACTCATTTTTTACTTAAAGAATCATTTAGGCTGGAAAAGACCTCCAAGATCATGGGCTCCAACCTTTGACCAAATACCACCATGCCGACTAGACCAGAGCATTGAGTGCCACGTGCAGTTTTCCTTTGATTCTCTGATTCTGTGAATATTTTGAACTTCTTGTAATCCATGCTTTGATCAGACTTTGGCCAGAATGGATCCTGTGGGTAAATCCAGGAGTAGGGAAAACACAGATATTGATTTTGCTTGTCTTTTCCTCCTCTTTGATGCTATTAGCAACAAGCATCAAATATTCACTGATACACCGACCTCAATAGTGGTCAAATAAACTTTGCTTCAGTCACTGCTGATAAAGATTGGGTTTTAATTCACTGAAATAAGGAAAAAGAGTTTCCCTCTGTTTTCTTCTCTGTGTCATCAACCAGTCCTAAAACTCATTTTTATATCCCTTATCAGTAGGCACAGTTGGAACCTGTTCCTGTCATGGTGTTTTCTGTGTCATTTTGATCAATCCATCTGGGATATGCATTGTGATACTTTTTCTTTCTTTCTTTTCTTTTTTTTTTTTTTAGGCAGTTTCCAGTTCATATTTTCTTTTTTTAATCAGGCAGAGACATTACAATTAAAATACCGTAAAAGCGATTCTGGCAGTATTGCAATAAGCATGTTTTTTAATTAAAGAAAGAACATGGGATGTACAAATAGTACCAGCTAATGGGAAATTTCATCCAATGTATTTTTTAATTGAGATTTAAAAGGAAGAAAAGTCAGCTCTATTTCTCTCTGTCACCGTGTGATATTTTCCTACATTGTTACAGTGAGCCTTCAGTAATTAGTCTCAGAGCTTTAGAATTTTCTCTGTTTTCATGAAAAACTGTGAAAGGCATCAGTTCTTTATTTTTCAGTATATTTTTCTGCAGGGATTCAGTCTTATCCAGTAGAGTACAAGTCACAGATATGGACATTCCTGGAGGAAGGGTTTTATGGCCCTGAATCTGTAGCAGTTGAAGGTGTGGGTCTTTTCAGATTCTCCCCCAGCTGCAAACCCTGGTTCATGTTTGGGTGTGCACTGCAGGTTTCTTTTGCCAGCGTGTTTCATACGGGCTTGCAGGATGCACATCGGACTCCCAGGACTCTCACTTGGCAATTAAATTGATTTGCTGCAACTTCAGCAGCTCTTGAGACTCCTGTGGGACGTTTCATAGTGAGCAGATCTGTGGAAGCTAAGCCTGGCCAAGGAACTGAGCACAGCTTTGGCAGAGACTGAGCAGAAACCCCAGGCAGCACCATCTCTTTCCTCTAATCACTATCATGGAAGGAGGGAATCACAGAATCACAGAAAGGTTTGGGTTGGAATGGACCCTAAAGCTCACTTCATTCCACTCCCTGCCATGGGCAGGGACACCTTCCACTATCCTAGGTTGCTCCAAGCCCTGTCCAGCCTGGCCTTGGACACTTCCAGGAATCCAGAGGCAGCCACAGCTTCTCTGGGCACCCTGTGCCAGGGCCTGCCCACCCTCACAGGCAAGAACTTCCAAATGTGCACCTAATGAATGTCTGTCACTCAGGGACTTGAAATGACAACCCCAAGGACCACTGTTTTCCTCACACCGCTGTGGGTGGTGTTTACCTGATGCCTTCACAAGGCTCACCTGGAAGCTCCTCAATTAGATTGTGTCACATGTGCTAGAAGACACCCTGGAGTCTCCACACCTTTTCCCCAGCAAGTCACCTCTCCGCTTTCAAATCCATCCAGGTGTTGCAAAGTATCTCAGAAGCCCCTTAAGAGCTGAAGAAATAAAAATATTTCTTTGAAGGAGATACATCTATGGCAGCATCTCCTGGGATGCTGATTGGAATTTCCTTTTACTTGTCTCCTGAGTTCTAAGGGAAGAGCCTGATCAGTTTCCAAGGGAGCACGTGCCATCTGAACAGATGGTTGTGAGCACAGCAAGCCAAAAAACAAAGGCTTGTCAGGCTGGGGAGATGAATTCTGTCTGAGAGTAGTGAAGCAGCTGCTGACTCCTCTCCCAGGGATGGATTAAGGCCTCTGTCCAACAAAATGTTGGAATGCAAACTTAACTTTTGAGTATGTCAGCGATGTCCTGGTGGAAATACATAGGCATTTGAATTCAGAGCTAATCTGGGATCTGTGCCTGTGTGCTATGAACGTGGAGGAACATTTTGAGGGAGTTGCAGGGTGAGTTTTGGACTCTTGGTCTGAGCAGCCTTTTGGATGGGGCCAATAAAACAAAATTCCTCTTTGTATCTTGTTCAGCCATGGTCCAAGCTGCAAACAACTTCCATGGCTCGTTGGAATGTCCTGTGAGCATGAAACAGGGTGCAGGTGAGAGATCCATGAAATAATTAATTGTCTCTTCTATAGCTCATGAACTTTGTATTTTTCTTTCTCTGCACAAAAAGATTTTAGTTGTTTTGGGTTGTTTTTTTTTCCCAGCTTAGTGGCTCTATCAGGGACATCGTTGGAGCAGGAGCATGAGCAGTAAGGGGGCTGCCAGTACAATAAAGCCTTGTGGTTATACAGGATCAAGCAAAACTATTCCAGCTCTGCCAGTGGCATCGTGCTGTTTGCCACTCAGGGATGCTGGCCAGGAATAGAACTTCTGAGCCTGTGTCATGGAGAATTCTGTGGCTTTGTTATGACAAACACCAAGTGAGAGGAGCTGGCAAGGGTGAGATGAAGGTTGTGGGGCTGAGTTATTCCTGGTCATGGAGCAACCAGAGCAGACCTCCCCTGCACTGTGATGGGAAGAGGTAGTCCAGGTGAGGGGATGAGATTTCAATCTGAACATCCCCTTCCATGTGGGGGAAATTTCCTGCTCCTTGAAGGTTATGACACAGTAATGATATATAAGACCATTTTGTTAATACTCTTCTACCTTGATTATTAAAAAAAAAAAAGTCTTGAGAATATCCAGCACTCTTCTTGTAGTTTGCTGGCTTTAACACTGTATTCAGTTTTACATAAGTTTGAAGTGGAACTGAATATCTGAAGTTGAACTAAATATGCTACTTCTATCCCAACTCCCTAGTGAATTGTTCATTAGGAAAAATATCTTATATTGACAGTGAATGCAATGTTTGGCCTCAAAATGTGATAAAAGAAAATGTCTCCATGCAAAAACTGTACTTTGGAATGAGCACTTTGCCTCCCTCCAATTTCAGGAAATCTCTAAAACAGTCTACATCACAACCTAAATGAAAGATAGTAACATTGCTTTTATTTATTTTTGAGAATATCTACTTTAGAATTTTTTTTTAAAGTGAGTTTTTTTTTGAGAGGAGATATAAATTGCTATGCCTGCAAGTGTGAATCTTCTTGAAAGGGGTAAGGAGAAACTCCCCACACCAGTATTCCCAGTCTTCTACTTCACCGTTTTTTTTTGGGTTTTTTTTCAGAAGTATATGATGCAGGCTCTTTTCATAGTTCATGTTTTGGATTCCTGGGCTGTGACATTGCATGAGTCAGTCCAGGACACCTGACAGAGAATTGTCAATATATTCTTTTTCTAAATCCTTTATTTTTGAGCATGTCCTCCACCATTTCCCAGGGACTTCAGGAGGTAAATCTCTTTTCACAAAACCAGTGGTGCTATAATTATTCTTTCAACAGATTAAACCTCCCACCTTATTATTAGGTTTATTTTCTTTAATTTTTTTTTTTTAATTTTTTTGTCTGGCTGCTTCTGCCCTCCTGTGGGACATATGGAGTTGCCTTGTTTTCATTCCTTTTTTTCCTCCTTTTTTTCCTCCCCTTTGGTAAAGACAGATAAAGAAAGATTTCTTTTCTGTTCATGCAGAGATGGAGGCTAATTGCTGGGTTAATTGAGAAGAATGGTGCTTCTGATGTTCTCACAAAGTATCAAATACCCTCAACATATTTCTCCCCTCTGTCCCTCACTCCACCTAAAGAGACCCATTGAATTTGCACATTACTGTACAGAAGTGATTATGGGCTTAATTGTGTTTATTTTGCTTGGTAGGGAGGCCATCATAACAGTGGTTGATTGATTTTTATAAAATCACCCTCAAGGTCATGTGTAGGACTTTGCTTTCCTGTGCAGCCATAACAAACAATTTGAGGGTCACAGCCAAAGGCTCCGTTGAGCAATATTCCTACTTTCTGCTTTCAGAGAAGGGGTCAAGTGCAATAAAAGAAGGAAGCATAACTTTTATTTTCTTTTTAAAAAAAGGGGAAGACAACCTTGTAAAGCAGCAGCTGTATATTTATTCTGACCCAACAAAAACCACAAAGGTGTAGAGGGACAATATGCAATTTTTAGACAGAAGAATTTGTAAGTTTGGCCAGAGTTTGTTTTACACATAGACTTGATAAATGGTTAAATGAGTCCTTCCTAATGCTTTCTTTTCTATTCTGCAGGACTGCTCTTCTTTTATCCTCAGCAGTTGAACTTTACTTTTTCACTGTATTTTCTCCCAAAGACCGAGCACTATTTGGATTTGTCCTGGGAGGTTTTCAGAAGCTCTGCAAAGATCCAGGGGGAAACAGCATTGTGGAGGGACCATGAGTGTAGCTGATCTGCCCCTTCTCCAGGGTTAAATACTGTGTCTCACTGCTGCTCGTAAGGGAAAGCAACAGTCACAGCAAATCCCACAATCATAGAATTGTTTGGTTGGAAGGAACCTTAAAAACCATCTTGTTCCAACCCCCCTGCTCTGGACAGGAAGTCTTAAACTAGACCAGGTTGCTTAAAGCCCCATCCAAGGTGGCCTTGAGCAATTCCAAGGATGGGGCAACCTCAGCTTCTCTGGGCAACCTGCTCCAATCTCTCATAGGGAAGAAATTCTTCCTAAAATAAGGACTTCTGGTGTTCAAGTTGAAGCAGAGGAGGTTTAAATTGGATATAAGGAAGAATTTCTTTACTGAAAGGGAGGTCAGTCAGTGTAACAGACTTCTCAGGGAAGTGGTTAACTTACCATCCCTGGAAGTGTTCAAAAAATGCATGGACCTGATGCTTGGAGACATGATTTAGTGGTGGACTTGGCAGTGCTGAGTTACTCACTGGACTCTGTGATCTTAGAGGTCTTTTTCAACCTCAGTGACTCTGATTTCCCTCTGGAAGGGTCAAACTTGCAGGCCAGGTGTGTGCAGCTCCTGCTGGAATTCCTGCTGCTCCTGGGATGGGGTGGGACTATTGCTCGTACTTGCACCCGGAGCAGTCAGCAGCATCCAAACTTCTCAGGCACTCAGAAATCCACAAAAAAATATGGAAAATCTTTGATCAACTGCTTGAAAATTTTAAGTGGGCAAGATGTGACTGAAACTTGGCAAATCTTGTTTGAGACAGAACTGTGATTTGGCAATCAAAGGATAGGACGACTGTCTACCAGCCCTCCTGGTTCTGTGGTACAGCATGGCAGCAATTAAAACACTCATTAAAAATTGTATGAAGAGAAGTGAAAACAGAAATGACTGTATTTCACTGAGAACAGAGCATAGAAAGTCAATAAAGACCTTAGGGAAGATGTCTTTTTTTATGTTAGGAGTGAAATAAATCACAGTGATTTACAGTTCCATTTATAGATTGTGGTGATAAAATTATTAACACTGCTGCTATAAGGCAAAAGTATTTAATAAATATTTCTGTTCTCAGTATGGGAAGGAATGGGATGGTAAATTATATCACAGGAGGAAGATGGACCAGTGGTCCGTTTATTGCCAAATAATGCTAGTAGAATGAAAATATTAAATGTTCTTTCAGAAGGCACATTCTTAAAATCTACAGGTCCAGTCTCATTCAAGAGCTTTAAAATGCTGCTGGAGTCAGGTATCTTGTGTTGCTTTACATGAAACAAGCTGAAATTTGTTCTGGTTCATCACATCCATGCAGTATAATTTGCAAAACTCTGTGCAAAGGCTCAGCACTAATACATTTGTATATAGAAAAATATGTCTAGGGAAAGAGAAAATTTACACATAGGAGAGTTGTTGTTAGTGAGAGCAAACCCGTGGTTCCCAGCGGTTATAAGCAAGAAAATGTGAGATTTATCTCTTTCTTTGATTAAGCATATTCTCTAAAAAAATATGTAAAAAAATGTGGAAAGCAATGACATCTGGAAAGAAAATATTTAATGGGTAGTCCCTCTTAAAATACTGTTTTTTTAATAAGCCTAAGAAAGGAGGACTAAATTATAAGGCTTTGTTATAAGCTCAAGAAATTAATGAAACAAGGAAAGCCCCCCCACGTGAGAATATAAAAGGAAATCAGGATAAGCAGAATATGAGCAAAGGTGAGCAATGATCAAGACAGTACTTAATCTGTTTTTTTATATTAGAACTTCTCTCCCTTTTTTTTTTTTTGTCTTTTTGTCTAAATACTGCAATTAACCCAGATGTCTGATCTCCTTTCTTCTTGCTAAGAATTGGTAGTGTTCTCATGGATTCATGGAATGGTTTGGGTTGGAAGGGACCATAAAGATCATCTGATCGTCTTGTCCTACCCCCTGCAATGGACACAGACACTTTCCACTATCCCAGGTTTCTCTAAGCCCCATCCAGCCTGGTCTTTAGCGCTTCCAGAGTTGGGCAGCCACAGCTTCTCTGGGCACCCTGTGCCAGGGCCTCACCACCCTCACAGGGAAGAATTTGTGAGGCAGGAGGGCCAACTGGGTGGTAAGTACAGAGATCACAGTTAAAAATTGCTTCCACCAGTAGCAAACTGGCCATGGGATGAGCTGCTATAGTTGTCAGTTACTTCACACAAAGGGAGCATGGTAGACCCTTGTAAGAGGTGTGAAGTTTCCAGGCTTTGGGAATTTCCCTACTCTCTCCTGGGAAACACAGCCTGACCTAGGAAAGCATATCCCATGTGCAGCGTGACAAAATTAATGAGAGTTCACTCTGCCCACATCCATTGTAAAGAAAGTGACAGTGTCCTTCACAGGAGAGGAAATATGAAAGGAGATAATGGAATAAACCATCCTGAGGTGACAGTCTGGGGTTTCCAGCTCACCAGAGGCAAGGACAAGGACAAGGGAGCCATTTGACAGAACTGAAGAGCTTGAGAAAAAAAAAAAAAGGGGATGGAAAAGATTTTTCATGAACTATGCATTTAATCCACAGAATTCATTGCTTCAAGAAGTCATTGAGACCAAATATCACAACGATTCCAAAGACCAGTTCTTTATTACTGGCAAATCTTATCCAGTTATACTAATAGTCACCAGGAGGAAAATGCTGGCAAGGAGTTGAAACCTTATGCTTTGAGGTGAAGCTAACCTCTAATTAGGGATTAAAATGAGGTTTTTATGGGATGGGGAGATCAAGCCACAGCCAGCTAAGAGGGAGATGTCTCACACTGTATTTGGAAGCATCTGGTTTTGAACAGCAGCTGGCAGAGTTTTCAGGATTAAATCAACCCCTGATCTAAACAAGTTGCCAGTTATGTTCCAAAGCAGTTTTGCTCTCCCCTCTCCCACTCACAAGCAGTTTGTAATCTAAAAAGTAACATAATACAAATTAAATAGGAATATTCCTTTTCAACATTAAGAGACTTAGTTGGTTAAAATAGTTTTTTTTCCAAACACAACTTCCTTCAACTGTGGTTGGAGAGTCTGCTCAGGCTGACTGGCCTTACTCAAGTCTAGAAAGGCAGACTGGTGTAGAATCAAAAAATGGGCTGGATTAGTCAGGTCTGTAAAGTGCTGATAAATCCATTGGGAGATATAAAGAGCAAGGTGGAAATTTCACAGAATGCAATAACATTTTAGCCTTGATTTTGTAATTTTATTCCAAACCTCTTTATTTACCTACAGTTCCTTTGACCGTGAGAGAATGACTGACTGAATATATGATTGCATTTTGTTCTTCTCTTGTCTTCAGGTGGCAAACTCCTGTTTACTGGACCAGGACCTGTAGAACTGCATGCTCATTACATCCTGGTGTCTGATGGAGGAGAGCTCCAGGTGGGATCCCCTGAGGCCCCTTTCCCTCACAAAGCACACATCTATCTCTATGGAAGCCTCCATTCTCCACCATTATTTCCATATGGAGTCAAATTCCTGGCAGTGAGGAACGGGACCCTTTCCATTCATGGTGAGAACATTTATTTTGTTGTCAAAAGCAAAGGACAAATGAATAACAGAAAACAAAACAATGAAAACATGAGAAAAAGATCTTTGGAAGAAAAATAAATTGACAAAGCTTTGGTTATGGTTCTCATAGAATCATGGAATAGGTTGGGTTCGAAGAGACCTTTAAGACCATCTCATTCCAACCCCCTGCCATGGGCAGGGACACCTTCCACTACCCCAGGTTGATCCAAGCCCTGTCCAACCTGGCCTTGGACACTTCCAGGGACCCAGGGACAGCCACAGCTTCTCTGGGCACCCTCTGCTGGAGCCTCCCCACCCTCACAAGAAGAATTTCCTCCCAATATCCCATCTAACTGTCCTCTGGTGTGGGAGCTCAGGAATCCAGAACAACAGATTAGTATGATTACGCTGAAACCACTTTATTGTTTGCACAGCTTATTTTTATACAGTTTTCACAGACTTCATGTGCAACTTCAATTGGTTAATCGTTTCCTTGCCAGTTACTTCAGTGGTTAGTAACAGGTATTTTAGTTGTTCATGAAATCTCTCTATTTTTTGGTTAGTTTACATACTTTATTCACTAATTCTTATAAGACAGATTTCTTGTTTATAATAGGTAGAATTGTTTTTCATCCAGAAATAATTAATTATCTAATATATCTTCATTCTCAAGATTATTTTCACATGAAAACTTACAAGCCAGCTTAGCTTACACTTAGAAGTGACAAGCCAGCTCTTACTTAACATAGCAAGGCCTAATTTTATAAGGCGTTTCTATATAATTTATCTACTTACATTACAACATTCAGGCAATGGGAAGCCATTCCCTGTGTCCTGTCCTTCCATCCCTTGTCCCAAGTCCCCCTCCAGCTCTCCTGGAGCCCCTTTAGGCTCTGGAAGGGGCTCTGAGCTCTCCCTGGATCCTTCTCTTCTCCAAGTGAGCACCCCCAGCTCTCCCAGCCTGGCTCCAGAGCAGAGGGGCTCCAGCCCTTAGAGCATCTTCATGGTCTCTTCTGGACCCATTCCAACAACTCCACACCATTCTTACATTGTGGCATAGAACAATTTAGATATGGAGCTTTTCTTGAAGACTATGAAACAAGAGTATAAAGTGGCCATTTTTTGGCGCAGGAGTTTGGACATGGAATTCAAGTCCAAACTCGTCATGATTCAGAACATTGCTGCAATGCACATTTCTCAAGTTCTTCTCTACTGGGCTATTTTTAAAAGCTCTATGTCTCATAGAGGAGGAGAGAAAAAGAAAAAGCTTCTGAATGTCTCATCTCCCTTCCTCCTGTTCATGTGTGTCAACTTTCCTGTTGATGGGCATTCACATTCTCCAGCAGGTCCTGAATTTCCACCCTGTTCCCTACAGGTGGAAAAGTTTCTGTCTGAGCACAGGGACGTGTGACTCTCAGCCAAAAATGATGTCAGGCACTGAGGCTACCACTGAGCACAGGGAGGGAATGAGTTGTGCCAGCATCCTGCCAGCTCACAGGAGCTGAGCTAGGGGAGAGGTAAGGTTTGGAGGGGAGTCAGTGAAAAGATGCTTTTCTGAATCAGGAGAGATGAGTAGGGGCTGGAGAAGGAGCTCCTGGAAGGGCAGGAGAGGTGGGGCTGCACCTCAGCACCATGTCAGGGGCTCTTGACCCCTTCATTGAGACACAGCAAGGCTCAATTATTTACTGCCTGTAAAAGGCTTCAATAATTTCAGTGAAGTGGTTCTGCAGTGGTTTCTGCCCCATTTCCTGGAGGATCTCTGTGAAAGAGGGCTATTAGAGCATCTTGGCTGAATCGACTGTCTGTTACTGGCCATTGAGTTTCACACAGTTATCCCAGCCCTGAGCTCAGTAATTCCCATTAGATTAAAGCTTGCCTTCCAGAAAGGCTTGGTCTTTGAGGATGCCAGGGGAGAAGGAGACCAGCTTTTTCCTTAGAAGATTTTTCCAGGGGATTAATTTGGTTAATCATCCTTTTACTTTTTTTTTTCTTTTTAAAGAAAAGTATTGAGATTTGAATTTGTCTCATAATGGCTTTTGCTGCTTCACTTTCTGTGTCTTCTGCCACTTCAAAATGTCCTTCTATTCTTGGTTTGACCCCTGTAAGCCAGGATTTTGTCCTTAGATATTAAGCACTTTACAGCATGAGCCTTCACTTTTCCATGCATTTTGTTTTCTAGCAATGTAGGAAAAGCCAGTAGCAACTCCTAGCAGCTGTGTCTCCTGTGCTGCTTCTGCTTTTCATTCCTGGCCTTTATCAACTCTTCTTTTGTGTCTTCATCACCCACAGAATTGAAGACGAACAGGGCAGAGTGCATTTCACTTTGGCAAATGTTTGCTTGGCAATGTGAGGGAGGGACGTAAACCCAGGCATCCACATCAGTACCTTTGAGATTTTCTCAGTGATAATTTTTCCATTTTTCTCAGTGCCGTAATTCTCAGTGGGTCTTCATTCCCTAGGAAAACAAGAGGATGAGGTCTGCAATCCAAGTATTACCTGGATGGAGATATGCAGAGTCAAAAGTGGCTTGACCTTTAGAGGAAAAACTCTTGGTTTCAATTTTTAATAAATTATTGGATTATTGAAAGGCTTGTGTGGGAAGGGATGTTAAAGACCATCTAGTCAAGCATTCTATAGGCAGGGGTGCCTTCCATTATCCAGGAAGGCACTTCCACTTCCAGGGATGGGGCAGCTACAGCTTCTCTGGGTAACCTGTGCCAGGGCCTCACCACCCTCACAGGGAAGAAATTCTTCCCAATATCTCACCTAACTCTGCCCTCTGGCAGTTTGAAACCATTTCCCTGGTTCTGTCCCTCCAGGCCCTTGTCCAAAGTCCCTCTCCAGTTCTCCTGCAGCCCTTCTAGGCTCTGGAAGAAGCATGGAGCTCTCCCTGCATCCTTCTCTTCTTCAGGCTGAACAACGTCAACTCTTATTCTATTATTATTATTCAACACCAATTCTTATTCAAGAAGTCATATAAATTCCTTATTCAACAGACCCAGAGTAGCTATGAAGTCACTTTTAAGCTCTGCACAACACTCAGCCCTAGTGCATGGCTGCAATTATTTTTCATTCAAACCGTGTAATCTGCAATTTAACATCGAAGCAGTAGAAGCCTGCTAGAAAACATGACAGAAGGTAGTGGGGTCTTTTACTGGGTTCATATTGCTTACATGGAAAAAGAAATCTGCTGTTCTGTCTTCAATTTAGCATCAGTCTGGTCTGTGGTATAGAACAAATTGTGGAGCATGACAGGCCCTTTCACATATATGTGTGTGAAAGAGCCTGACACGCTCTGCAATATGCATTTGTGAGAAACATCTATGTACACGAATATATATGTTATCTCAGATCAAAATCATTAAATAAGCAGGTTTCCAAATTCTTGGCTGTCTTAGCAAAGCCAAGAGCATGTTTTAATTCCTTTGCTCTTTCAGGCTGGGAATATTGGGGGATGCTCTGCAGCTCTGGTTGAGTTCAGATTGTTTAGTAAGTGCTGTCAGCTCCTCACTTTGATATGTTAATATGACTAAGGGTTTCCCACAAGTCCCTCATGAGTGGCAGTCCTTTGCTCCAGTGGTTGTAGCAGACTGGGAAATTTCACTGTTGCCTTTGGCTTTAGCCAACTCCCTTGCCAGTCAGAGCGTGCCACCCATAAACTGCCTGTCAATCACCCGTCACTTTGAGAGGAGGCTTCAGTCAGCCAGGGCAACTTGGCTGTTTGACAATGTAATTATGGCCCTTGCATCCACAGTAGGGACCTGAGTGGGGCTGAGAGAGTTTTATTGATTGTTCAGAAGGGAAATTTATCACTGTCTCCAGCTCCATTCGCGCTCTTTTCCCTGAGAAACTCTCCTGACAAGCTTCGGGAGAGAAGTTCAGTGTGGTGGCCTTGGCTGTTCTTGTCCCTTTGTCCTTCCCAGGGAAACTGGAGACACCAGTGGATGCTGAATGGGGCAGGAACTAGATGCAGAGTGGAGAGGATGCATCAGAACAAAGAACACCCAGCCTGTACTTGTGACAGCTGATCTTGTGGTCCTAACACTCTTATCAAGGAATCCCACAATGGTTTGGGTTGGAAGAGACCTTAAAGACTACCCAGTTCCACCCCCTGCTATGGGCAGGGTCACCTTTCACCATCCCAGGTTGCTGTAAGCCCTGTCCAACCTGGCCTTGACACTGCCAGGGATTCAGGTGCAGCCACAGCTTCTCTGAGCAACCTGTGCCAGGACCTCCCTACCCTCATGAAGAAGAGTTTCTTCCCAATATCCTATCTAAACCCACCCTCCTTCAGCTTTAGACCATTTATTCTTGTCCTGTCCCTCCACCCCTTGTCCCAAGTCTCTCTCCAGTTCTCCTGGAGCTCCTTTGGGCTCTGGAAGGGGCTCGAAGTTCTCTCTGGGGCCTTCTCTTCTAAAGGCTGAATGCCCACAGCCTTCCCAGCCTGGCTCCAGAGAGGAGATATTGCCACACACTGAAAAATGTTAAAGGTCTTTTCTATTTTCAGCAGTCCTATGTAGGTGATCTCATTATTCCATTGTATCCCCTCGAAACAGACTGTGATTCTTTCCAAAAAAGACCGGCAGTTTTGTGAGGCATTTATCCAAAACTTTGTGTCAGCACTCTGGTGGGAAAGAATATGAGCTGTGAGCAACCTATTCTAGTGAAAGGTGTCCCTGTTCATGGTAGGGGTTTGGAACTGGATGATCTTTGATGTCTCTTGCAACACAAAACTTCCTGTGATTCTCTGATTCCATGAGCCCTGAATTTTGACAAATATTATGTATTCCCTCAGTTAGATGAAAGATGTTACACTTGGGATTAAAAACATGCTGCATTCACCTTGTCCAAATTGTGAAAGGGGTATGATAAAGGAAAAAACAACGTCCTGAGAGTTTTGGTTTAATAACTTATTTTTAATCAGGATAATCAAAACAGAGGTGTCAGCCATCACTTCAATGCTCGGAAATAATTTAAGGCTAGTCCTTCTGTAAAGAATGTCCCTGCATTTGCAGTGGAGAAAATGACATTTTAGAGGTAAATCTGCATGCCTTCTATCCCAGATTTCTCTGCAGCCAAAGCAATCTATTACTTTTTCAGGGTTAGCTCAGGAAAAAAAAAAAAGTATTTTTTATCAGTTGATCCAATTTTATTAATTTTAATTGCTTTTAATCAATAATAAAACACAAAATATTTGTGAGCTATGCACTGTGCTCTACAAAGCCTGTGCATTCCTCCAGAGATCAAACATTTAATCAAATTCCTCTTGCTTTGCCTCCATTAGGCAGTGTTATGTATCTGTGCTGAGTTTGAGATTAAGAGATCATAGACAACATGAGAGAATTTGTTCTGCTTTACTCACATATTAAAAAGAAAAGCTTCCCAGGGGGAAAAAATAGTGGAAAAAAACCTGTAGCAGGGGGATTCAAGATAGGGTGCCGAGATCTGTTAGAGAAAAGATGTTTTGTCACTCTACTGAAATGCATCTGTTCAGTAAATGTCATTTTTCACTACCTGAGCTTCCTGATTTCCTGAGCTTGCTGCCATAGGTTGGTTTCCCTTAGGTGCCAGCTATTCTGCATAGGGGTTGTAGGAGCCTTTTTGCCTCCTGTGACAGTGTTTTTCCTTTCCAAGACCTTGACTTTAACATGATGCATTAAAGCAGATGGCTCTGGAACAGAAGGCTGAGCTGCCTTGAATCCCCTCGTGTTCACCGGGGGTAAGAAACTGCACTTAGGCACTTCCCATGGAGTAACTAATGTACAATGACTTGTGCCTTCACTTCCTTATTCACAAATATAAGATGACCATTAGATTTTAAAGACCCAGCAGATGGGGGAGAAAAAAAAAGAGTTGGGTTCAGGGCAAGCTGTTGTGTCTTTCACAGTTTGCCCTTCTTTCTAACAGAAATGCATCTATTATCTTTGATTTAAGCTTAAATCAGTTGATCTGTGTGTTGGTGCCGATCTTAATGAGAAAAAAAAATGATGCAAAGGGGACAGAGAAATGGACACTAATATGTATTATATAATAAAGGCAAATATAGATAGTAAATATATTAATATAGCAGAGGTAAAGATATTTATACAATACGCACTATATACTGGAATAGAATAGAATAGAATAGAATAGAATAGAATAGAATAGAATAGAATAGAATAGAATAGAATAGAATAGAATAGAATAGAATATATAGATAGACTATACTAATATATTACCTTGAAATTCCTGACAGGGTGCAGGTCTGTGGGTTGTTACAAATGTGGAGGCATATTATATATTAAATCATTTCCTCCTTCAAAATTTAAAATATAACATCAAAATACCACTTCCAATTCTGGTGCCAACAAAACCCAGGTTATTGGCTGGAGGAAGAAAACACCCAGCAGCAAATTCAGGGTTAATTTCCACCCTAGATAGGAGAAAGGCTTGGAAGTTGGGGCTTCCCTGGGAGGTGGTGGAGCTGTTGAAGAAACAACTGGACTTGGCACTCAGTGCTCCTGTTTATGTGACGAGGCAGGGATTGGTCACAGGTTGGACTCAACCTTGGAGGTCTTTTCCAACCTGAGTGGTTCTGCGACTCTGTGATGTTTGGCAAACTGAGAGCCAGGACCCAGCCCTGGCTTTCCACAGAGCTGCAGGCTGAGCCAGGCAGGGACCCTCCCTTTGGGCTCACCCTTGCTTCTCCTGGTGCCGAATTCTCTTCCATCACATTCTGGGGACGCAGGAAGCTGGTCTGAGCCTGGCAGTGGCTGTGCTGCCCCACATTCCCATTCCTGCAGGGAGATATTCCCTGCCTCGTTCCACAGCAGCACGGGAGGTGAACTGGCAGTCACACAAAGTGTCACCAGCTGTCAGCAGCTCCTTGCAGGATCTCCTGTCCTTGGCTGCCACGGCTGGAACTCTTTGCTCCTGGGGTCTGTCTAAAGACCTTTTCCTCCGTGGTGTCTTTTGTTGTGAGCTCATTCTAGGTGTGGAGCTTGGATTTTGGTTTATGGAATGGCATTTCAGGAATATCTTTCCCCTTGTTTTGAGGACTGATATGACTTAGCAAAGCGACTGAGTGATCTCTGAGAAAAGGTAATGTTTGGAAATTTATGCATTTGTGGGATGGCATGCAGCGAACATATATTTTCTGCAATGTAAATTGTCAGAAAAGGGCAACAATGAGAGTTTCTACAGATCTGATCAATCACAAAGCCCTTCCCATCCTCAGTAAGATCCTAGAATCATGGAATGATTTGTGTTGGAAGGGTCCTTAAACACATTTCATTCCAAACACCTGCCATTGCAGGGACACTTTCCACTAGACCACATTGCTCCAAGCTCCATCCAACCTCACCTTGAATAATTCCCAGAAAAGGACATGAAAATCCTTGGCTTTCTCCAGGGTGCTATTAAAAGATATTCAGGTGGAAATGCTTTAAGTAAAATCTGCAGTTTCATGAATAGGAAACATTCAGCAGGACTAGGTCACTTTCAAGGATATTTCTCGGTGGAGAAAAAAGTTATTCAGTTTGTCCTCTTGTCTAGATGATGTCGGAATTTTTTTTTTTTTTTTTTGGCTCACTGAGCAAAGATTCAAGATCAGGCTGGATGGGGCTCTGAGTAACCTAATCCAGATAGTGTTCCTGCTCCTTCAACAGGAGGAGGGGAGCTGCACTAGATGACCTTTGAAAGTCTCCTGCAATCCAAACCATTCTCTTACTCTGATTCCAAACTACCATTTGAGCCCACCTAAAATACCCAGTGTGGTCCTGCTGCAGCTTCTTGTCAAAGAGCTGATAAACTCTTGAGTGTCCTAAGGGTTATCGAGCAGTTATAAATCAGAAAGGACCTATTTCAGCTCAGGGCAGGAATGAAAAGCTCAGTGCAGTGGCTGTGGCAGGAAGTGGCAGGAGAGCTGCTCTGCATCTCCCCAGGAGCTGCCCACACACAGCACTGAGTCCTGCAGGACTGCACGGGGGTGGAAAGCCAGCTCCCAGTTTCAGGCAGAGATATCCCTGTCTTTCTAAGATGTGTAGCAGGTAAAAAAAAACCCAACAAACCAAAAAACCACCCTAACAAACTCCTCTCATTGCAAAATAAGCTAAAACCGTGCAAATGTTTAGGGAATATACCTAGGACTAGAATTAACAGAGAGCAAAAATAGCTGGAAACGTTCAAGTCCAGAGGGTTGCCAGCTCACAGCTCAAGCAAATGTTTTTTAACACATTTGAAAAGGTAGGAAAGCAGCTTTCATTCTTCTTTTTTGATTCCTTATCCTTTATGGCCAGTGACTGGACTAGTCACTGCAAGAGCTGAGGTAGCTGTGATATTAAAAAGAAAAAAAATAAAATCCAGGTTCATAAAATATTTTTTCCTAGTCCTTAATTAAGGATCTGTCAGTTGAAGATCCATTTGGCCAGAGAGAGCTGTAGCAGCACATCTGTGCTATCCTGACTAAAGAGGCTTTCTGGAAAAGATTTTCTATTCCTTTTAACTTAAGGAATTTTATCCATTATTATTTTTATGGTTTGTTTTATTAACTGAAGCAACAGAAGCAAAATGTCTTTGTCATGGATCTAAAAATATATTTTAAAAAACCTCATATTTTTGAAATATGAAACACCAGTTTCCAATGGCTGTACTGCCAGTTATTACTTTGAAATTTGAAAATTTTAGGAATGGCCAAGCTAAGTTTGATTAGGAAGTTCATCTTGGGTCAGGAAAAGGGAATAATAATAGCAAGGACTTATGACAGTGGAGAGGAAACTATATTCCTAAGACAGTCTGACACCTGAAATGCTGCAGGTAAGTGTGTTGTATTTATTACCAGAGACAATCATAGAGTCACAGAATGGTTTTGGCTGGAAGAGACCTTAAAGATCTTCTAGTTTCAACTCCCTGCCAGAGGTGAAAGGTTTTTTATATTCTTTGAAAAACCAAAAACCAAAAAACAAACAGTTATAATCCATTGAATTATATTATTAACCTCTCCTGAATTTTTTTTTGTTGGGTTTGTTTTGTTTTGTTTTGGTTGGTTGGTTGTTTGGTTGGTTGGTTTTTTTGTGGGTGTAGGAAAGCAGTTTTCTTTTCACTTTGTTCCTGGAAATTGAAAGCTCCTATTCCTATTTACACTAAAGATTTACAGTATAGCTACAACAGATTGACAGATTATCAGCAGTGTAATTTGTACATTCCCTGTAAGTAGATTTTGTGTCTGAGCCCTGCAGTTCTCATAAATTCCTTTTGTGGAATAAAGGGATCTCATTACCTCAACTTTAAAACGCCAATAAACAGTCAGAAGGTGTAAAAGAGCTTTATAGTTTGGCAACACCACAAACAACTGTGTGTTCACAACTAAGTTAATTAATTTGTGGTAAATAGGAGCAAAGACGAGATGCAGCAGGGTCCTGAGTGTCAGAGGAGAAGGGTTCAAACCCTGCTGAAAAATGACAAAAAAAGGGAAAGTTTTTTAAAAATATTTAAACAACTTTTGGGAGAAAGACCAACAGATCCATGGCAGGCTTAAGACTGGAACCAGTTCTCTTAAATCCATTAAAAGACTCCAGTTTGTACCAACAATCCCATGTGTAAACCCAATTCTCCAGCTCTGCCTGACTCTGCACATGGCTCACACTGCTTGCTGTCAGGCTTGCTTGGGAGGTTCCCAGGTTATCTAGAGTTAGGTAACAACATGTACTCCAAAAAGTCCTGTTTTCAGGTCAGGGACATCTGTTGTCCGTGAAAGCAGTTTATCATCTTGTCACGTAAATTCTTAGACCCCCATAGATTTAAGGTGGAATTCATGTAACCAAACAGAAATGTATGAAAGGCAGAAGTTCCTTTCAACAGGAATACAAGTGGGCAGGCTGTGACTATTAAGGACTGAAGACAGGCTGGAATTTAATGGATCAGTCTCAGTTAAAAGGCGAGCTGTTTTCTGGAAAGTTGTTCCCTGGAAGGTGAGGTGTTGGTAATAAAAAATAACCGAGATATCAGCACCTTGTGGTGTCTCATGTTGACTCAGGTGACATCTTCCACTACCCCAGGTTGCTCCAAGCCCTGCCCAACCTGGCCTTGGACACTTCCAGGGATGGGGCAACCACAGCTTCTCTGGGCAACCTGTGTAGGGCCTCCTCACCTCTGACTTGAGAATTTCTTCCTAATATCCAAACTAAATCTCTCCTCTCATAGTTTAAAGCCATTTCTCCTAGTCCTATCAGTAGCTATATGTATCCCATCACTACTTAGGACTGGGTGAAACCAGATAGATAAGTGACATATCATCCCACATAGATTTATAAAATGTTTTGTATTAGAAGCCATAAGAAATGAAATTTACACTGTTTTTCCTCAAGAGTGGCATTGTACACATCAGAATTGTCTCATTCTTAAAAATTTTACCGTGTCCATACAAGATTGCGACTTCACATCTGCTTCTAACAGTAAGCAGAACCATGGTCCTGGTGCCAAGATGTTCCAAATCTTAGCATTTGTGATTAATTCATTTGGAATTAATTTTCAAGTCTCTTGCATTTCTAGGTTGCACTATTCTGCTCTGCTCCCTATTTAAGGGTATTCTGTTAAGTTATTTAGTAAAGTGTTCAATTCTTGTAGGCCTGCAACAGCTTTTTTGTCTAAAGCTCTGTCCTGTACTTTTAACATGAAGTCACTTCTGCTTTAGATCTCAAGATGTGTTTTTTTTTTTCCAACTTGTGCTTAGTTAATTATTAAAAATGAGTTCAATAATTAAGGAGTTATACAGATTCATCTATTTTTCAGCATTTGGAGTGTTTCTACTCACAGTATATTTTGGGGGAAGAAATAATTTAAATATACCACAGTTGTTGGTCTTTTAAACATTTTTCCCTCAAACAGGTAATTTGTGTACGTGTTGCACAGCCCAAACCCAGGCACTGAAGGTTATTTTATGAACTTTGAATGTTTTATCCAAAATGGGGTTTGTGTTCAAGGGGAATATATTATAATTAGGGAAAAAAGCCTCAGTTATGGACCCTCATTGACAGCAGAAATATGTCACTGACCATATCTTGTGTGTCACTCGTGCTGCTGGAAGTAGAAGAGATTCTGACCTGAAGGTGTTGTATTTGGGAATATAAATGGGAAGCAAGGAAATGGATAAATATTGTGCTTAGGGACCACATGGTTTGGTGGTAGACATGGAAGAGCTGAGTTAATGGTTGGACTTGATGATCTCACAGGTCTTTTTTAATTTTAATGATTTTATGATTCCATGAAAGTGAAATCAACTAGGCTGGTTTGTTTGGTTTGGTTTTCTTAACAAAAACATACTGAATTTACTGGAAAATTGAAGTAGATTTTGAGCATACAGAGAACTATCCCACCCCACCTAGATCATCAGGAAAAGAGATACAACTTTTACACAGAAGCAGTGGGAGACAGGTAACTGAACACAGGGAGAGGTGAAAACAAGAAAAAGGAAATAAAGGAAATGGGGGAATATTTGGATGCCTTGAATATTCTTTTAGAAGAAAATAACCCAAACAATTGAGAACACTTTCTGTAAAAATTTTTGAGTCAGAGCTCGAAAGTGGTAAAAAGCCCGAAAAAAGCCTTTTCCACTGGAGCATGCTTTGAATGCAGAATGGTGTTTCCCACCCCTCAGTGACAAGAGCTGTTGCCCAGCAGTGCTGCTGTAGAGTGTGTGTGACAGATGAACTCCACAGGGGTCAGTTGTGTGTCTGGACACAGATGCACGAGAACACACATTGACACAGGCACACAAATCAACACCATAAACAAAATGTCCAGAACTGGAGAGAAATTGTGCAGTGCTCCACATGCAGATGGTTGCTGCCGGTCATCAGTTTTTATGTCAGTCCTAAAAATTCATGAGAATTGCTTAGTGGAAGAAAGTAAATGGATAAAGATGAAGAGAGTGCTTCTGGTAAAAGAATGCACATAGGATGATATTAAGAGGGTTTTTTTGAGCTGTACTGAGGATGTCTGTGCCTGTGAATGGTGGAAGGTGAGTTTTGGCTCTGTCTGCATTAGAAAACAGTGTGGCCCTATAGAAGCAGAGCTGTAGGAGAATGATGTACCTGCTGAGGGTGCAGGGTCCACATGTCCTGGGGGCTACTACAGAGTCATTCCAATCTAGTTCCATTGGCACCTACTGTGTCCTATGTGTCCTAATGCATTTCAGCGTCTTCATTTTTTTCACAGAATCTCAGGATGGGTCAGGTTGGAAGAGACCACAGTGGGTCACCTGCTCCAACCTCCCTGCTCAAGCAGGGTCACCCCAGAACACAGGGCACAGGATTGTGTCCAGGCAGTTCTGTAATATCCCCAGTGAGGAGACTTTACAGCCTCTCTGGTCTCTGTTCAGTGCTCAGTCACTGCACAGTGCAGAAGTTCTGCCTCATGTCCAGGTGGAACTTGCTGGGATCAGTCCCTGCCCATTCCTCTGGTGCCATTGCTGGGCCCTGGAGAAGAGCCTGGGCTGTGCTCTGAGCCCTCCCTGCACACAGGGATACACAGGTGTGAGGTTCCCTCTCAGCTGTGTCTCCTCTCCAGGCTGAACAGCCCCAGCTCCCTCAGCCTTTCCTGGGCCTTTCCCTCCAGTCCTTTCAGCGTCTTCATCACCCAGCACTGGACTCACTCCAAGAGCTCCAAGTTTCTCATCCTGAGGAGCCCAGAACTGGACACAGAATTCCAGATGCACCTCACAGGGCTGAGTTGAACAGCAGGAGATCCATTTGATGCCTTCCAAACCAGTTTGAAGTACAAACTGAAATATCTAAAATGAAAGATGTCTGGGAGATTTTCTTAGCTGGAAGTTGAAAAATTTCAAGTTTTGATTTAAGAAAATGTTATATAATACAGAAGAATCTCAGGTTTAAATGCCCATCATTTATACAAGGAGTAGGTGCTCACATATACTTCAAGATAAAAGAGTATAATGATTTGATTCCTCTGTGATTCTGTTGTGAATTTATTGTCTTGGAGGTACTACTTCTTATTTCCATTTTCATTAAGGAAATATTTGGGACACTAGAATGTAAGTAATGAAGACACTAGATTATAAGGAACAAGAAAATGAAAAAGGATATGGACAGACAAGTTTGCTTAAAATAATTTGAAAATGTTTTATTGGATGCAATCTCTACACTCAGTGATTTCTGATATTATTACTTTCCTGCAACATGACCAGGGAGGACAGTAACTTGCTTTGGGCTAAAGGCAAATGATGATCTATTGCAAGGGAGGGAAGGAAAAGTATTCTAAATGTGGGTGTGTGAGGCACACACTCTCCCCTGATGGTGATCAGTGTGTTGGACCTCACTGGACCAATCTATTCCAAAGCCTGAGAGGGAAAAGAAAATGTCAAAAGTTAAATTAAACTTCATTAAGTGAAGAAAGGAGGGTTATAGGTCAAGAATTTTCATTGCTGGGGCTTGTTATACACAGATTTCATAGAATCATTGAATTATTAAATGTTTTTGGTTGGAAGGAGCTTCATTCTACCACCCTGTGATCAACAAGAACACCTCCCATTGGGCCAGGTTGCTCTGAACCCTGCCCAACCCGGCCTTGAACCAGGAGATGCTATTCCTCTTTGTTTGTTTGTTCATTTGTTTGTTCGTTTTTAACTTGATCGACTTGCTTTTTAACTTTTTTTTTTTTCCCTTGTTCTTTTCAGGCTGGATGCCCAAAGTAGTTTCCACACACTTGAAATCATCAGCTAATGCTAGTGACACACGATTAGTGCTCCAGGAGCCTGTTGATTGGCAACCTGGTGATGAAATCCTGGTGGGAAGTTCAGGCCTTGGAGATGCCCAGCAGCAGGAGGAAGTGGCTGTTATCCAGTCCGTGAGTGACATGGAGCTGCACCTTAGATCACCACTCAGGTATCCTTTCATGAGCCAAGGAGGTTTTTATAGCAGAGAGCTAAACAAGGAGAAAATTTGATCAAAGCCAGGCTTTTCCCTTCCCTGTGGGATATAATAACTATATAAATCCCTTTAACAAAGGTGGCCAGTGATATTTCAGTTCCTCATTCCCCCTAAAGGTAATGGACGTTTAATCCAGAATGTTTAAATTCTATGTTTAAATTCTGTATCATGCTCTTGAACTCAGAAAACCTTTGAAGCAGAAAACACTGATGGCCAGTAAAGTCCAGTGGCATCACTATAGGAATGACAAAGAAATTTCCTGCATAGTCAATTTCTTGAGAAAATGTGTTTTTTCACAAGAAATGTATGACTTGTGTCAAAAAAACCTCTCTCTCCTCTTGACTGATTTTCTTAAGTAATACACTCACTATGGAAATCTGCTGCCATATTTCCAGTGGGTATTAATTTCACTAACTTACACTCGCTTCATCTACTGTGAATAGAGATCTTGGACAGACTGAACACTTCACTTCTTATCATCTCCAATGTACAAATATCCATTTATATCCAATTATATCCAATTTATATCCAATTATCTATTTAGAGGCAACCTAACTCCAATGACCAGGAAAATTAATTCCTGAAATTAATTCAGAAAAAATTTGGGCTTGAGGAAAAAAGTCCTGATGGTTTTCACTGAAACATGTTTTGGGAAGAGAATTCAAAGGCTGAAATATATTGTTGAAAATATCATAGAATCATAGAACATTCTAAATTGGATGAGACCCACAAGGATCATTAAATCCAGATCTTGGCCCTGCACAGGGAAATTCCAAAATCTCCACCATGTGCCTGGAAATGTTGTCCAAATTTTTTTTGAGCTCTGGCAGCCTTGGGGCTGTAACCACATCCCTATGAGGCCTGTTCCAGTGCCCAACCACCCTCTGGATGAAAAGCCTTTTCCTAATAACACAACACAATATAATATTATGTACATAATCTAAGGAAGGCTTGAGAGCTTGTGAAACAAAAAGATGAAAGCAAACATCAGACAAGGAAAAGCTATCTTTCACTGGATGTGCCACTGTGTCTACTGAGAAAAGGACGGAAACCAGCTCTGAATTTTGGAGGTTATGGTCCTAAACATAATTAGCAAATATCATAAACGTAATTCTCTCCATCTGGCAGGTGCAGATGTGATTTTTTTTGTCTCTCGTCAGGTACCCACACAGTGTTGGAGAGGAATGGGGCAATGGCCAAGGTCTGCCTTTGAGTGCTGTGGTGGCACTGATCAGCAGAAGGGTTGTTGTTCAAGGAAATGTCACGCTGGAGAGGATGTCCCAGCTGAGGCAGTGTGCAAACGCAGGTGAGGAGGTCTTTTCTCACAGAAAGGTACTGAGGAGGAAAAGCTGCTCCATTAAAATCCCATTGTGGCAGCATCACTGTGTATTAGAACTCTTTCTTCCTAGGATAACTTTGAGATGTTCCAATGCCAGGAAAGAGAGTTTTTCTTTCCAAACATTGTTTGACATTGAAGTGTGAAGTCTTGGGAGTTGAACTGCAATTCATTGTAATATCTCAGATGTATTATTTTCACATTGTTGTTTCAAGCCATCTTGGGAAAGACCCTTTAGTTTTGCCTGAGCCTAAGGGTGTAAAAAAGAAAGTATCTTCTGAAAATGTTTCAGTGTACATAATATATTAAATTTTTAATTGTGTTTACTATTTAGTCACTTTAAGAAGAAGGAAAAACAAAACAGCCCAATGCTGTTTGTACTCTTTAGTGTGAAATATTGAGACGTTGTTTAGCATTTAGGGTTGCTAAGGAAAAAATAACAGGTGATACATTAAGTAGCACTGGTGAAAAAATGTTAAATATCTCAGTTCTCCTTTAGTTTTACCTGTATGAAATGCCATGGAGTTTGACAGGTGGATCCCTGATTTACACCATCCATTCAGGAAGCAGAATCAGACACAGTGATTATAATGTGACGAGAGTTAGGTTATCTGGCAACCCAAGTGTAAGGTTTCCTTTAAAAAAAAGTGCCTTGGGCTTTCAGGCTGCGACACAAGACTTCATTAGATATCCAGCAGCCAACTGCTTATATTACTCATGGATTTATGGTCCATTTTGTGTGGAACTCATAAATACAGCTCTGAAATGCACTAACCGTTTGAGGGTTTTATTTGAGTTAAAGGATAGGAGGATTTCTCAGAAGAGTCACCAGAAGAGGAGGGAGCAGTGTTTTTGTGGTTAATTTACCTTCTTTAAAAGAAAAATGAGCATTAAGGGGCATCAGCAGGCAGTGCTGGAGTTTGAGATCCCCTCTCCTCTTCCACTGAACAAACCCAAGTAATACATTCATAGTCTGAATCTCATACTAAAATATCTCACACCCATGGGAGGACTTTTACCCAGTCCTATGATTTAATTTTTTGTCATATCATGGAATCCAAGAATGGTTGGGTTGGATAGTTAAAGATCTTCTCATTCCACCCTCTTGCCATTGGCAGAGACACTTTCCACCATCCCAGGTTGCTCCAAGCCCCATCCAGCCTGGCCTTGGACACTTCCAGGGATCCAGGGGCAGCCACAGCTTCTCTGGAAAGCCTGTACCAGGGCCTCACCACCCTCACAGGGAACAATTTCTCCCTAATCTCTATTCTTGTCTTGAAACTGTCGAGAGTAACAGTTCCCCATCCATCTGCAGGGAGAGTCAGGAGAGAAGAGTTTAAAAAAAAAACAAAACCAAGTGCCTCATTTCAGTTTAGTTCCATACATCCATGCCCAATCTCCTTTTCAAGAACCTCACCTAAAAGAAATCAATGTCAAATCCCTCTTCCTTATGCATCCAATTATCTAAAATTAACTCCAAGGAGTTGTCCAAGTCATAAAACTACAACTTCCTACTTGTTTTGAAACATTTTCCTCAAAAATGTCCAGACTTTTAGGGAAAGAACCAAGGCAGTATTTCAAGAGAGCATCAAAAATGTTTGCCTGTGTTGTCTTTGGGCCCACGTTTCAGATCCCTGCTGCAGGTGGAGTCTCACTGGGTCAGTGGGGAGGATCTCCCCCTGCACATCCCACCCCATGGAGAGGGTGCCGCTCACAGCTCCCTCTGGGTTGTGTCCTAGGTCGCTCTGGGTGTTTGTACAAGAGAAGTGAGAGGCAGCTGGGCTCTCGGGACCTGGGAGCCATCGTGGTTGTGGAGGCCCTCCAGGGCCAGGCCTGGAAGAGTCGGGTCCAGCTGGAGGGGGTCCAGTTCCGCCACGTGGGCCAAGCGTTCCGGCACCGCCGCAGTGCCCTGACTGTTACTGGCAATGCCTGGATGGCAGGTGAGTGACCTGCACTGGAGATACCCACCCTCACCTTCTCCTGTCCAAAGCTGGAGCAGGCACCCCCAAAACTTGCTTGGCTCTTCAGTCAGTTGACAAATTGGATTGTTGAATGGGAAAAAAACCCCTCACCTCTAGTCTAAGCCCAAGTGACAGAGTGGTTTCACTTCCTTTGTATCTCTGCTTCTTCCTAAATTTTTTTTTTTTAATGCTACACTGTGGGAATTCAGGATGCAGAAATATCTCCTGTGCCTGTCGCAAGTGGTCTTATTCCCCAGGAGAACACAGTTTTCAACTTTGGCCATGGAAAAACTTCCAGGACTTTGTGAGAATGACTTTTTGTAAATGTATAAAGTAGATGATATTGTAGTTTATCACAGGGTGAAAAATAGATTTTGGGTTTTAGTATGGAAGGTAGATGAAAGACAAGATGGAGGATTTTTGGATGTTGACTCAGTTTCTTCCTTCTTCTTCATCTACTCCATTTTCCACAGTGTTGGTAACACAGTGATTGGTTAGACAAAGTCACAATGCAGATGTTACATGACTGAAGAATAATTAGGAATTGGTAGAAAAATGAAAACATACTACGTGTTAGGTACGTTGTAAAAGTTAATTGGATAAGGTGTCTGTATAAGAATCCTTGAAAGCATCCATTTTGAGGTCTTGCTGCCACATGGCCTTGAGTGCAAGGAAGCTACTGTTGTCCAGGGCTTTGAACTGATAAAGGTAATAAACTAAACAGAAGACCGAAGCTAGCGAGTCTCGCTTGCCTCATTTCTAAGCGTGGCACAAACCCATCCCTGTGTCGAGGACGCCCACACTACACTGCTCTTTTGATGTAGAAGAGAGTAGCTCTGGAGATGAATGCACTAATACACTATGAGGGAGCCTGAAAATGGTTCAGGGCTGGCTAGTTGCAAGGGCCAACATTTAATTTTATCGCCCAGAGGTTAAGGAATGTATTGAGTTCTTTTGACTTTGTCACAGTCAAGTGCCAAATACATCTCTGTGGAAGTGGCAGTGAGGGCTCTGAACACTGGTGGTGGTAGGGGCAAGTTAGGTGAGCTCAAAGAATGTTTTAAGGGTGCTGGATGGATTCTATCTTCCAGATAAGCTACATTTGCATCTCTCACAGAATCACAGAATGGTTTAGTTTGGACGGGACCTGAAAAATCATCTCATTCAAACCCCTGTGCCATGGACAGAGACAACTATTTCCTGTGCCATCTTCATCACTGAGTGAGGGTCAGGGCTTCCTGGTGGCAGAGGGCAGCACTGGCCAGGATCTGGATGATGGGAAGGTCACCGTGCCTGGCTAGAGAAGGAGTATAAAATATCTGCCCTCCATCTGCAGAGAGATTTTTGCTTACACCACTCACTTCTTTCCAGATTCCTACATCCATGGTTGTTGTGTTCTGGACTCCTTTGGCCAAGGCCTCCGTCTGACCGGGATCTCCAACCTCAGTGTGGACAGCAATGTTTTCTACAACATTTCAGGCCATGGGATCCTCCTGGGTAAGCGAAGCAGGCAAATATCTGCACTACAAACAACAGCAACTTGTGCTGGTTCCCATTTGCATGGAAATGCCTTTCAAGGAACGAATGGTAGATCCTTAACTGCACTCTGAGAACTTTAATCACATCTTCTGTAATTTCTGGTGTCAGTGAATTTTTGGAATAAAGCTCCCAAAATTCCACATACATCTCCTAGCAGCTACTTCCATTTGACCGGCTCTCTCTTCAGGTCAGTCCTCACTTGATCCGGATTAATTATTTTTCAGTGAAAAAAAAAAGATTTTTTTTTGGATTGATTCATCTGTCTTTGGAAGAGTGTCATTATACAATATTTAAGACCACAGTTCAGTGAAGCATTTAAGAGCATATTACCTTTAACTTCAGTCATTTGATGTTGAAGATAATGGAATGAAAGCATATGTTAAAAGTTAACCAAAGGATTTAGCACTTAAATAAATTGGAGCTTGGAGCAACAAAAATGTTAAACAACAAAATATTTCTCCTAACTAACCATCAGGAGACTGACTTGAAGCATCTTCTACTGGGATCTCATGTTGGCTGAATACCTAAAAATATAGCTTGATTTTTGTTTTCCATGAGAGATGGGATAAAAATGACCAATTAGGAGATAAACAGAGGGGAAACAAAGAAAGCCTTCAGTTCTGATCTGCAGTTCCCCACACACAGCAAGTCCCTGTGCTGGGTGCTCTGTATAAACATAGTGAGGAGTGATATATCATGGTTTAAGCAGGGAAGATTATAAATTCAGTGTGTTATACACACCTTGCAGATGAAGAGAGCTGGCTCAGAGAGATGCAAGGACTTGCCTAAGCTGAAGTGCAGAGCCCTTGCAGCCATGGGGAAGCAGAGCAGGACCTCCAAGCTGCTGGCAGACCTTGGCTCACTCATGTTGGGATCTGTGTCTGAGTAAAGGATTCTGAGCTGAGCTGAAGTTTCACCCTGAATGCACCTTATGTTCAAGATGCTTTTAATGGCTTCACTGCCAGCAGCTCCACAGGGTTGGATGCATTAATTTATATATAATTTTGTTGCCTGTGAAGGAATATTTATTATAGCTGGCTCTTTGCAGCTCTAGAATTGGATTCTCTCAGTGATTTCACCTAAAATCTTTATTTTCAGAGGGTTTGCTAGACCATCAGAAAACCTGGGCTTAAAACTATTGACACACAAAATCTAAACTCGAAAGTCAAAACCTCAAAATCCTGTATGACTCAAAAGGACTTCTTTAGTAGTACTCTGGAAGTAGCATTTTTTGTAGTGCATACAGACTGGAAAAAATTGAGAAAGATGATTCCCTCAAAAGACTGAGGGAAGGCTAAAAGTATTTATTGCTGTCCCAAAAATCTAAGGGCACAGCTTTTCTTGTGAAGTGGCTTATCTTTGGGGTAGTAATGATTTGGGAAGGGATCTGTTTTATGAACAGAACTTGAGAAGGTGTATTTAAAGATAATGACTTCTGTTGGATTAAAAAAACTAAAGAGATATGATTTTCTCCTAAGGTAGGCCAGAGAGAATGGCCTGTGCATAGATTCCCCACAAGATTCCACTTTGTATCCTGCTTCCAAAAGAGCAGCAGTGGTGATCATAGAATCACGGAGTCATTAAGGTTAGAAAAGACCTTTGAGATCTTCCTGGTTCTGGAAGTTCAACCATTAAACTGGCCCTGCCAAGCCCACCACCCAGCTGTGTCCCCAGGTGCCATATCTCCATGGCTGCAAACGCTTCCAGAGATGGTGACTCCACCACTTCCATGGGCAGCTTGTTCCAATGCCAGAACACCCTTTAGATGAAGAAATCTTTACTAGTATCCAACCTACATGTCTCCCAGAGCAAATTGAGGCCATTTCCCCTTATCCTATCAATGTGTCCTTGTTTGGACTTGGCTTGTATGGGACTGTCCACTCCTTGCCTTTGGGCGGCCCATTTCTTTACGACGTAGTTTAAAAAAATATTTATTTTGTTTTCTTCTCCTACTTCTATGCTGTAACTAGATCTGGGGCACCCCAAGAGTCTGTGTTGTCTGATCAATTGACTGATTGATTTTTCCCTCTCTCTTCTCCTACTCCGTTGCTTAGGGGGGCAACCCCTAGCTTTTGTGCAGAGGTGCACCAGGATTTTTCAGCCTGTTTAGAAATTTTCTTACATACAAGTAGGGCAGTGAATGGAGACGGGAGATAAGGAAGACTTTGAATTCTAGTACAGCCAGGAGCATGCCTCTGTGTGCATAAGTGAGCCTCTTTCCCACTCTGAACCACTCTGAATCTCTTTTCTCAACTGTAAATCTGTTTTATAATACATATTTTATTTATTTTCACCATAAACTTACAGTCCAGAATATATGACTTGTGGTATAGTCACATGTAATACCTGGTACAGAGAAATGTATATAAATATAACACCTGGACTTGTGTATACTGAAATGAGAATCATGATAATACAGTGTTTTCAGCTATATGTACATTTATGTTTATTTTTCTTTTTTCTTCCTCTTATTTTTTTGCTTTTTGTCGTCTTCTTTTTTTTCTTTTCTTCATATTTTTTTTTTTTAACAGGTGAGGGACTGGAAGAGGAGAACAAAATCAGTAACAATATAGTGATTGACCTTTCTGTAACTGATGGTTTATCCAATATTGAGACACTGTCACCAGCAGGGATCTACGTCAGGGCTCCTGCCAACCACATCACGGTAAGTTCTGGTATAAGACACAACATTTTCTTTCTAATCAAAGGTATCAGAAAGACACAGAGCTTCATTTATCTGGGAGATCATATACACAATATTTGTTTCTTGGCTGAGCTGTCAGAACCTGTGCTTTTGATGGGATATTGAAACAAGTGTGTATTACAAAATAAATTATGTTCCAGGGTAAATTTATTACTGAGAATTTTGCTGTGTTTGAGTGGAATGGAATATTACCGTGAGATAATTCATCCTGAGGTACTTTAATACGTTGTTTTATTTTATAATACTCACAGATTCCAAAAACTTGGAAAAAGTTTAGTTGCAGCTTCTCTAGAATTTCTGTCATTATTAAAAAAACCCTCAATTTTAATGGACTGACTATAAAAACACTAAAATTCAGCTGCATCAATTACACGTCTGTCTGGATTTAAAATCACATTGAACATACAGCTGAAGGTTTGCTTTCCAGGGTGAGAAAGAGAATGTGTTCCCTGTCCTATGAAAATGAAAATGATTTTGAAAGAAATGAAACTTCTCTATTCTAAATGGTAATAAACCACCCAGTTTTTAAAGAGCTAACAGCTTAACAGCCACAGATCAAAAAGCTGGGCTCAGAAAAATACTTTTATTCACAAATTCTCTGATGCTTTCTCTTAGTTCATACTCTTTTTTGGTCTTACATTTCAGAATAGTCACTTTTATGTGTTCCATGGAAAAATACAATTTTCATCAACCTCAAACCACTTTTCCTTCCCAAATATTTTAAGGAATTACATTGAAACTGACCTTTCTCACCACACTTTCAGTATTGAAAAATGCTTATTGTCATTGAAAAAATAATCCTAATCTGTTCTATTGTTAACCCCCAGTAACCAAACCAATTACTGTTTGTGAAAGCCTAATCACCCCTGGGGCCTCTGCTCCATGAGGAAAAATTTGCACCTAAATTTGAAGGTGAAAAAGAGACCAACACATTTCCTGTGTTTTTATGTAGACAGAAGCATCAAGGAAGGAGGAGAGAACTTTTCTCCAGTTCCCTCGAGGCCATATTTATCATTTTTAAGGCCATCAAATATGGTTTAAAAATACGACAACTAGGCAGGATCATGAGAATTTCAGCTCCACTAAACACAGAGTTTTGTGCTGTCATGCACTGACTTACCCCGGAGCTGTTCACTCCATTGCCAGTGGCTCAGCTTTTGAAAAGGTTTGCTGCAATTACCTCCACGGGTTCCTGGGAACTGGCTGTGCTGGGTTTTCAGCACATTTATTTATCCCTCTCTGTTCATGTGAGCTTACAGATATAAAGCTACAGCTGTGGCTGTGTACCCCAATATCAGGGGGTCCTTTCTGCTCTCCAGAGGTGTGCTGCTCCAGGCAGGGTAGCAGATGGCCCTCAAATGGTTGCTGATAACCCTCATCATCTTGAGGAGTGGAATATTTGAGGAGTCTCAGCAGCAAAAGGAGAACTCGAAGAAGTTGCCCAGCTTAAAATTGTTATTAACTGCGCTTACTGCACAACAGGATGAAGCAGCGCTCAGGAAGACAGCAAAGCACAGGGATATTAAGAGAAAAAGTCACATTTCTCCCAAGCAAAAGAACTGTGGACTTTTTCTTAGTGCAATAATAATCACTAAATTCCAGGAGTGCTGGTCCAGCACCAGCATTATGAAGTTGTAGTCTTAGCACCTTTTCCCTCACAAAAATTCTCAGATCAAATGACTCAAGTTTTTTAGGTATTTATGATCCTAGTTTATTGGGAAAGTTTGAAGGATGTAACAGGAAAGGCTCATCTTCCACCTGCCTGGTTCCCAGATAAGAACATGTGATACAAATTTTCCCAGTTCAGAATTTAATTTTAGGTGTTTGTCAGTCTTTTTGTTTCTTGGTTTTGGGCTTGTTTTTGTTTATTTTCAGATATCCATTTTTTGATTACTGGTTTTAAACTTATTGGCTGCAATCTTTAAGGCAGGGACTGCGGGGAGCTCTAGGTCCAAACTGTGTAACATCTTCTGTGCATGATGGATTAAATCTTTCCACAGTGAGACCTGCAATAATGTTTTCATAACCACTCAATTTACTTGGGAGCCTAAATTTGCATCGGTGGCTGAAGAGCTTAAATTTCCTTGAAATTCAGTGGTGGCCTAAACAGTGTGGAAATTGGGACAGATCAGTCACTCAAGCCTGAGCCTACAAAGACATTTGGAGACCCAACTCCCACTGGTTTCTCTTTGACTTAAGCTCTTAAGTGCACTGGTAAATCAGGCTGTTAGGTGAAATTTTACACTCCGACAGTAAGAGTGCAAACTGATTATTATAAGGTTAGTATAATTTTTTTAAATGCAGTTTGTAAGCCCAGGTTATCATTTTTTAGAGTCATAGACAATCTCATTAGCAGGCTGGTTTCTTGCCTTTTAAAAGGTATCAGTGCAAGGAACTGAAGATGCTCCTCTGTGATATTGGCTTTTTTCTCACTGAAATATCCACCCTATGTCCTTGATTTTCTTTTTGTTTGCAGGAAAAAGAATTTTAAAAGTAGGGTCTCTTTCTCTTGGTTCTCATGGGCCTAGTGAGTTTTGTCCTTTTTGCTGTTCCAATCCATAAACATTCAGTACCCTGAAATCCCAGAGCCAGCATGCAGCATTCATGCATAACAACATATGGACTGGGTTTAGGAAATCCAGCAAGAACCTCCCTTTCCTTTCTTGCCTTGGTGTTGAGGACTGGGAAACAGCTCAGATGAATGAACGGGGTGGAGCTCAGCTGGTGTCTCCGTGTCAGAGGAGTGACTGATTGCCACACTGCTGGTAAATTCATTTGTTTCCTGGTGTCACCCCATCCAGCCATTCTCCACAGCACCAAAGAGGTGAGGCTGCATCTGCTTGGCACTGCTTCCCCACCATTTCATCCCTGCTGAGATCTTTTCCAAACCCTTTCCTGCAAAGTGGGCCCACAGCAAAGCAGGCACATTGTGGGTACTACTCACATCCTGCCCAGCTCTGAAACTGTGGGAGTGGTGCTGGGAGCACTGTCCAGAGCTTTAATGTCATCTTTAAGGTCAACAGTTTGAGTCCCAGCTATCCAAAAGAAATTAATGAAATATTTACACCAGCAGAGTTGTGCGGTTAAGAGACACTTAAACCATCAGCCACTTGATTTTACTGACTTGCAGTGCATACCTCCAGGTATTTGGCATGCTCAGGGAGGTAATTTCTCTCTGGAATTTTGGTTGCACGGACATTCGTAATATACTGACTTCCACAAAGAATTGATTTCCACACAAAATTCCCTGCTTGCCTAAAACCCCTGCCCTCCAGCCACGAGCTGGCTGAATAAATATGCAGGTTTTTTTTTTCCTTATGAATCATCTGTAGAACGCACGATTGGAGTCACAAGTAAAATATCCTGGAAATGGTGTGACTGGACTGCAGATGTGTTTTGTTAAAGGAAAATGGTCTGTGGCTGCATGTTCAGTAAAAGCAGCAGTTTTACCAGGGGACAGAGAAAGCAGAGCTTTGGGTCTCAGTACTTTATTCCTTGACAGATGTCAGAGATCAGGACTGCAGGGAGCACACTTGGATGAGCTAGAAGGAAGTAATTGGTATGTGGAGGGTTTCACCTCGAGGTCACCAGGTTCAGCTTTGATATGGACCATCCGGAACCAAAAAGTCATTAGTATTTTAACACTGTCCGGTGACCTATGAATGGGAATAGTGGTGTCACACCCGATCTTAGAGACCAAGCCCTCCTTAGAGCTGCAAGAAAAGTCATCTTAGACCCCCCTTAGAGAGCCACATACCTCCAGAGAGCAATTAATTTTGTCTAAGGACAGACCAAAAGCATTTCCTTCTGCACATGCCTGTCTTTTTTTTTTTTTTTTTCCTAGAAAAAGAGCTAAAATCTATCAGCCTGGACTTCAAATTTTCACACACTTAAGGCAAGTGAGAGTGATCATGCACAGGTGCACACATGAAAACATTGCTACGTGGACACAACCCAAACCCAGCTAGGCTTGGCTGCTCTCCAAATTAAGCTAGCGAGAGCAGGTTTTTTGTCCTAGAGTAGAAAAGTTCAGAACACACCAAATACAACTCATATAACCCACTGGATGCAGAGTCTGTAAGTGCCAAACTGCTAATTTGAAGGCCAGTCAGACCTTATGTCCACTTATTTTTACCTCTTGCAAATTAAATAATGTAACTCAAGTGCAGAATTTAGAATGCAATTTTTTTAAGAGATATTAGATGGCAGCTAATGACAGATCGTGATGACAGATAACTTACAGCACATATTCCTGTGGTTACTCACTTAGCCTGAATATGGATTGTTAAAAAATGATCTAAACCACATAATTTACCACAGGCTTAAGGAAGTTTAATTGTTTAGTAACTGACATATCCTGAAGATGTTGTTCTTTGATTTCTCTTGATTTTTAGAATCTCACCTTTTCAATACAAGTATTTCCTATATTTCCTTATTCCATGTTTGCTTTAGGAGATAAGAGACATATCCAGACTGAGAAGGAAACCAATAAACTTGATTAGTTTGTGATTTATCTTTGTGATTAGTTTGTGATTTACTTTTCCTTCCTGACATTTTCCTATACAGAAAGGAGTTTATAGATGTAAGTTTTCAACACATTTTTTTCTTACCTACTTCTTGAAGAGCTGTGACAACACCATTTTTCTGCAGTTTGTCTCTATTGCTTGGCCAATCCTCTGTGTCTGGTTTAAAAACAAGTATTTTTACAACTGGCCCAAGGTCAAAGTGAAAACAGAACAAGACTGGGGTTGCAGAAACAAGATACTATTCTCCACCTGCCAGTTTATCAGAATTTGGATGGACTTCAGCTGGGATTTTGAATCGCATGTTTCTTAAATTGATTTTAATCTCCAGAAATCTGTGGTAATATTATTTTCATGGTCCCATATTCCTCTCTACAGGGTAACACAGTGTGTGGTGCTGGGTATGGCTATTTCTTTCATCTCTCCCCTGAGGGACCATCCAAAGTGCCTCTCCTGTCCTTCAGTAAGAACACAGCTCACTCCTGCACAAGGTACTTGGGGAGTTTGGTTAAACACATTTTCCTTCAGTGAATCTATAATTGCAGTGGTGGGCAGAAAAGGCCTTGCTCCTCTTTTCAGGACTTCCCTCCCCCAGTTTTGCACCCTTTCAGGTCCTCTCTTGCAAGCAGAGCTGTCTGGAGCAGGGCAGAATCGATGTGGGAGGTGTCCCATGGAGGGACAGGGTGGTGGAATGAGATGATCTCTAAGGTCCCTACCAACATTCCATGATTCCATGGTTCTGTGACATTTCATGCAACAATTGTTCCTTTAGTATCCAGAAACAACTATTGACAAAAGTTTTAATCAATACTTTCCTAAAACAGAAAGAGTAATAAAAATTGATATTGCACTAAAAATCAGTGGATAAGGTGATCTGAATTTTGACTTAATCTGGATATTAATCTGGATTTTAAATCTCTGAGAAGGTCAAACCAAGTGCTGCACTCAGGAATGCATACATTTGGGCTGTAATCCAAGTTAGCTGAATCCAAGATAAAGAAAACTTTATCTGTCCAGATTCATGTTAGATTTATCTGAAGGTGATGCTGGCTGAAAACTCATGGGCATGGGAGGGTGTTTTGTAGTGAGAACCTCTCAGTGGCACTGCACACTCCTTTTTAGCTCTGATACATCCAACACTGAAAACTTTTGACTTTGTTTTTAAGAAATAAAGCCTCCTGCAGACAGCTGTTACAGATTTAAGATTTTAGATATCAAAACCATGAATAGAAAAATCAGCTCGCCAGTGCATGCACTGTAAAGGAACAGTTTCCATGGCTTTCTCTCCTCAACAGGCACGGGTTGCTGGTGTACCCAGAGTATCTGCCAGACAGTCGTGTTCAGTTCAACAACTTCACAGCCTGGAGCTGCCGTGGAGGAGCACAGGTATGTTTGTCCCCACCGCCTTCTGGCATGCTCAGGATCTTAACAAGTATCTCACCTCCACACCAACTAAAAGCTCCTGTGCTTGCACATCCGTGTCCCTCAGCTGGAGGCTCCTGTTTGAATGAAAGAGTCAGAAACTTGATTTGTATGAATTCTTTTTGCTGCAGAATCAGTGCTACTTTCACCAGCTGGTGTTCTCTGTAATCACCTAGCATCTGTCTGCCACAGTAATCATGGAATTTTAAAATGGTTTGGGTTGGAAGGGGCCTTAAAAACCATCTCATTCCAACCTTCCTGCAATGGGCAGGGACACCTTCCACTCAATTGTGTTACCAAATAAAAACATCCTCCAAGTGGATCTGAACTGTTCATGAAGATTGCGATACGAAGATATGTTACCTTTATAGAACTGATGGTTTCCATTGGAACTCTTTTTTTATGCTTCCTAAAATTTTGCTCTTTTATTTATTTTAATTTGTCTAGCTTTATTCTCCAGCTATTATGGCTCACTAATGATTAATCTGATTTTAAAAGCCACACTACCCTTTATTATGTCATATTTTTTTCCCATACACACAGTTTGGAGCCAATGATCCTACTAATTCCTATCTGATGACCTGAACAATTTGTATATGTTTCTCTGCAAGGTTTTATAGCCTCACCCATCCCTATGACTCTTCCTCTGAAGGTGCCCAATTTTTCAGTGAGATTTTTCAGGCTGATGCATTCTCTTTCTGGAAAAGGTTATTTGTATGAAAAGAAATAAAAGGGTGATTTGCAGGTTTGTTGTTGTTGTTTGTTTTCTCTGCATAACTTGTAATTTCTTTGTATGTGACTGACTTAGAATACACAGATAACTTAGTTTCTTCTGCTTTTTCCATGGGTTCCCTTTAGAAACAATCTTCTTTCTTTTAGATGCTCCATTCCAGAAGTGTTTAAGGCTGGGTTGGATGGGACTTGGAGGAACCTGGGATAGTGAGAGTTGGGGGTTTCCAACCACAGCAGGGGTTGGAATGAGATGGCCTTTAAGGTTCCTTCTGACCTAAACTATTCTCTTGTTTGATGATGATATCTATCATTATTATTTTATTTTCCTTTGATGTAGATTTTCAGTAGCAGGAACCTTGAACTCCAGCATTTCTGGATTTCTACTTGCAAAGACTTCGGCATTGACGTAGTGGAAAGCCTGGGAAACACCTCTGTGTCTGATAGTGTTCTAAATGGACACCTTGGGCAAAAGGTGAGAACTACAGGGAATATTTCAATTTCTCTTAAGTCTCACAGCAAATTTCAATTGGAATTTGGAGAAATAAGAAAGTAACCTGGAGAATATCTACTCCTCCATGGCAGCTTGGGAAAGCTTGGATTCTAAATAGGTTGTAAGGGAATGCCCTCAGATTGCACCAGTGGAGGTTTAGTCTGGATTTTGGGGAAAATATCTTCACTGGAAGGTTTTCAAGTGTTGGGACAGACTGCCTAGGGCAGCAGTGGAATCATTTGGAGGGTTTAAAAACCATGCAAATGTTGGCACTTCGGGACACTGTTTAGTGTTGGCCTTGGCAGTGTTGGGTTGATGGCTGGGCTTCACGGTCTTAGAGGGCTTTCCCAACCAAAACTGTTCTATGTTTCAATGTTTGAGTTCTTTTTCCAAACATCTTTTCATTTCAGCATAGAAGTTTTAAAGGGGTTTTTTTAACAAATTTGAAACATGCACTCTCTTTTTTTTATTTTCATTAGAAACTACTACAAGATTTCGCAGTATAAGGTATAATCTTGTATATTCTTTCTAAAACAACTTTCAAAAGGAAAAGCAAAATCACAAACACAGAGAGCTGAAGGATCTTAGCAAGACAAGTGGAAATTTTTTTCCTACTCAAATTTTTTTCCAGGATTGCTATGGTCTCAGAAAATTCTTGGAATTTCACCAAATCTGACTTTTTGAGAGAAATCTTAATTTTTCTTCAATCAAGCTTTTCTAACACAAATTCCTATACACCTTTTGCATTTAGCACCATTTAACCATGCACAAGTGGGTTTAGTTTAATGATTTGAGAATACTGAGGGGGAACACCAGCTTTGGTCCCTATCCTTGTCAACACTTTGGTTTCCTCTGCTCTCTCTCAGCATCATGGGTCCACCTGGAACACAGAGTGTTACTTTTTTTTACTTGAGGATGAAGAATACTGACAAAATGTAATTTTATTTATGCAGTAAATATGTTCTTCTTCTACTATTTCTTTAGGCAGCTGGACAAAGTCCTTTGGGTGCTACCAGGTTGTAAACAGATTAATAACATGGATACCAATGGAATTTTAGTTACAACTGGCCACAGCTGCTTGTTCATGATTTTGAGGTCTTTTTTTCCCCCTGCTCAGTTCTCTCTTATTGTTTATTAAATTAATTTTCTCTCTGACTGGCAGAAAAAAACATATTTTAAATGAGTTTTCTTTAGAGCCTCACAGAAAGAAACCTCCTCAGCAGGTCTGTTCTAAGCAGATAGTACAGATAAAATCCTGGCTTCACCTGTCCAACCTTGCAGTGCCCTAGTGAATTTCTCTGACACCAAGGGGTAGATTTCTTTGTTTTTACTTTGCAGGATCCATGGAAGGACTACAATGTTGTACTTGCTAAGAGATTTAGAGGCACTCTGCTGTGCCTTGTTTCTGGCAGTACCTCAGGGGGGTGATTATCTTTGATTATCTCACGACAAGAGCCTCCTTGTCATAATTTACATCTTAATGTATGTAATTCTCCCTTTAATAATGATGTCTCTTTAATGTCAATTAAAACTTTATTATACTAATTTAATGGGAACCTTGGATATTCCTCTCTGTTAGACCTTCCACTTTTTGGAAAAAGTGTTTTTAAGACAAGATTGTTTTCTGAAAATATCATGGCACTGAAAAGTTGAGGCTTTGACGCACTGGAACATTAGTGACAGGGCTAAATCCAGGACAAGTAAAAGCCAAGGGGAAGATTTTGTTAACTTCTAGACATTCAGAAATCCTCCTCCATGTTCTCACTAGGCAACTCATTATTTTTGTGGGACCATTAAAGAGAAACATTTCTTCCTGGAAAAAGCAGGAGTTCTGAGACATACAAGGGAGAAATTATTGTGGTTTATTTGCTATATGTTTAAATAAAATTAGTTAATTAAAAATATGGAAAATTGGGCAGAATGGAACAACCAGAAGTGTAAGAAAAAAAGCCAATAGAGACTTTCTGAGCAATTTTTTACCAGAATCCAGGATTTCTGCTTAGCAGTGACTTGGAATAGGATAACCCAAGGACCAGGATTATCACTCCTGATGTTTTGGCCTCAGAATAAAACAGCTGATGGAACTACTGTGTCTTACAAAGACTGAAGATAGCACCTTCTCTTTGAAGTAATAATCTAATTATAAGAGTCCATTACATTCTTTCTTTTCAATTGCAGGTGTTTTCACATAGGGTGGATTTCTTGATTGATTCTTTACTATGGCTTTTGAGATATATTCTACATGTATTCAATGGCCTCAGAAACAGTGTCACAGACTCCTGCCAGCCCTTCTTCCTCCAGGCTGCTCACTAACTCTTTTTTTTCCAGCCAGTTTCCAAGGCAGTTTGGCAGAGGGTTTTACACGTCCACTGTGTCATGGACTACAGTCATCCCAAAATCCAGTTTGTCCATTGTGTTTTTCATCTCCTGTGGCTTTTGTTCTTCCTTTCTGGTTCTTTAGCTTCTAATAGATCCTGAAGTCCTCTAGAGCTTTTCAGAGAGCCTGGCTTAAGTGCATCCCCATCCCAAATCACACAGAATGCCTTTGAATCTCAGTGCTCAGATTTTTCCTAGAAGAGAAGTAAGAATAGTCATCTTTGCAGAGTACAAAAAATTCCCACTTGCTGGACAAAAAAGGTAAAGTAAAATGGGGCTGTAGAAATCCACTCACTGTGGCTTTTAGGTGGATTCTTTCTCCCCAGGGAATATACAATTTCCTCTGCGTTCAAATGTCCAATCATAACTACTAAGCAGCAACTCAAACAAAGGGCAACAAGCTGCCCTTAAAAGTGATGCTATCACCTGCTTCAAGTGGAAAATTCGATGGGTGTTGTCAGAATTTGCCAAACAATAACTTACATCTGTCCTTTAAACCCCACAACTATGGGCAATCATGCTCTTGCATTCTCAGCTGCTGCATCCTGGATGCTCTGTTTCTGGAAATGTTCATGGGCAGGTTAGACAGGACTTGGAGCAGCCTGATCTTTTGGAAGATGTCTCTGCCCATGGCAGGCAGTTGGAATGAGGTGACTTTTAGGGTCCCTCCCAACCCAAACCATTCTAGGACTCTGTAATTCACATGGTGATGTTTCCTTTATTCCTTCATTTCAGGATAGGACCTGTATGTCTGCAGGACTAAAGACTCCCAAAAGATACCAGCTCTTCATCTCCAACACAGCTTTCAGGAACTTTGATGTGAACACTTGCACAGCCATCAGGACTTGTTCTGGCTGTTACCAAGGGCAGGGTGAGTCTCATTTATACTTGTTTCTAGGATTCTCAAATCCATAGCTTCCTCTCCCATTACAAGTTCACAGTTTCCACAGATGAGCATTGATAACTCCTCTGCATGGGCTGAGATTTCAGGTTCTCCCCAATCTCACTGGATATGGCTTCATCACTCAGTTAAAGCTACATATTGCATTTATTTTAAGACAAATGTAGCCTGATTTTTGCACTGATACAGTTTTCCCCGTGGAAACAGATTTTATACACTGCCTTGTTTCTGCATCTTCATTTTGGGAGGTAAAATTTCAAGAGTCATGATTTCATTAAAATCTGTGACATAACTTCGCAGAATTTCACCAAACTGCTACTCCAGGCCAGCCTTAACCTGAGGTGAATTTGCCTAAGATACTGTGTAAACTAAGCATCCTTCTGAGCTTTGAAGAAGTACTCAAAGTCTCTTTGAAGAATGTTCCAACTGCAATTGCTTTTTGTATTGTAATAAAATGTATTTATGTATAAATGAAGACTGCCCTACAATAACACAGAAGAGAAAAAATATTTCAGGAGATGAGATTGAAGGACAGGAGGAATAGTAAAATCTGACTTAGTCAGGCTAAAATTTGGAATAGGACAGTCAAATGGTAACCCATGTGTTGTATGGACACTCCTGACAAAGCTGACTTGTTACAGTCCATGGGGCAATGATTTTCTGACATTTCTGTAAATATTGATGTGCTCATAAACTTTAGTCTGCATGAATATTCATCTTTTCTATAGCTATCTGTGTTTCAGTGGTGAAAAAATCCTCCAGACTCACTTTTCAGCCGAGGCTTTATTCTGCCTGGTGTTGCACATATGCAGGAGAGTCAAGTACATTTACACACTGTACTCACCTCTAAAAAGTTTACCTTCAAAAAAAGAAGGATCTATAAGAATCACTGTCATGCATCTGTAATTTTGGCTGTGGGGCCAGTGAAGTGTTTGGAGTGGCTGAGGAGATACTGGTAGGGCCAGGAGCAGCCCCTGGATCAGGTGAGTCTGAACCACAGCCACAGCAGGGCACTGGGCAGGTTTGGTCTGGCCATAACACAACAGTAGCTATTCCTACAACCATCTCTATTTATTTTCCTGGATATTCCAAATTTTGTTGACCCATCAGACAATTTGCCAAAGGCAAGGTGGAATGAAGTTGGTCTCTTTTCCTCCAGAGAGTTGTCTTCAGGCCGTTTCATGAGGTGACCATTCTGTTTTTTTGAAATGCTGCTTGTCACCCACAGGTGGGTTTACAGTGACAGCTGAACATCTGACCTTCACCAATTCCCCTTTCCAAGTGTCCTTCCCCTTCCCTCACTCTGCCATCCTTGAGGATCTTGATGGCTCTACCACGGGACAAAAGGGAAGTCATGTCCTGCCTTCTACAGATATCCTGGCAGCATCCTGCACAGCCAGTGCCAACTTCAGCCAAGCTTCTGGTGGCAGTGTCTGTGACAGTGACCTTGTTTTCCACCGTATGGCTCTTCATTTGTAAGTAATTGTTCCACTTCCCAAAATACAGCATGGGTTTTGCTTCTATGTGTTATTTTGAGATTGTTGCTGGGTCTGAGCTCAGTCCCAGGACTGCTGCCTCTCTGCTTGGTCCTAAACTAGGTCTAAAGCCTGAGCAGTGGCATTTCTTAATCCGGTGTCCCATCTCCCATGGCCTGTCACTCCAGGGCAGAAGGACAAGGATCTCCTGGAGATGCTGTGTCAGATCTAGCATCTCACACTGAGGTATTTGATAGCTTGGGAAATTAGAAAGAGCTCTAATAATAATCCATTCCTGGGGTAGAGCCAGGTCGTTCCCATCAGCTTTGGTGGCTGTACAGATCCCAGTTCTGTCCCAGTTCACTTGTCTCCCCAAGATGGAATTGTCCTTGCCTTTCACCAGCTGACAGCTGAGGAGATCCAGTGGAGAAATGCTGTTCAGCCAAGAACTGCCACCACTTCTATCACCCAGGGAAGACACTTGCAAATTTCTGACATAAGAAAAATGGTGAAAAAGATTTTAGAGATTTAAACATTGCCCCTACTTTTCTTCCCATGCTAATCTTCCCTTCCCAGTCCCCTGCTCAGCATTTCACTCTCCTTTTGAAGTACAAATCTGAACAATTATCCATTTTTTGCTGTCTCAGGTTAGTAATACATAGGCAGAAATCCTGAAGTGCTCTGTCAGAAGGCTGTTAATTACTCATGTCTGCCTCATAATTCATATTTTAGAAGAAGGAGGGGAAAAACTCCAGCCCCTTCTCAAATAGGAAAAAAACTAATTGGTTGTTCCATTGAAGGAGAAAACTATAAGGCTTGGAGCTACCTGAAGGCTTTGTGTGTGATTACTGTATCTCACAATGAAACCAAAAGTCTCTGAAAATTTAAGAGCTTGGAATCATTCTAATTTAACTAAAATAATGCTGGGCAGAAGGCAAAATAAAACTGTGCTTGTTGTCTTTCCTAAGCAGTTAACCATGAGGTCTTGGGGAAATTATTTCCCTTTCTAGTCTGAGTTTACCTTGATGAAATGGACTGCAAGATCTCGGGCTGATGCTGTGTGGGTGGATAGAGCTTCTCTAAATGTTGCCTGTAGAGTGATTCAGGTCCTTTTGAGTACTTGCCATGATGTAATTGTTAATAATTCATGACAGTTAATGTATTTAATAAACCTTGTTTCTCCTGGCATCAAAAGGTGGATAAGGAGCAAGCACAAGCAGGAGTTCATCTGTTTTAATTGTTAACTCTGAGAGACTTAACTGGACTTAAATTTTGTCTTCCCAGTAAACTGTATGAGAATTTCCCTGGAAGTGCTCAAGACTAGGTTAGACAGGGACTGGAGCAACCTGGCCTAGTAGAAGGTGTCTCTCCCTATGGCAAGGGGTTGGACCTAAACGAGCTTTAAGGTCCCTTCCAATTGAAATCATTCCAGGATTCGATGATTATTCATATCAATGACTTCACAATTAAGGTTTTATTTCAAGCAAGTGCTTTATTTAGCTTCTTTATTATTCATCTGCATGAGCTGGGAGTCAATTTACATCAAAGATCCTTGGCAGTCTGAGGAGAAGAAGCCAGCTGTTAGCCTGTGCTCCTGAGAACTGTGTACTCAGAGTAACCCCAGAGACTGTGAGCATCCTCTCTGTGCTGCTTCCAGCTCCTCTCTGCTGAGCAGCTCCCAGCAGCCAAATCAGCGTCATGTTAAGTTGAAAGACTGTCAGATCCTGCCAAATGAGTGTGGTGAGTCAGGGAGGCCTTGTGCAGATGGATAGAGCTCCAAAAGGAACCTGGGAGAGGACCAGGCTGGGGAATAAAAGGATCCGGAGAGAAGGAAGAGTAAAAGTCAATTAATAAAATATCTACAGCATGACCAGTAGATGAGGGGGTGGGAGAAGGAGAATGGGTGAATTTTATCCACGTATACTTGGAGAGTGTTTGCAATAAAAGGGGAATATTTTAGGATTGATACAGCAAAACAAATGGCTAGAAGCATTTGGCAGAGGTTGAGTAAAGAGAATAAAGATAAATGAGTGTCAGGAAAAAAATTCTTAACAAGTTCCTCTTGAATCCATCTCATCTCAGTGAAAAGACAAAAACACTGTTGCATGGGTATCTTTAGTTTCTGACAAGAAAAGAGTTAAAAATCTATCAGGAAGAAATCTTTCTATCGTGCTCTACCAGGCCATGGAATACGAGACCTCTCAGGTTTGCAACTTGAATATTCTGTGCTCCTCAAAAAAAAAAAACATGAGAGGATTTAGATGGTGGGTTTTTTGCTTATCCTGAATTTCAGGGATGGGATTCCAGCTCAAAAAGTCTTGAAGGTGGAGGCAAATAATGGATTTTAAGAGGGGAGACCTAGTATGGCAACCACTACCTCTGCAACCTCGGGATCATTCCGTGACCCTGGGGGCAACTGGCAAGGATTGGACATGGCCATATTTTTAACCATATCATTCTCCAAAACATCAAGGATGTTGTATCAGCACTAAACTTTTGGAAAGATCCTGGGAGTTGTCAGGGATAGGGCTGTTTGGTGCCAGCTAAAAAAAAGTCTGAAACAATTTTAATTATTTATGATACAATGTGAGCAATTGACTCTTTATCTTTGTGCTGTTTAATTTACCAGAATACATGTGTTGTATTGACATTTTTCCCCAAAATAAACTATGTGTTTGGGAGAAAAAGAGTGTTTTGTTAGAGAAAAACTATAGAAGCTCTTTTCTGAAAAGGAAAACTACTATCTTGAACATTTTGTGACTCTCTGTCCTGAATGACTTCACTCAACAACTTCCCAGGAAATGGGGATCGATTTCCAAGCTTGCACTGCTGTAACAAAACCCTTCTTCACAAAGTCCAGTTGAAAGTTAAACTAATGTGTCACGTAAGCACACTTTAAAGAGGGGTTTTATGTCTTTTAAAAATGTAATTGGAGCTTATAAAAGTCTTTATAAATTTATATGTGAGAAAGTTATTGAGTAGTCTGAAGCACAGCTTATGCTATGGCACAGCACAGCATGGCTGCAGGCTAGAAACGGCTGCTCCAAATGCCACCGCTACCCATATTATCATGAAACTATGAATCTCTATTAATATTAAAACAAATTTTCATTAAAAAATTGTCATAACATGATTAAGTGACTTTCAAAGTTTCTTCACATTATGCATAATTTTTACAAGAGGAGAGCATTAGAATAATCTGCAGCCTGGCAGCACCTCGCGGCGAAGGGGACTCCAAACACTCGGTGGCTGTGCCTGCCAAAAGGGAGTTTCCCTCTTGGTCCCTCTAATTTGCTTTCCTTTTCTCACTGGGGAAGCCTTGGACTTGCACAACACCAGTCTTGTAGTTGAAGCCTTTTATTGTCTCCCTCTTCTGCTGCAGAGCAAAAGATTAACTTTATAGGTTTAATTCTTAAATCAGCTTTACAATCCTCTCCTGTGTGGTGCATTTCTGCTGCAAACCCAGCCATTGATGGTGGGGTAGTGACCGCCCTACCTCTGTGTCTTTGAGTCTTGAAGAGAGTCAGATAGTTACTCTAGATTTGCTTTTCTTTTGATATTTACTCTCTGTGATGTACTTCAGCTGAACATCCCCCTGCTGTGAAACACCCTGACAACCACGGTGCTTCTATCAGTGTCCTCAGTCACTCCCTGGCCATGTGTCCTCCCCATGTACATGATTGTACCCACACAGGGTACATGGTCACTTGTCCCCATAACCCATCCTCTGAGGGCTCCTGTGATGTAACATGGAAGGCAAATATTAAATTATTTACTGTTTCAGTTACCAACTCATCAGCTCAGCTTTAGAGATTCAGCTTTTACTCTGCTGCACTTCTGGCATTTCAGATATCCCACCAAGAGAAATTAGTTTCCCAGTGGAGGACACCTTTCCCTTCACCCTGCAGTCTGGCAGCAAAGCCAGATCCTGCACAGTGTTACAAGATGCAAGATCTTTCCCCAAGCCTTCTCCCTCAGCTTGACTATCATCTGAGGTAGTTCTAAGTGCAGAGAGATAAATTTAACATTGAGGCAATGTTTGCTGGCCCTAAGCTTTTTTTCCTTGAAAGGAGAAATCTGGCATGTCTGTTGGATGCTTCTTATGGCCTGGATAGATCAGAGCCAGGTGCATCAGCTGGGACTCCCTGTAATAACCAATATATTGGTCCTAAAATCACAGAATGGTTTGGGTTAGAAGGGACCTTAAAGGTCATCTTGTTCTACCCCATGCCATGGGCAGAGACACCTTCCACTAGCCCAGCTTGCTCCAAGCCCCTTCAAGCCTGACCTTGGACACTGCCAGGGACTCTTCAGAACTCTACCTGATGTGGGAAAAGCAGAGTGACCAAGTGGTCCTCCTCTGGTCTTTGCTATGCTCACACTGCAGACACTTCAACTGTTTGTTTACCAACAACTTTCCAGCTTAGGATTTCTGTCTGACTGAAAATATTAGCTTGTAAACTGTCGGATCTGGGGAAATGTTTTTAGGAACAGAGGGGATTTTGGAAGTCAGGGGTAACAAGCTGAAATTCTACTCTGAATTAATCCATCTTGGCTTGTCAGTCACAACCCTTTCTATTCCTGGGAAACCATCTCAATTCTTCTTTTGCTTAAAATTAAGCCCATGGTGGTGACTCAGGATCAGGGTCAAAGATGTGGTTATTTCCCAAAAGACTTGTCCATGGAAAAAAATCACTGCTACTAAGGATTCATAATAAAAGACAGATTTGAATAATGAGCTTGGTATCTCAACAAAGATACACACATTTACTGAAAACAGCTGAAAATTCTTAGTTCTTGGCAATTAAAATAAAGTGAACTGGTCTGGGGCCCAGGATTAAACCTGTAAAGTGTTTGATATGGTCATAATTTGGAATTAGCCTCCCTTTGGCCAACAATAAACATGGACTCTTGATATAAACATTTGGTGTCCCATTTGAAGTTCAATGCTAAATTGTTTCCTGTTTTTGAAGAGGGATAATCATAATGGATTATTACACAAACAGAAAGCATTTAGAGCTACACAGAATGCCTGCTTTCATACAAACAGATATGGACCCTTAGGATAAATAAGTTAATGGTAAACATAAACAGGAGAGTTAATATTTGTTCTACTCTGTGTTGTTGATTGGCTTAACAAATCCTTTGTGGCACATATCTGTCGAGCAGTTCTGCACAACGCATTTGAGCTAAATTACATAACAGTTTATACAGTCACAACTGGTGAATTGTGGCTCAGACTGTAAAGCCCTATCCTGTAATCCTGCCATATTTCTAAAGCAAATTGCTCCTTAATTGAAACCTGCTTTGATATAAAAATACAGCCTTTACAATGAGTCATCCTTTTTTCCCCCCTTACAGTTTGTAAAGGCTTCCAGCAGTTTAAAGGGAGGGTTAATTTTGCATTAAGACCATTGCCTCCTAGTTTCTTTCAAATAAAGCCAGGAGAAGTTCAGGGGAAGGCTCTTTCCTCTGATAATGAAGCTCTCCACGCTAATGATGCGTGCAGGCTCCCTCGGATCCTCTGAATTAGAAATACTCGTGTGCGCCAGCGCTCTGCTGCTTCATTAACATTAAAAAGAGGTAGATTGGTGGCTATTTAGGGCACAAGGAAATCACTGGCTATTTAGAGCAAATGGAAATGGTGCTAATTGTGGCTGGTAATTCCATTAGTAGGGTACTTCCATTTTGGTGCCTTTTTGGCATGGAGGTGAAAAAGCAACACACTGACATCCTTTCAAGGGGAGTGTATCTCAGGCTTATCGTGTCCTTGCACCAGTTAACTTGTACACTGAGCTGAGAAGCTTTCTAGGTTCCCCCAAATTTTTGATTTGGCTGTGGGAAGTCTGTCAGAAATCAGAAATGAATTTATGGGTGGCAGCACCTCAAGCAACTCATATAAAAGACAAGGACACAACATTCCAGGTCAAGAAAACCCTAGAAATTCCAGTCCATAAGGAATTCCAGTCCATACGGAATTCCAGTCCTGCTCCTTTTCCTTCCTGGGTCACAAACAGGCTTGACCCAGATGAACTTGAGCCAGGTGTGCCCAGTAGGGCAACAGGCCAATGGCGCCTGGGTTGAACCAGCAATGGTGTGTCCAGTGGGACCAGGGCAGTGCCCATCCCCTGTGCTGGCACTGTTGGGACATCTCCAGTCCTGGGGGCAGCTCTGGGACCTTCATGACAAGAGGGACATTGAGGGGCTAGGGCGTGTCCAGGGAAGGGAACGGAGCTGGGGAAGGGGCTGGAGCACCAGGAGAGGCTGAGGGAGGTGGGAAAGGGGCTCAGCCTGGACAAAAGGAGGCTCAGGAGGAACTTCTGGCTCTACACAACTCCCTGACAGGAGGGGATAGCCGCGGGAGAGTCAGGCTTTGCTCCCACAGAACAAGGGACGGGACAAGAGTGCATGACCCTAAGATGCACCAGGAGAGGTTTACATTGAATATTAGAAAGAATTTCCTCATGGAAAAGGAGGTCAGGCATTGAAAGGGGCTTCACGGAGCAGTGGCACTCCGTGGAAAAAAGTTAAGTCTCTATGCCTGGAGGGATTTAAAACACATGTAAATGTGGCACTTCAGGACGTGGTTTAGAGGTGGTCTTGACAGTGCTGGGTTAATGGCTGAACTCGATGATCTCAGAGATCTTTTCAAACTTAAATGATTCTCTGATTCTATAACTTGTCTGTTACAAGTAGACACACAGGAAAAGATACATTTCACTTAACTGTAGCCATCTGGAATTTCTCTATACAGATTAAGATATTTATTTGGGGTCTTCTATGTATTGGTCTCAAACATAAATGGATTCACAGTTAATTCACTGGTTAGTGAATTCACATTCCCATTCACCAGCTATTGGATCCACATGGCTGGTGTGGAATTGCCACCTAACCTTCTGAGAGGTCAGACTTGTATCCCAGCAGGATTGTCCTTTCCAGGCTTTCTTCTCTGTCTTTTACTTCTCCTGGAAGCACTGGAGAGAGTCCCCCAATAAAAGTGATTCAAGCTGGTCTCTTCAGAATCCTCCAGCAATGAAAATTAGAATAAATAAAGAGTAAAACCATGTGAATTTATGCTGCAGAGGGGATGGCTCTGAGTCTCTGCCGCTTGCTGTGACATTGGGCATCTTTGCAACTCAATAACGCACCTTCTGATGTGCAAAAGAGTTTTGCATTATGTGTGGTGTTCTGCTGCTGCTAGAAATATTCTCCTGGATACCTGTGCAGGTGCTGATAACTGTGGCAATAATGTGCTTGTTGTCATTTACTTGCTTAATTAGCAGCCTAATATCCTGGTCCAGTTAATGCCCATAACAGGAGGTTTATTAGTGGTACAAAAGCTGTTTAAGCCTTATAAACTCCTTCCAGTTTCATTGGTCTGCCAATATCTTCCAGTTGAGTGATTCTTTGCTGATTCACACTTCGCTTTACCACTGCTGTTTCTCAGCTGAATGTTTCTGGGTAACCAGCAAGGGCTTTGACAAAGTGACAGACACTAGAATAACAAAATAATAATAATAATAACAATAATAAAAATATCCCAGAACTGATTCTAAAACAGAAAAGAAAAATATGTGTGGGATGACTGGTTTTGTGATTTTGCATCATCTCCAAAGCACTAGGAGAAAAAAACAACAAACCGACCAAAAATTGCAAGTACAGGCAAATTGCAGGATGACATGAATTTTAGCACTGTCTGTCTTGGGTAAGTAAGTCATATCCAGTCTGGGAGGTTGGATAAAAAGCGGAGATAGGGAGTTGTAAGGTAATGCTCCAAATATTGAGAAAAACTATTCAAAGGATGCTTAAAAGAGGGGGATTTTTTAAGTTTAGTGTCAGCTCAAATGCCAAAACTGAGAGGAATCTACAGAGACCTTAAGTCTGAAGGGTTTTTGACCCCTCATGATATCAGTGGTAATGTTGATCTGTTCAGTAAGGGTTTTTTTTTCTTGACTGGACTGGTCAGAAATTAGGAGTGTCAAGTTCTAGTGAAAAAGGGGATTGAATTCTCATTTGGATGCTCAGGACTGTTGTACTAAAAGTTCACCCATTTTGTGAAGGATTTAATCAGTCTGCAGCAGCCCCAGCTTTGACTGCAGGCAGAGATCAACTCTTTGAATTACACAGGGTTTTTGTATTTTCAGGCTCAGGGAAACTTTTGACCACTCAAATGGGAGAGAGTAATCACAGAACCACAGAATGGTTTGGGTTGGAAGAGACCCTAAAGATCATCTCATTCCACCCCCTGCCATGGGAAGGGACACCTTCCACTAGAGCAGATCACTCCAAACCCTATCCAGCCTGGGATGAGGCTGATAAGAAGACTCCACCAAATTTCATGAAGATTCTAAAAGTTGAACCTGTGGCACATGAGTATGGTGGAGGGAAAATACTCTGGCAATGTATAAGCTGGTACCCTTGCTGTTACCCGCGCTCTGCTCTCCTCTCTTCCTCTGCCTTTACTCCTACAAGCTATGTCTCTCTTTTTCTCTTTTTACAGGACTTGGGGCAAAGTATTGTTTCTTATGGCATTTATAAAGAATTACAAAAACGGAGACACATTCTAAGGGAGATCCAGCAAAGCTGCTGTAATTCAAATAAAAATAAAACAGTACAGGTTGCAAAATGAGAGTTCAGTGTAAAAATGTAATTACTTCTCTTTTTTTCCTGCAGAAAAGAGGCTCCAGACATTCCCTATAATTTAACTGTGACTGACAGTAGAAATAAGACAAACACAGTCAATTATGTCCCTGATACTTTATCAAACCTGTATGGCTGGATGGTTCTTCTCTTGGATAAAGAGACTTACACGTTGACATTTGACAACCCTTTGGTCAGCAAACAGCTCCAGGTAACACGGGAAGGTTTTATAATTTCAAAATTATATCTGGAAGAGATAATCATGCTTTCATCCCTTTGGATGAACAGAGAGAAAAAAAATAGAATTAAGTGCACTGAGAAAATCTCTCTGTATTTATAGACTTAGACAAGATGACTGATAAGCTCTCTCTTATCTCTTAGATGAGGTCTCAGTAGTCACCTGGAGCAGGAATGTCATGGAATCATGGAATGGCTTGGGTTGGAAAGGACCTTAAAGCTCATCCAGTTCCACCCTCTGCCATGGGCAGGGACACCTTCCACTATCCCAGATTGCTCCAAGCCCCATCCAATCTGGCCTTGGACAATTGATGATTTTGGAAATCCGAGGTGAAAGTTCAGTGTGGTGCTTAGGAGCCAACAGGATTTTTACTGCCTTAAGACATGTTGAAGCCCAGTTTTCAGAGGACATTTCTCCTCTTCACCTTTCACAGGTGATGAGAGGAGTTAATTTTTTTCTGCATAAAACATCACCTCCTGCTTAGTTTTACATCTCTTTTGATGTTTTCAACACATGTTGCCTGTGAGGAACATCATCCTCTTTACCCCTTTATGCTGCACTACATGGAGCTCTAATCACAGACTCAGACGTATTTCTTTTGGTTCCCTCTTCTCCAGTATTCAGTGACATTTAGCAACTTCAAGGCTGGGAATTACCTGCTGGTGGAACACAAGGATCTTCCTGCCCATCTTGAGGCTGTGGTGTTCTGTGGGACGAGGAGGGGACAGCCACTCCAATCGCCACCATCGTACGGACACCACCAGAGCTGTGATTGGCATCTTGACAGCAAACTGGGGAAGTTCATCTACTTGGGTAAGTGCAGGGTGGAGGTTGCAATCTACATTTGTAATCAAGAATGGTGACAGACCCAACGTCTCTTTAATCTAAAACCCAAATCTACTCAAGGCCAGCTTTCCATGGCCTTTCAATAAGTGAGAGGTCCTTCAAAAGGTCGATCAAATAGGTAAGTGTACATCAGATCCATCTCTAACTGTTCTATCTGATGCCTGACCTAGCAACAAAAGGAACGCGACATAAATAGTGGGTGATGTGATATCAGTTGTATTTGAATTGGCTTTTTTGGAGTGGTAAAGGCATTAAATTCCACTAATGGCCTCTGCTGTCTGCTGGTTCTATATCACAAGTACCATTAATAAGCCATGGTCATCTTGCTAGGCTGAGCCCTCTAAAGGCAGTAAGATTACTGGGAGATAACTTTTTCTAGAGCTGGAAATTTCCAAAGACATCTTAGACCTTTGCGTATATGACTTTGTACATGAGATCATGGAGTGTGTTGGTCTTTTTTTTTTTTGAAGAAATGGACATTTTCCATAATTCTCATTCTCAAGTAAATAATTTTATAAATATATAAGCTCTCTATGTCAAAGGCAAGGTAATGATTGTTGCCTTTATTAATAGGAGCAGAACTAGAAATCACAAATATATTTTGGTGTCTTTGAGATTAATTTGTCTTTCATGACTCATACCTGGAAAGTAAAGATGATGATTTTCATTATAAGAGATTTTATTTTGCACTACTGAGATGGCATGCAAATGGCTCTCTCATGCAGGATACCTTTAGAACAATCGTTATGACAGTGGATAGGAAAATACACCTGGAATGAGGGCAGGCTATCCACCGAGCTTGGTCTGGCAACTATGAAAATCAACCAGTGTGGAAAATCCCATCTGTGGAGAAGTGGAGAAACCTAAACCTTAACCTCAGTCTGAGGATCACGCTTGTTTTTACCTCTGGTCCTTCAGCAACTACCACAGCATAGCTTGTGTTTAACATTTTAGCTCTAAAAATGGGCTGGATGTACCCAGACTTCAAACTATAAAAGATCCCTGTGCTTGCTAAATGCCAAACTGTACTGGTCACCATCTGGGAGTCCGCCTGGTCTAGGCAAAAGCCATGCCAGGAGTTTGGCCAGCATAATAACCATGCAGATTATTGTGCTCCTGGTCTTAGTTCTGTGTCCTAGCCCTGTTTAGATACAGTGCAGGTGTAGATTGGCTACTTTAAATTTAGTTAGTGTCTAAGCCTTACCAGAGATCGCATCAAGTATCTACTAAAAGAAGAATAATATTTTATTGTTTCTGTTTACTAACAGTGTACATTTGTTCCTTCAAATATAAAAGATGACTGCATTTCAGTTTGCATATCCTGATTGCTCTGTCAGAGCAGCATGGGAAAGCTCAGAGCACAGTATCTGCCTCTGCTGTTAAAAATAAAAGAGATGACAGTCTTGAGAAGTCTGGGACAAAGTGGCCTGACTGGCATATGTCACTCTTGCATCACAGATACTTTCTTGTCCTTCTCTTGCCTTACTTTCCTCTTGATTTTTATTACATGAAGAGCTTGCTGTGGTTCCTCATTTTAATAAAGAGAGAAACAATCACCCAAAGTACACGAGGGGAAATTTATGAAAACACCTAACATGTATAATTCATGCTGTGAACATTTTCTGCGAGGACTTTTATAGGAGGGAGATCAATAATTCAGTGTCAGGTACCTCATATCTGTGCTGTTGGTGTAGGGTAAAAGTTTGAGACAAAGCAAGCAGATTCCTGGCCCTGGTGTGGGATTTAATTTTTCTCCTTCTCTCTGCTGTGCAGGCTGAGAGGGTGAGGATAATTAGCCAGCAGAGCAGATTCATGGCATGTGGTGGACTTTCCATCACTCAGGGTCCTTAGATGATGCTTGCCCATCTTTTCAGAAAAATATGCTCCAGCTCTTCGAGAAGCTATTAGAAACCTCATGAGGCAAGATTCATGCTCCGTAGGAGGTCACAGAGAGCTGCCACAATAGTCCCTTCTGGCCTTAAATCCCCGCCAGTCCACCCACCCACCTGGACAGGACATGGCTAGAAGGTCTGGCCTTCAGAACATCCTCCTGCTTAACTCTGCAAGTCGGCTCTTTTAGATTTTTTTTATATATTTTATTTACGTTTAACTATAATAAATAATTAGCCAACTAATTAATCCCGTTTACAAGCTTTGTCGGATTCTTCAGCTGTCAGTCATGCCCGAGCCCGGGGCCGGCGTTGAGTCTTAGCTCCCTCCTCCATCAGACTTGGTCTCCATGGCTACAGGCTGCATCTGCTGACACCCCACTCTCTATTTACTGCTTAATTAAGAATTTCACGCTCAGCCCTTATCTGCTGCTAAGAACAAGAACACACTGTTAAGAAACTCCAAATTTAGGCTGCTCCACAAGGAAAGCCTTTCTTGTTGTCCTGACTGCGTGGAGCCTCTTTAACTACCCTCTTGGCAACTGCACTGCCACCCTTCAATCAAAAATCACTAAATGGGGCAGAGATAATGAGCATGTAGCATATCAAAAGGAGGATGTTTGCACGGGCTAAGGAGGAAAAGCTGTAAGGGCCTATAAGCAGCCGCCACTTCAAAGGGAGAAGGGGCTGATAAAGAGTCATTTGTTCCTGTTTGACTTATGTAAAAGGTCTGGTATGTCGCAGCCCCGTCTAGCAGACGCGGGTTCCCCCTCTCCAGGCTCGTGTGTCAGCGCTCGGGCAGCTGGGCGCAAACAGCATCAGCCCGAGCATAAAATCACTTGACTCCGCGGCGACAATGGGCACTTGTAGGGGGTGGCGGAGGGAGGGCCGGGGGACAATGGCGAGACAATTATTGCAGCTGCTCGGGAGGGCCATAATTCTTCCTGCCCAAAGTCGTCGGCTCTCGCGGGGCGGAGGGGAGAGCTCCAGCCTATTAGTCATCCTCCAACTTTTGGAAGCGCTTCGGTGGGGTTTCGACAGCTGCTGGTGTACCACCTCTTTGCAATAATTGTACATTCTGGCAGGGGTCAACTCACTTTTGACCCTCTGCTTTTGTGCCCCTCGGAAAGCCTTTTAGGGCAAACTGTGGGGAAGTGGCAGGGGTGCATTACATCCAAAATTAACGTCGGTAAATACGGATCAGATGCCAGCTCATTAATGAGCAGGCTCCTGAATTCACACAGCCTTTTACTCAGGTCTGCATGGGGGAGAAATTGGGGAGAAGGGGAAGGAAAACCCGTGACTGAGAAGATATTGTTATTCAAACGAAGCAGGCAGCAGAATGGAGCCACCTTGGCCAGAAGTTTGCATTGGGTCCAGGCTTTCTCCGTGCCCTCTTCTATCCGAAACTGCCTGGCGTCATGCAAGTGTTTGTTTATCTTTGGGGGAGGAAAAAAAAAAAAAAAAGGGCGGCGGA